>CAJNRD030001121.1:20464990-20689384 GCA_905319865.3 Cotesia congregata
AAAATTGATGTGGGTATTTAAATGAAAGGTCTTGATGAGTGTAACATCAGGATGAGCTTATATCTTTAAAAATGTCAATAGTTCACAAGATACAAAGTAATTTCTTAATTATGTATCTAGAGATAGAGTATTTTTTAATGCAGCCTAAATATTTATCATCATAAATTGTCTATTAGTGAGAATGATATAAAACCTTGAAAAGGCACAACTTTAGATCTCGACCTTTTCAACGATACCAAATTGAACCTTAAAAATTCATTTTATCATTAATATTGTTATTATTATTCTTAATTAATTTTTTTAGTATCAAAAGATCTTCAATCTGTCAATATAAACAGAATTAAAAAAAATAAATGGAGAAAACTAAAGAGAATCGACATAAAGTCAGTGGATTGCAAGGTTGTTACGAATGCCAGGATCGATACTCCCGTCTTTGCTCAGGCAAACAGTTAAATTGCGACTCGGTGGCGTGAAATATCCTGTTTTAGTCGTATATATATTATCGTATCCCGCAACCCTGAGGTTTGTTGCCAAATTGGAACCTCGTACCCGCACTAACACTGACACCAACACCAACACCAACCCAATCTCAAAATCAGTGTACCATCCACTGTTTTGTCTGTGTCAATGCACTTTAATTAAGCACCAACAAAAATAATCCAATTTCCATAATTGGCTTATTAGTCGCTTATTACTCATACGCTTATTGCTAATATAACTTATTATTTATACAAAGATACGATTAAACACTTATTCCTTCTAAGCAAATGTTTCTGCTAAATAAACCAACCGTGAAAGCGGCTATCTTGACATCAACTATCTACTATTAAGTATCAAGCGCCAGCCGTTAAGTTTGCTATTTAATGTGCCTCAAATCCTAAGCTGCAACATCTACATCGTGTTATTTCACACTTCAACAGCCCAAATAACTCCTGCTGTGTAAATATTAATAAACAAACATTGTTAAAACGCTTCGATGAACAACATTTCCCATTTTTTTTGGAGCTATTTGCTAAAGTGACAAGCAATCATGCAGTTTTTGCAGCTCTTTTATTAGTTTTATATCCATTACGTTGGATAATGACACAATGATAAATAGTGATGCAACATACCTTACTCTAGTGGGTATAAAACGGATTTTCGTCGGCTAACTCTATCATTAGACGACGGACTACCAGACAGAATAAGGATCAATTTATCGAAAAATGGCTAAGGTAAGTTAAATTTTTAGAATATCACTTACTCTATATTATTAAGAGAATTAAGGATCTTATATCTTGTGAACTTTTGACATTTTTAAAGATATAAGCTCATTTTAACGTTAAACTCATCGAGACCTTTCATTTGAGTACCCACATCAATTTTTTATATATTTATATATATTAGATATATGTATATATGAAAAATATATGAAAAGTACATGTGGGTACTCAAATGGAAGCTCTTAATGAGTGTAACATCAGGATGAGCTTATATCTTTATAAATGTCAATAGTTAAGAAAGTACAGTGCAATTTAACAAAAGTCATTATTGAGTTAATTTCACTCAATCTACGAATTTTCCTGCTTGATTTAAATCAAATTTCAAAGTTTTTTTTTATTCAAGAATTTTTTTCTCGATTCAAGAAAAAAAACTCTTGAACAAAACTTTTTTTTCCAATTTTGTATACATAGTCGTAAATTTAATGGTTAACAATTTTATTCGGGCAATTGTCGAGGACAGTTGGTATTACTTGTGGCGATGTCAGCTCTCATGGGACTGCAGGGGGTGTCAGCGGGTCACGCGCACAGTTTCGCCCACTTTCACGGGCCGGTGGAGGGACTAGGCCACGAGGTAGCCTTCCACGACTCACACGGTCACCATCACGTTGACTACGTCGCCCATCCTAGTTACAAATTCGCATATGGGGTCGAGGATCATCATACCGGGGATTACCACGGTCACAAAGAGCACCGTGACGGTAATATTCTATTAATTAATATCTTGTTGTAGAACCACTGGCTTTCCTCCATAATGTAATTACTAATTGCACTTGTGACGTGATTGCCGGAGGGTGGTTAATTTGGAATATTGAACAACTCCACCGGGGACTTGGTGTTTATTGCAGGCAAGCAGACAGTCGGCGAGTACACAATAAAGGAGCCGGGCGGTAATGTCAGGACCGTAAAATACTTCGTTGATCCGCACGGCGGGTTCTTCGCTGATGTGCACAACTCCAACGGTAATGATCATTCCGGGGGCACTTACGGAGGACACCATGAGCACCATTATTGATTCACCGGTTCCAGCTACTCTGATATGAATCTTTCATATCGCGCAAATCCCGCTCGCCTTTTATGATTATTGTTTACCTATAAAAGACATTAATAAATATTCTATGGTATTAACAAAATATGCTAAAATCTTTTTTGTTTTTCATTTTGATGCTCTTTGGGATGCTCCTCGAATTTTTGTTTGTCGATGTATTTAAAGTAGGGATTCTATTTGGTACTCACGTCGAATATTGAATAGTTATTGATACATATGGTAATTTTATACAAAAAGTCCTGATTTGTTACATGCAATGAAATTTTGATCAACAATGATGTTAATTGTGAGATATTCTGTAATTTATAATCTAATTACAAATCTTTTGGAAATTATTCACCGATTCAATGAAAAAAAAATATCGAAAAGTAACATTAATTTTTTACTACAGTATTATCTATATTATTAAATGACCTTGTATCTCGTTAACTATTTAAATTTTTGAAGATATAAGCTCATCCTGATATTATACTCATCAAGAACTTTCATATGAGTACCCACATCAATTTGTCATATATTTTATATATTTATATATATTATATATATGTATGTATCAAAAATATATCAAAAATGCATGTAGGTACTCAAATGAAAGCTTTTAATGAGTGTAACATCGGGATGAGCTTATATTTGTAAAATCATCAATAGTTAAGAAAGTACAGAGTAATTTAACAAAAATAATTAAGAAATGACCTTGTAACTTGTCAACAATTGACATTTTTGAAGATATAAGCTCATTCCGAGGTTACACTCATCAAGAGCTTTTATTTGAATACCCACATGAATTTTAATATATTTTTCATATATACATATATATAATATATATAAATATATGAAAAATTGATGTGGGTGCTGAAATGAAAGGTCTCGATGAGTGTAACATCGGGATGAGCTTATATCTTCAAATATCTCAATAGTTAAAAAAGTACAGTGCAATTTAACAAGAGTCATTATTTAATAAAGCAAAATTTTATTAATTTATAGTGACTGCAAGGTTGCTAGTTAAAGTAAAAAATTTTTGAATATTTTACTAATTGAAAAAATTTGAACTGTAAATTATTGTTTTTTTTTTTTTTTTTTTTTTTTTTTTTTTTTTTTGACATTATTGATATCGTGAGAATAAACTCAAAAGTTTCAATTTCTCAGTTTACTCAGCAGTCAAGAAAGTTTAAATGATTGTTCTACAACAGTTTATCCGAATTGAAAATGCATGCACGGCGATAAGGATATATATAAATTGTTATTCAGTATTCAATATAAAATAATCTTCGAAAGCAGTTTTACGAATATTGTTTAAAAATACTTACAATAGAGAAAAGAAAACTGGAATACTTCCGCTAGAACTGTTTCTAGTAAAATCAATTCCCGAATTAGTTTACTTGAATAGTCAAAATTCAAAGTTTCGTGAAAAAAGTAAATATTTTATTGACTGTTAAGGGAAATAAAATCCCCAGGGAACAAAGATAGAGCTTGCTCTGAATATAAATGATGTTGTAGATCAGACATGGACATATCAATAGAAATAGAAATATATATAATAAATAAAGTTACAGAATGGTAATTTTAAATCGCAAGAGTTCGGTCTGGGTTAAAGCATATGAAGATGTGCACTCGGAAAAGCCGCCCAATCAATGGCGTGCATTTTAATGCTGGTCTGACATATTGAGTCCGGATAATCCGGGGATTTTTCTTGTATATCGGAAATATTGAACTTGAATTTAAAGATATATCCAAATAAAAGATTTGTTTGCCTTATCCACTAGATATCTTTTTGCAGATCAAGGAGGAGGAGGACACTAACGAATCGAATTCACGGAGAGAAACATAGTATAAAGGGACGGAAAAAATAGTGGAAATAAATCAACAATGGTACTTGCAATATCGATAACGTCGCTCGGAAAAAAAAAAAGTTTAAAAAAAGAAGGGAAAAACGCAATAAGAGGTTTCTTTTGCAGCTTACGGGAGATTGAATTGAAATATTGATATCTAACCACTTAATTGAGTTGAAGTATTACTCCCTTGAGAGGACAATGAATTTGCTAAAGCACCTCTTGAGGATAAACTCAATCAGAGTTCCGTAAATGGAATCAAATTATTTGAAAAAACCGCTTTGTAATCTCGAGAAATAATTCCTGGGACACTTGAAACACTTTTAACCTTTAGTAGTGCTACTGGTATCTTCAGTTTCCGGTTGCTTCTTGAATTATGTGTCAAGCGAAGATAAAATAATTACAAATTAAAAAAAAATATTACTTTTCTACATTATATCACTCTATATGTTCATTAAAAAATTTTTTATGGAAGTAGAACTGAAAATTTCCGACAGGTGGCGCATGGTCGCTAAACTTTCTCACTACCAGAGAGTTGAATATTCAATAATATAGTAATTAGAGTAATTTGGTAACGGGATTTTGTAAAAAAAGAAGCAATTATCGTAAATATCAGTAATGAGAATCGTATTACTGCTCGACAAGGCTGTAGTTGAGCAGAAAGATGTTTATTTGTCAGTGGGATCTAATTTATCGTAAGAATGTTCTAAGATTTATTACATAAAATTATTTATCGCGGAGATAAAGACAATGGGGGATACCGAAAAAACGAGCACAGAGAGTTGGCACAATAAGAGCTAAAAGGAGCTTATACAAAAGTTTGTACTCGGTAACAAAAGCAAAACATAAAAGTATCAGGAATAAGAGAGCCGAGTTTGGCTTATGGAAAAGTTTCCTACACTTATTCGCGTATTAACTTTGGTTATGTCGCGCTTGGATTCATTAGCCTACACTCCCATTTCCCTGGCCTCTTTTTACATCCTCTTATATATATATATATATATATATATATATATATATAAAATATATATCTCGGCGTTTTGCACAAAAGATTTCAACAAAAAGTCAAAAGTTTGCTTTACAAACTTTTCCGAGACCAATAAAAAATGATACGCCGTTATGTATCAAATAAAAAGGTGCTTGCAAGCTGGGACTCGAAAGCATTCGCCCCTAAAAAGCCTCAAAGCTCTAATTTCGTAAAAAATATTTGCAAAGCCATTCGAGTGGTGTAAACTTGAACAGTTAAACACAGCTCTGCAGGCTAGGGCTCCAACTTTTCTGTTTTTGTCGATTAAAGAGGAGATAAGACGCGAAAGACGGGGCCAAGTTGAAAGACCGTAAAAGAAAAGTTAGAAGTAGCGTTTACCGAGCGTAAACTTGCTGAGTAGAGGTACGGCCCATACCTAACGCGAAGATTCATTAGACATTGCTTGTTTTACGCGCTATACTCTCTCTCTCTCTCTCTCTCTCTCTCTCTCTCTCTCTCTCTCTTTTTAGGTGCAAATGTGCAAGGTAAGTATACACACATACAGGAGAATATTCAAAGAGCGAGGCTTGATAACTTTCGTTACAACTCGAGAGCTTACGGATAAAAGCGTCCAGCCGGTGGTGACTGCCGGACAGAGAGCTTTGAAGAGCCTTTTGCTGATGCCAGACAAAACTAGTGTACATCATGCCGGTGAGTTGTTCAGTTTGTCACAGGAACATTTTAGTTGTCGTCGGAGTTTGTTCGAGTGAGAGGTTGTATCTAGTAATCTGGTATCTGGGGTGAAACCTGTAAAAATTTTTTTAAATGTGTCTTGATATGGGTTTTTATCAAAAATTTCTTTGTAAAAAGAAAAAAAAATTGTTTAGTCGTTGATATAACTAAAAATCAAAGCCAGATTAATTTTCTAAAAGAGTATATTAAACTTTATTTGGTTTCTTACTTAATTTCTAAAATTTAACTCTCCCAGTAGGAGAAGATTTAGCGATCATGTGCCACCTGTCGGAAATTTTATAAACTAACTTTAATTGAGAACTTCTATAGGGATTTGTCTTCATCTTGCCAATTTTTATATGAAATTATTTATAAAAATGGATATCAAGAAGTTTTTTTTGACAAATACGAAGTTATGCCGGATAATTTGATATTTGAAGTTTAAATAAGAGCGCACTTAATACAAAGTCATCTGGGAAGGTTTTATAATTCATAACTCATTTAGTTGAGATAATTTGGAGCGGAGTGGAATTGGTACTCGAGGCTCGGAGTTAAGTACCGGGAAAATAATAAAAAAAATAATAAAATTCACTTGACTTCTATCGACTGTGACCTAGATTATGTCGATATGTACGTGAGTTTAGATGGAAGCTCGGGGCGAGTTTAACTATAACGATCAGACATTTGGACGATGGGACACTGAATTTTGAAATAAACGATAATTTAGCGATATATCTAGCCGACAGTAGCGACACTGGCTCCCTCTCTTTCTCCGAAAACAACTGACACACTATCATTCGAAAACGGCTTTCGTTTTGCCGGATAGCATTAGAGTTTTGGAGCGAGTCCAACGCGCATCTGCCAGCACTCGAAAACGCAAGATGCATTGCATGATACGACTTTTTCCTCGCCTACCATAGTGGGCCGGGGGAATGCTGGTGATTGTCGAGTGGAAATGGAGAAGGATAAATGGAACTGGGACTCGATCCGAACCCGCGGCCAATGACGACTCATCATTCTCAATGAAATTTCTCGAGTAATCGTGTATTATTCGAATATCAGGATATGTCCTATTCAGCTGAGGGCTTCCCAGATCTTCTCTATCCGAGCTGTGAGCTCCGGCAACCAATAAACTCTCAATTGCGTCCTTGTTTGGAATCTCGCTCCTCTCAAGAAACCATATACAGGATCCAAAGCTCGTGCTGGAATTCTCTGGCTCAAGTCACGCATTCCACAACCAACCTCCACACAATCAGTCAGTGTAAAATATGGTATATGGTTATGTTTCTTACTTATTGCTTCTGAATTATATTAACTTTGCGTAGCAATCTTTGCCAGCGGGCGGAACTTGTGTGTATCAATTTCTGGAAATTTACTATATAGCCGGAAAACTTGATATTAAATTTGAAAATTTTATTTTCTTAAATCAACCGTAAAAAAATTTTCTGATATGCTTTCTAGCCTCATATAACCCAAATATAATTATTTTCTCAAAATAGTACCAAAAACTTTCAACAGGTGGCGCATGGTCGCTAAATTGTCTCTCTAGTGAAGAGTTAAATTTTACAGATTAAGGTTTTAGAATAAAAATTATTTTTTCTCTCTTTTACAAATCTTATTTGCAAATATTTTCTAGTTTAATCAACTATTATATCAATTTTTTAATTAATTAATATAAAAACTCTTTAAAAAATTTCAAAAGTCTATAATTATGATAAAAATAATTTTTTTAATTCCATAGGTCAATTTTAAAATAAAAAATTACTTTCTCAATCAAATAGTTTATTTTAGTGAACTCTATGAAATAAATTTCAGCAAATAATAATAAAAATTTCCATTTAAAACAGTAAAAAGTAATAAAAAAATACAGATAGTAGTAGTATATTTGATTATTTTCAGTCCCTTGTGATTGAAAGCACTATAGCAAAATCCAAAATTGCCAAAAATAAACGTGATGCATGACGATAACTAAGAGTTGATTTGGGTCTATCAAACAAGCTTGGACTTTTATTTCCCTGTAAATAATTCACTGATGACCAGAGTTTTATTCCGAGCTCTCACTGCCTCACTCTCTGCATACCAATATAGATATATATATATATATATATATATAACGATGCATAATGGAACGAATGATAATTTCTCGCACATCCATCTGATCCGCGCCCCCGTCGATTAACACCAGTGCGAATAGAGCGACGCTTTTTACACCACCACCGACACGGTAGATGTAGACCAGATTAATGGAGTTCGCGAGGTGTTTTTGCCCATTACCGTGCGCCAGAGTGCCCGTGTTCGGCGTCTCTGTCCTGGAAAGTCGCTCCAGGTATATCTATACCGGGCAGATGCCAGGAAGGCAAAACGAGTAAGAGCGATAGCCCGTTACCCGTTACATTGTAGCTCGGGCCAGGAGTAGGAGCAGCTAACCGAAAAGTGAATACGGGCAAATGTCATTCGGTTCCATCCAGAGTTAAGAGTCGAGACGGCGAAGGTAGGACTCGCATTACCATTTTGGCCACTCGCCAACTTACACCAGTAAGTCCTCGGTCCAAATTCCGATTTCCCGATCTCACAGATACCCCCCCCCCCCCGACTTAAGATTCTGCTTTCTTATATATTCTTACTCTTATTTTTATTCACCTTACTCGCTTTACTTTTACTTGCTACTATTATTACACTCGCTTTATAAACAGTCGCTACTTTTTATTCTTTAGATTTACTTTATTAACACAAACTTTTGAGCCCTAAAATCCCCCGCAGAGACAAACAAACTTGCCTTGACATACCCAGCGGACAATCAGTCCCGAGTTAAATTAATTATTTTGCAAGGCCATTGCTGCTCGGAATTTCACATTTTCCTTGGAAACTTTTACAAAGTCTTTATTTACACTGTAGAAAAATCGGGAGTGCAACTTAGGACCGAGTTTGTGCACTAACATAAATTTTTATTAAGCTGGAACTAGTTTCACATGCCAAATTACTAACAAATACTTCAAACAATTTATTTTCCTTTCAATATTGAATTAATTAATTATTTTTTTTTTTTTAATTTGAAACGTTGAAGTAAATTTTAAAGATAATTTTATTCCAAAATTTTTTTGGTAAGTCCTAATTTAAAAAATAAATTATTATCAGGTCTAATTAAAATAAATTTTTGAGCTTACAAAGAAACAAAACGTTAAATTAATTATCTAGCTGCTTATTTCCACCGGAAACTTTTCCAAAGTGTCTCTATTCATTGTTAGCAGTGATAACAAGGGAAGTAGAACGTTAATCAGGTAAATATTGTTGGAAATAGTGCCAGTCATGTATTAAAGTTGTTGGATTGTGTCAACAACTAAACACAGTGGAGAATGATTTTCTTGAAATATAATATCTTGCATGTGGGTAAATTTGTATTTGTATATGTATTTATATTTATAATATATTTAGTAATATATGGGAATAGGTGTACGAGTAGTAAAAGGGGCTGGTGGGATAGGTTGTTGATGCGCAAACGTGCAAACAGCGCACATTTGTGGTATGGTGTTGACACTATCTAGCAACTCGCATGCATGGCACTTTGCGCCACTTGCAATCCCCCTGGGGTGCGATGATTAACGATCCACTAAAGAGACCAGCTACTGTAATATATAATATACATTATATAAAGTATAATATTCTATACATTATTGTTGTATTAATTCAAGATGAAATGCATTTTTTTTACAAATCCCAGCCCGCTCAATCACCATTATGGTTTTGTCATGGTAATTATAGTTTGTTGTATGGGAAATTATAATTTTTTGTTGTTAAATTAAAACATACAAATAACAATAATCTATATTATTAAGAGACTACATATTTAGGTTGAATTCGAAAATGCTCTATCTCTAGATACATATAATTAAGAAATGACGATTGACGTTTTTAAAAATATAAGCTCATCCCGATGTTACACTCATCGAGACCTTTCATTTGAGTACCCACATCAATTTTTAATATATTTCATATATTTATATGTATTTCACAAATACCATATATATGAAAAATATATAAAAAATGCCATGTGGGTACTTAAATGAAAGCTCTTGATGAGTGTAACATCAGGATGAGCTTATATCTTTAAAAACGTCAATAGTTAAAAAAGTACAGTGCAATTTAACAAAAATCATTATTTAATAAAGCAAAATTGAAAGAAAAAGTATCTCTAATGTGTGTGAAGGATGAAAAGTAAAAGAAAAGGATAGAGTTTAGCGATTAGAGCTTATTAAGCTGCGTTGTAGCTGGCTCACGTCCAATGTAGTTTATGAATGCAGACTAGGATCGAGTTTGATCCATGTTACAGTCAGTTTGAATATAATTTGGAGTCTCTTTCAGCAGGAACACGGAGGCTGCTCGATATCACGACGACAAGGACGTCTTGCTAAACGTCAGATGGATTCATATCTCGATAACCAGGGTAGGAGTCAAAGTGGGATCTCGAAGGCACTTTACCACTTGAGAAACTTCCGACGTTACTGTGGAATACAAATAAGACATGACAGTTTCCTCTCCTTATATTCTAACCTGAACTCTCTCGGATCCTAAATCCATATACCGGTGTGATGATATCTCCAAGATTTTAGAGTATAACCGCCGGGAGCTAACCGACTCCGATTCACTGTCAACTTGATTCAACTTAAATTTATTTTATTTTATTCGTTTGTTCTATTCTTTTTACTCCTCCATTTTATTATTATTATTCCCTTAACTTTTCCGAATTTTATCAAAAAGTTTGCCGCACTTTTCTTCGGAGTTTTCTCCGCCATAAATATTTAAATATTAAACAATTTCGCCGGAAGCGCTGGATAATGTACGAGTCTCCAGAGACTGGAGCATTATTACATATATTTATTAAAAAAAGCCCTACATATTGTATTTACGCGTATCAGCGAAAAGAGTGTCCAATTTATAGGTCGGTTTGGATTTTTTAGATAACACGCAGTCGTTATTGTTTTGTTAATTAAACCGGCGTGTTGAAATGATACGGAGAATCGCTGGAATAAGCCTTGGGGACTTATGGAACCTATTGATCACCCGAACGTTCCAATCGCGTCGGACATGTTGCAAAAATACTCATCGCTCTCCAGCTTCACATAAATTCGATATTTTTCATTAGAAATATTTGTTTGGAATTTTAACCGCGTCGCTGCTGAGCTTTCGTTGTATTTATTTTTGCAGGAATTCATTTTGAGGATTAATATCAATGGATTTGTTTCTTCTGTACAATCTAAACAAAATTTTCACATACGGATCAAATTATTTTGTCAAAAATATCAATTAATTACAGATAAGCTTCATAAGAGAGTCAAAAAAAATTTTTTTGGTTCAAAACTTATAGATTCAAATTGAAGATTCTTCCTAGGAGAAGATTTACCCGCTATGCGCCATCTGTTGGGAATTATTAATACTAATTTTAATAAAAATTATACTGTTCTCAATTTAAAATATAAATTCATTACAGATAAGCTTCATAAGAGAGTCAGAAAGCCTGACATTTATGCCGTGGTCGAGTCGCGCATGCGCTTTACGACGGGGAGCCGAAAAAATGTATTCATGCACTGACAACGAGACACGAGGCGGCAGAAAGTCCGAAAGTCGGTAGTTGCGCTCACTCTATTACTTATGTTTACAAGCCTAACCTTACTTGTGATTGTTATGAATGTATCTGTCTTGTTATGTGTCAATGATTTGAGGTTGAAACTGAGTTAATTACAGAAAATGAATATTTATTTTAATGAAAATTAAAGTAGCAGATATTTAATAAATTTTAGAATTTAAAAAAAAAAATAAATTAGTGCAAAAAAAATTAGAAAAAAAATTGACATGTAGAAATTTTAAAAAATTAAAAATGCAATTTTTTAAAAACCATTTTTTTTTTTAATTTATTTGATAAAAAAAATTAAGAAATGATTAAGTGACTACTAACTTTGTCATTTTATTTTAATAAAATAAGACTTGTTAAATATTTAAATTACAAAAAAAAAAAAACGAGAAATATTCTTTATTCTGATCGATATTCTCAAATAAATAAATCCATTGGTGAACAAATAATTATATGAAAAAATATACAAACAGATTTTTTTCTTAATTTTTTTTTCTAGATATGCATTTTACGATTATTATTTAATTTTTCTGTTTTTATTTTATTCTTAAAATCAGAGTTAATTTATAAAACATTTATAACGTTAAATTTATTCAATTAAATTACGATCTTTTCTCAAAAGAAAGTAGGAATACGATAAATTCTATATTAAAATCTTTATTGACAGGTGTATTTGATGCCCCCCCCCCCCGACCAGCAGCACTCGCTTCGCTCGTGCCGAAAATGTCGGGGGCAGGCATTAATTTTTTTCTACGCAATTTTTAACGTACTTTCGACCGCATAGCAAGAAAAATAGTATACACTACATGGGCAGAAATTTGAGAACCCTGAACTGCGTGCCATGATGCCCTCAGCTTCGCCTCGGGCATATGGCGCGCAGTGCAGGAATCTCAAACTTTCTGCCCTTGTAGTGTAATATACTATTTTGTTTTAAAACTTATAGATTTAAATTAAAGGTTCTACTTAGGAGAAAATTTAGCCGCCATGCGCCATCTGTTGGAAATTATTAACACTAATTTTAATAAAAAAATCATACTGTCCTCAATTTAATTTAATAAACAAATTTTCAATCACTGAATAAAAAATTTACATTATTAATTATTTAATTTAATAAATTTTAATTAATAAAAACATGAATTTATTTTATTTAAATATTAAATATAATAAATTTTTGTCCATCATATTTATTATTCGAAATGAATATTGTTCTTTAATTCCTTCCAGAGGGAACTGTAGTAAATTGAATATTTTTAATAATATTTATAAATCCCAAATGTAAATATTGTTTTTTACTATACGATGAAGCCTCGAGCATTAATTAATATAAATTTTGTTTACCAATCCAATAAAATATAACAACGAATAATATTTATCGAAAAAGTTTTGATATTAATATACCTTCAAAAAGATTGATAAATAAAATTTATGAAAACAGTAGCACTGGGGTAAATAGATATCACTGAATTAGAAAACGAATTTATTCTAGTGTTTTTGAGGAAAATATTTTCACCGAATTCGCAGTCCGGGTTGCCGCGAGAGATTAAGGAGCGAGTTAATCAGCTTAGAGTTTAGTTCTATCGGTTTTTTTTAAATCGAGTGGATATTTTTTCGGGTTATTTTTTTTTTCTACCGGTGCTCGCGGGATGCTGCGGTCGCATGCCAACTTTATTGACTCTTTTTGCATAAAAAGTCGTTAACGACGCGAAACGAAGAAAGAGTATAAACAAAAAGTGTTGAAGTATCCGAAGAAAAAGGAGAAGAAAAAGAAGGAAAGGAGTATAGGAACTCCTGGTTTTCCGAAGTGAGCTATGGGTACACCAACGACCTGCAAAGTTTTCAGTTTGGAAACTCACCAACTATATACTCTTTAATATATAGCATATATACCCAGCCTAAGTCTCAGGATCCTTCCAAGGTTTTGTGTGATATACCTTTATTAAACTTACCAACTTGGCTAGATGCTGGGTTTTAACTATTTTATAAAAGATTTAACTATTAGTTTGCTACTTTTCGTACATCGAATGCCAGTAATTAGGTTACTATTAAAATCTTTAATATTTAAACATGCAAATTATTTATTCATGATAAGCTTCTTGACAGAGTGACTATTCTCTATTTAGATTTGTTCTAACGGCTGCGAATTTAATTATTTAAGCTTGTTCAAAATTCATTAATTTTTCTGTTTCTCTCCTGTGACGTCAATGAAAATTATTTGATTACTTAATTCAATCGGATTACACCATTTTATAAAATATTAATAAAAATCTAATGGAAATGGTTGATTATTAAAAGACTTTAGATGTAAAAATACAAGATTTTATTTAGAATGAAATTAAAAAAATATTCTGTAAGTCTATTTAAAATTTTTTTAAAAGTAGTATTGAAAAATTCCAACAGGTGGCGCATGGTCGCAAAATTATCTCAATAGAAGATAGTGAAATTTTAGATTTTAATTATTTTTGTCATTGTTTTTTAGTTTTTGTCAATTAATAAACTGAATAGCAACCTTGCAGTCACTTGTGAACTATAAATAAATAAAATTTTGCTTTATTGAATATATTCATAGTGACTGCAAGGTTGCTAGTTATTTATTAAAATCCAAATTGTTGAAAATTTGCATCAAAAAATTGTATTAAGAAATAAAAAAAATTATATATGGTTATAACAAGCCTAATGTATTAAATTTTTATATCCAGACGTATAAAAAATTACAAATGTCTTTTATTATAAAATTTTTAAAGGGAAACAACAATAAAACCGTACGAAGAACTGTTAAAATATTTATCACGACGTCGGCAATAATAATCTGATAAGGTTATATCGTTGTTTTGACCGTGCACGGGTGATATCTCGAGTAGATTTACCGGTGAGGGGGAGGGGGTGATTTAGCTCGACAATAGAGACCGGGTAACGATGAAAATCACCAGGGGACGGAGATGGAGGCCGCGGAGGGTGAGGGTGGATGGAACACGTGTGGCGTGGAGTTTTTCCACCCGAGTGCAGCGCCGAGAAAGAATGTGACGGGAGGGTGACAAGAAAATTGCTTTTAAACTGCAATCGTTTCGGTCTCGTACACCTCGTAGTACAGATAACCCGGACTGAGAACGAGTATAAGTCTACCTGTTGGAACTACTGCATATCCACTTTTTGTCTCGATTCTCTTCCTATTCCGTAATACCGGGTGGGTTTTCTGTCTGGTGTACTGGATCCTTTTTGCCTTCTTCGCTCCTCCGAGACTCGGTTTTTCCTCCGGATTTTATTTCCCCAGTACTTTTATTTAAACTGTATTTATTGCCTGCTATTGTTCTTTATATATTTTAACCCAAATTTTTTGTTTTTGAGCTCACTAAAGTCGCTGTTTTAATTACACTTAGTAACGGTATTACTTTTCATGTTATTTATTTCTTTATAATTTTAAATTTCGCACTGCGACACTCTTTATTTCTCTCACACTTTTGGCTTTTTATTTTATCTCACCATAGATAAATTCATTACATACTTTTTTTTTTTTATTTTGTACTTTTTGATAAATTATGTAATACAACTCTTCTACAAAAGTACTATAATTATGTTCCATAACTGTTATGTAATTAATTTCAATTCAAGCTTCAACTTTTTATAAAATTCACTTTTTTAGTTTAAATAAAATTTAATTAAATAAAAAAATTTTTTAACAATTGCTGAATATTATAATAAAAAATTTTTTGTATAATTTTTAATATTTAATTTTATAGAAAATGTGTACAAAATTAATGTATCTTGTTAACTATTGACATTTTTGAAGATATAAGCTCACCCCGATGTTACACTCATCAAGACCTTTTATTTGAGTACCCACATCAATTTTTCATATATTTTTTATATTTATATATATTATGTATATGTATATGTGAAAAATATATAAAAAATGCATGTGGGGTACTCAAATGAAAGCTCGAGGTGAGTGTAACATCGAGATAATAATGACTTTTGTTAAATTGAACTGTACTTTTTTAAATATGGACATTTTTTAAGATATAAGCTCATCCCAATGATGCACTTATCAAGAGCTTTCATTTGAGTACCCACATGTATTTTCATATATACATATATAATATATATAAATATATGAAATATATGAAAAATTGATGTGGGTACTCAAATAAAAGGTCTTGATGAGTGTAACTTCAGGATGAGCTTATATCTTTAAAAATGTCAATAGCTTACGAGATACAAAGTAATTTTTTAATTATGTATCTGGAGATAGAGCATTTTCGAATGGAGCCTAAATACTTATCATATAAATACACTGGCCACAAAATTTTGCTTATTCTCTTAATAATATATATTAAAGTCAGGAAAAGCAATTTATGTTTAATAAAATTCAACAAATAAAATATTTATTGACACAATAATATATTCTGTTAACATAGTCGCAGTGGTAAATTTATAGCTGTCGATCGCGGTCGCGCGAACCTGGAACCGCGAGCCAAGTAAGGACAAGAGTGACAATAGATCTATTTTTCCCGGTTCTTGAGAACGCGACCAAAAACAGGAAATGTTATTTTATTTGTTTTTTTATTTGTTTCAGTTTTAATTACATAACACTCAAAGTGTAACAACAGAAACACAAATAAAGGATCGGACAGTAGATAGAGGAAATAAATTAAACATAAATACATCGTGAATCATGAATAACGATAAAAAGTTTTGAAAGGTATAAAATAACAGAGTACTTAAAAAGTTTAAGATTTTCAATCTTGGTATCTCGTCGCGAAAACAATTGAAAATGCTGCCGGTTGGTTGTAAGCGCTTTTACTTAAAGTTCCCTCCAAAGTATAAGTATAAGTATAAGTAGGTGAGGCAGGACACCAACATTCGCGGAGTTTTATTCTCCGTACCGTCCGTTTGTCTCGAGAGTTCAAAGTGGACCGGCGATATATAACAACTACTCTTGTAAACGTTAAGGGTGACGCTTACTGCTATAACAGTCGCTTACGCCAAAGAGATCCGGCTGAGCGAAACTCTGCTAAAGAATGAAAAGGAGGAAGAAAACTCAAAATAAAAAATATATAATATATAATATATAATATATAATATAGAGAACCATCAAAACAATCGCCAAAAGCATTCTTATCTTTTTGTTGTACTTAAACTCTCTCGCTCCGGTTATACTTCCTGTTTTATATCGCGCGACTTGAATACATTTATACTTATTATTTCCTTCATTATTATTATTATTGTTATTTCTGCTATTATTACTGGGATTAATAAATAACGCTTTGATAAAAAAAGATTAAATTTACAAAATTGTTTTATTTTTTGAAAAAAATAAGTGGAAATAAATTTAATAATATAATTTCTAATCATAATTAAAATTCATTTATTATTTTGGTATTAATAAATAATAAATCTAGAATTTTAATCTTTAGTTTTTTTTTTTTTTTTTTTTTTTTTTTTTTTTTATAAAAAGCATTGATGAAAATTGCAATGAGTTTTATATGAAAAAGTAATATATTAATAACTATTTCCGCTGGAAAAGTCAACTTCAAAGTTTTCCAGTCCGAGCTGTATTCAAAGTCAGTAAAAAAATGTATATTGGATACTTTTCTTCAAGCTCCAAGCTTTGATTTATTTAAATAAACTTATCAAAATGAAATTCCGTGCCCTAAAGTGAAGCAAAAAGAAAAATCCGGAAGCTTTAGACCAAAATTGAATTTCTCCGGCGAAAATTAACATTAACTGGAGAAAAAGTAACCTCAGTTGTAATAAATAACAGTTAAGCTTCCCTTATTCTCGATTTGAAATATTTTGGTACATTAACGCTCCGAAATCACGATATTCATAAAAGGGTCGCTGGTTTTTTGGGTTCCTTCCTTCCTTCCTACGACTTTGGTTGGTAAAGACTGAAGGATCTATATGGTTATCGAGTATATATCCGATTTCAATCAGTACCTGGCGTACTGCTCTACTCGGACGGTTATAAAATACTCGTCTGGCACTAGCTCTTACACCACTAGCGGCTATATCTTTAAGCGGAAGTGATTTGTTCCCGCCAACGAGCCCGCTGGGGTGAGTTACATCCCTCGTTTCCATTACTCTCTAATCTTCCATTCAATTCCCACTTCGGTAATGGCTCCTACTTATTGAGGTGACTCCTTCTACCTTCTTCCAACTTTTCCGGCTCAAAAAAGTTCTCAATAAAAAATAAAATAACTAAATTGACGAGGAAGAAATATTTCGACTTTGATGAGCTCTTCTGTTATTTTAAAAAAAAAAAAATAATAATAATAATAATAAAACGGAAATAGAGAGCCAAGATTTTCCATCGGTCTTCATTTCTTATTGAATGTTCGAATCAAGCAAACGAGACAGAAAATTTTAGAAAGAGATTTTTTTTTCTCCTCTAATCCTGTTATAGAGTGATTAAACGTTTATTGACAAGAAATCATGTCCAAACTGTCTGTGAAAGCTGGGGAAGGGGGTTAAATTATCGCTCACAGTTTCCCTGGATTTATCGCACTCAGGTATTTCGCGAGCCAAAGGGAAAGGGAACAAAACAAGACTCGAAGAAGTTGAAACAAATTGTTTCGCTGGAACGGGTTCCACATGGTCGAGCGAACCCAGCTCCAGTCCGATACAACTGCACTTGTGAAAACTCGACTGGTCTCTGTCGGCAGCCCTCTTTCCCTGTAGAGACGTGCAGTCGATTTCCGACGGTCGGTTCGTCGTACCGGGATCTCTTTGCCGAAACAAAGTGAATCAATTCCACCCAGTTTCCCTTTGAACACCAAAGAAATTTATAGTTCACAAGCCAGACACATCCACCCATTCAATACAAATTTTTTGTTGATGCCAAAAAAAGTTCCAACTCCTCGGAATTTATATCTATGGATTTTTTTTCAACTTTTTTGAATAAGGGTTGCTGTTGGTTCAGCCTCCGGGAAATGGGAATTATGCTACCGGAAAATTTACAGCAGCAGAGGATGATCGTGATGCTTTAAATTTCGGCATAATAATATGAAATTGTTTCGAGAAAATTGCACAGGTGAACGTTAATATTCAGAAGCTCGACATTGCTCTAACAATTTGTAATCACGGAGTATTTAAAACCAGTTACATGATAAGGACGAGTGTATGCGATAAAGTTTCGTTATTTTAAAGGTTAAAAGGGACTTTTAATTGAATAAAATTTGTTTACTTCCTACGTACAAATAAATTTACCTCATCTTCTTGCTGGGAACAAATTTTACAATAATATACTGAACATACTGAAATCAGCGGAACCAAACTTTCGATGTTTGTTTTAAAAATATTAACGCGGCGTTTGAAAGCGGTATTAATTACATTTACAAACTTTGGCTCTGAGATAACTTCTCGAGAAATGTATCAATATTGGAACCAAAGAGAAGAGACAAAGTTTGATAAAACCACACCTGAGTTTAAATTTCACGTTTCAATAAATATCACCTCGGATTCGCTGGTGTGTACTTCAAAGAACTTGGTTGGTAGTTACCACGTTAACTATTACCTAGCTCGTTAATTATTTTTCATTAAAATTAGTGTTAAAAATTTCCAACAGAGAGCGCATGGTCGCCAAAATTTCTCGCTAGAAGAAATTTAAGTTCCAGATATTTAATTTAAATACAAAAATCATTGATTAAATATTTTTTTTCATGGGTATGAATAAATTTTGATAAAAATTGGTAGAATAAATATCAGAAATTATTCTCTCTTTTACAGAATAATAATAATTATTATTGTTTTACATATTTACGGTCGTCAGGACGCGCTAGTAAAAACATACGAAATAAATAAATAAACAAAAAAGTAAAAATAATGCTTAATAAAAATAAAAATGCAAAATAAAAGTGTGACTAACACTTTTACAAGCTCCATTTAGTCATATTAAATAAATGTCTGACCTAATTACATTATGTCCCATTAAATAACGAGAATTTTTTCAGTTGATACAACTCCCGGGATTTATCTTTATTGCAATGGAGAAATTAATTGAATTTTTTAATTAAATCGATTGGATTTAATTATTCGCTTGTTCTTTATTTAATGAATTGAATATATATATATATATATTAAAGGAAGCATCGCTGACAATTGTCACAAAGGAAGCTTGCTTTGAAGTCGTTCGCTCAGAAATTTCATTGTTCTATTGACAACCATAGGTATTGTTAAACAACTTCACGTTAGGTTTCAAAGGAAATTAGTTTGGACGACGTTCGAGCTAAAACAGTATCAATTAAAGAGATAGATGAAAATAATTATAAATACCTTATTAATTGAGTGTTATTTTAAAAAGCATGCAGTTCACGAAATGTCAGATCTTTTTAGAGCTTTTTTATTAATTTTCATTTACGTAGACGCTCTTGTTATTTATGTCCGTTTAAATATTCAATCGGATTGATCGAGCTGATACCGTCTAACGAGCTAAATCTGGTAAAATAAAAAGACGTCATATTCTCGGTGCAATTATTTCATGGACTGGAAATAGATGAATTTAGTTTTCTATTAAAAAAGAAACTTGTAAAATTAAACTAGCTGTCAAATCAGCGTCAGGTTACCCTCTTTAAAAATACATTTTATTTAAATCTTTGTTATCATTTTATTAATTTTATTTTCATTGTTGAATTTTTAGTAACTACACGGGAAGAAAATTGAAGGAGTTATTACTATTCTACTATTGTAATTTTTACTAAATAAAATAGTAACGGTGAACTATACTTCTCATTTAGTAATTTTTACGATCTACTATTGTAAATTTTATTCAACAAATAAGACTAGCAAGAGTTTTAAAAAGCCGAATACTATAGAGCAAATTATACAATATGTGTTTGTGAACTTTACAATTCAATTCAACAATACAATTCAACTTAACATTTTTTATTTTTTATATAAATTTTAAGATCTCATGTAGGCAAATATGCTTATTAAAATTTTTTTTTTAAATTAGTTCTGAGAATTTCCAACAGGTGGCGCATGGTCGCTAAATTTTCTCGCTATAAGAGAGTTAATTTTGAAATTATAAGTAACAAAGTGAAAAAATTGTTTTAAGCTTCCAAAAGAGTTTATTTAAGATTGATTTTGTGGTTTTATCAATTATTAAAAGAAACAATACTGCAATAATTGTTTTTTTTCTGTAATGTAAAGTCTGATATGGTCGTATAAGAAATTTTTCCACGAAATAAACACTGCCATATATTAAAGTAACTCGCAGTAAGCTTTTTAGCTGGGAACATTTGTATATTAGACAATATGAACAAAATATAAAAAGTTGTCTGAAGAATTCAAAAGTTGATATGAGTTTAAAAAATATGTAAGGAAAAAAGTGAGGGTAAAATCTGAGATATTTATGGGATAAGTTAAAAGTGCTTTTCGAGTAAGTTTAACCCAATATATATTATCTCCTACAGTGGTTTCCTCCCTCACATTTCATATAGTATACGCACAAAAATATACCGTTAACCATGAGCCATAAAACATACATAACCCACCGTATTTATATTTATAAATATATACCGAAACAGTATTTCATATATAACTCATATTTTATAACATACATTTCCAAATAAAGAAACAATAATACGAACCGAAAGCCTGCTTTATTTTAAGTATCCAAATGTATGGACTAAAAGCCATTAAGGCCCCGGGTTTTAATGTGCCTTCGGCGAGTCTATGCTTAATTAAATATATATATATATATATAATGTATAGATTAAATATATATATGTAATGTATAGAGAACGTTTGCTCGCGTGTTTCACTCCAACGAAGCTATTGTCTCTTTATAATTTATAATTCTCATTCGACTCACTGGCAGACGACGTTCCTGGTATTCCCTTCAATTCAGAGATATACCTTGTAATTATTTATGTAACTATCATTAGAATTATGATTATGATTAGTTTGTAGTACAATTCCAGAAGTTCCGCTTTATTTCAAGTTTAATTAAAGCGAAGAGAATAAGGCGAAGAGCTTTATTAATTATTTAGCTTTGTTAGCTAGGAAATGGGTCGCCGGCACACACAACTTTCAGACGAGATAATAGTTGGTAATTAGACATTAACGTGGGATTACGATGTTCAACATGCTATTTGGTCTCGGATTATCACTTTTATCCACCGGCTTCCTTTTTAGTGTTATTAACAGCATTATCTTTATAATCTTTTGTCCAAACATTTTTTTTAAATTGAATTTAATTCACCACGCTAATTGAATATTGATAGCTATAAAAACAAACATTAAAATAGTTATTTTTTAATTTTTTTTTTTCCAGTTACTAAAAGTTTTCATATGCATGGACGGGTTGTTGTATGTTTTTTTGGTTATTATAAAGAGAACGGGGAAAATATGGTATAAACGTAGGTTAATAAAATAGAAAACACAACAAAAAAGCGGACAGGTTTTCGGTGTGTTGATATTACTCCTCTCCATCCGTCATCGTTTTCAGGAATTTAAACCGCTATGCAAACACACTAGCTTAAAAACGATAAAACCTCGGAAATAAACGTTATAGCCGATATTTTTGTTGTTTACAATCCCTCGGACGTGAAACTGAATCTGTGACGGAATAGTTTCGGATGAGCTTTTTCATTTAATTCAAATTTCCCCCAATTCTTGGTTGTGTACTGTATAATATAATATATTTTAGTACCCGCATCAGCGAAAGTTTAATAAACTAATGTGTCTATTTATTGAAAATTCAAACTTTAAGGCAAACTTTTTATGAGATGGTTAATTTTAATACCATCCTATTACAGGCTTGGTAAAGTTTAGTAGATTACTAAACTGAAAATCAATAGCAGATAAGCTCATTATAAGAGCCAAATGATAATTTTTATTTTATTACTTAATCCTTCAAAATTAAGTCTCTTGTAGGGAGAAAATTTAGCGATCATGCGCCATCTGTTGGATTTTTTTAAAACTAATTCTGATCAAAAAGTTATATATGGAAATATTAGACCTTATATGAACATCAATTTATATTAAGATTGATCTGCTGTATCAAGACAGCAAAAATAATATCAAAAATTTTATTCACGAGAATTGTCAGTACAGCAAATATGACGCGCTACTCATATCAGCTTGTTTGATTAAATTGTATGCATATACGCACTGATTGTTTTATTGTCAATACAATAGACGGAAAATAATGCAGTTAATAAAGAGCCCCGAATATATATTTTGATAATAATAACAATTACAATGATATCGGGAATAATATTTGTGATTAAAGCTATAAAATGGAATTGTTTAATCGAGCATCACTAATGAGAAGGTTATTGTGTAGGCGGGTCAGTCGAGTTTAGTGTGACAGTAGCAACTACTGTACACTGAATTTGTTGAGAGACAAACGATTTGTTCAGCCATGCATTCGATAAATAATTCTTCTGTTGAAACGTATCCAAGCCCTTTATTTTGGAAACCACTGTTTTAGCAGTACATTGTTGCCCAATTCAAATTTTCACTGCTGCTTCAGCTCCTGTCCAATTAAACTTAAATATTTATTCGCGTATGTAAAAACTTCACCCTTAAATTTCCTTTTCAACACTATTCGGTTGATTAAGCTTCCAAAACTGAAAAACAATCCACGCAAATTTATTTACCTACTAGCTAGGTCAGGTCACGCACGATCGGATAATCCTGGAAAACACATGAAACATTGATATTGGTATTCCTGGAGATTATTCGTAGACAGGCAGGATTAGGCCCGGGGTTAGGGTTATTGTAAGTGTATTAATAGTTTTGAATAGTCTGAGCAAGCCAGAGCCTCCGTTAACGTAGAATCTATCGATTGGCGGTATTGAATGGTATGCTACAGTAATTGCCAGTCGCAAATTTCAAATGTTCCCTGCCAGTGTATACTTCGGATAGTGCATTAGTCATGGACGGGTGTAGCACGTGTGTGTCAGGACATCCATCATTAATTCAAATTGTAGAGCATTAAATCAAACGTCAAATGTCACTCAAGCGCGTCCAAATGAGCTCTCAATAATGGTCGCATTGAATATCCAAATGTAACACGTTTCCAAATAATAAAACATGCTTTCTCTCTTTTCTTTTTTTTTCTCCCGCGGAAAGCCAAATAGATTATTCGATTGAATATCTATTTAGGGGGTGATCTCCGCACCGGAGATATGTACCTCGTAAATTTATACAAAATTGCCACTTACCGTTAGAACTAACAACTCTCGATGGAAGTGTGTGTCTGTGTATATCCAGAGAATATCTATGACGAGATGAACGGCGAATTCACACGCTCGATCGAGGGTAGATTGCTGAAGTAGTAGTGGTGGGTTTAAAAGGCGCCTCTCCACCTCCTGATCCTCCCCCGCGGCGGGCAGGTTCAACACCGAGCACTGAGTGAGCTTTCATCCCACCGGTAGAGAACCCAAGCTGCGGGAACACGATTTAGCCTCTTGGATATTTACGAATCGTTTTAAACTCCCGTCACTATTCCTGATCAATACTCTGGTTATTCGATAGAACACCCACCAAAATAAACACTTAAATCCCGGAAAATCTATTACCTTTTATATTATTATTTTTGGAAAAAAAGCTCCCAGTTTGGTATTGAGCTATACTGTTATTTACAGGATTACAACAAAGTTACATCAATAAAGGAACCTTGCTTGAAAAATATTTTTTATATGGCCTATTTCAAAATCAGGACCCATAAGAAATTATCTATGGCCCTAAGGTCTATTAAAGCCTATAAGGTCAGATTTGGGCATCAAATTTCTATATTCCATTGAATTAAAAATGAAATTCTTAGCCAAGTGCTTCAGCTTTTAATGAAATCAGCGTAAATAGCGTCTGATTGTGAGCATAAAAAAGCCGTATGAAACTTATCAATGAGATTCACCGTTTGCTTTGAGAATTAAGCTCTTTTAAACGGCATACTGTAGCCAGTACACCAAATTTAGTTATACATTTTAGATTGTAGGTTGTATGCTCTATGCTCTACATCCAGCAGCACGTATCGTGCTTCACCACTAATTAATTCTGATGAGAGCCACTCGTGTGTATAGGAGCCTCTCGACTATCGTCTAGTCACGGCTACCATTCTATTGCTACGAATATCTACGGCGAGGTAAATCTACTTGATCTGGCTCACTTAAAACTTCTTGATTACCAGATATTGTCAGCTCTGCTATATCAATTCACCTACATTCCGCCTGCCCCAACTCCCTTCCACTCTATTGATTCGCTTTTTGCACCACATACAGTATTTATAAATAATTACTTGACCGAATTTATTAGTCCTCTGTAATCCAACGGTATTGTATTAGCAAAATTCTTCCGGCCATTGTATACTTGTTTGTAAAAAAAAAAAAAAAAAAAAAAAAAAAAAAAAAACAAGATAAAATAGCCGGGGATTTTTCGTCTACTGTCGCAGTGGGAAATGTAGAGCCCATTGAATTATCCGGGATAAGTGCATAGAAATGTAGTTAGAGTTGTTTGAAAGTGGGGGGTGCTTCCGGTCGATTCGACGCTCACCGAGGACTGAATATTTGTGGAAATGTATTCACTTGCACACATATCCACATACTTAACTATCATCTCTTCCTTATACACACCAACACACTCAGTGGTGTTAGTTTTTACACTACATATATCAGATCCGAATCCCAGAGCAGCAGAGTGGACTACCCGAAATATATAAGTTCTTATCATACCTGCTATAAGACGATTTCCAAGCGAGCCGAAAGTCTTGAAACTACACTCACATTTCACCCAAATCCAAATCGTTTACGAGTGAGATAGCTCAGGTGTGTAAAGGTCATTTAAATTCACCTACTGATAAGATTAAATTCTCACTTCAAATTTAAAATACTTGGCTTGATATCATGGATGTTAAAATGTGGAAAAATTTTTTGGTGCGACCTGATGTGTCCTTAAATAATTTTTACAATACAAGTACAGATCAAGATTTTGAGTTTACGTTGAATAAATAAACCAAATCGCATCAGCATAAGGAGATTCCTTTGCAAGGATTTCAAAATTAGTCCACTGTCTATAGTTCCGCTGATAGTAATCGGATTCCCGTGAAATCCTACACGTTCTATCCTCGAAGCTTTCAATACAGTGGGTACTTACATCGATAAATAATCCTCGCTAATGCTCACCAGATGATAATTACAATAATAACAACTACAGACATTAAGTCCCGTTTCCATTTAGCGGTTTACAAGTTTTAGATTACCAAAAGTCATATAATTGATATTGATGGTCTTGCAACTAACTTAATACCTTAAATTTTGAACCAACCATCTTGATCGCGTGCTGTTATCATATATTCAAATCATAAAGAGCTATAATGAAGAAACTTAGCACAAACCTGACTTTTGTCCTTTGATTCAATGCACAATATGCTAATTTATAATTCATAATCTTCTTTCCAACGGAAACTGTTTTAGTTGTATCAGAAGTTTGTTAATAAGCTCACTTAATGGGAAACTATCGCACAATGACTTGCTGCAAGACTCGATAATTATTCATGTACAATGTCGCTGAGTAATATTCGCTCCCGTATAATTTATAATCAACCAAACGGCAGTCATCAGAAGTGCATCAATTTAATTCAACATTCACTATCACTGTAAACTTCATCAAAGTCCTTTTTATGAACGATTAGCGTGACATATTAGTAAATTTAGTACATTTGATGGAAAGCCCTTCAACTAGATTCGTTAATTGCCCGTAAAGTAGCTTAATATTGTCATTGCCGCTTTCGACGATTCGGTTTTGTGCATTTTAACGAGGTGGGTTGCAGTTGGGAATTATAAACTGTAAGTTATAACTACGTATCAGAAAACTCGTCCAAGCAAATATACAATAAAGCATGAATTGAATCGCCCCTAACTGTTAACTTTGTCAGGAGTTAATGAATAAATATCCATCTCTACTACAAACCTAACCAAAATTTCACTGTTTCTAGTTGATATATCAGCAGAGGCGTTTATTTGGTCGGTTTTCCTCCAGAAAAACTTCCGTTCCAGCGGTCATGTTCCCACCAAATACATAAAAGGACATATATGTTATAAATACAGGCATGTGTGGGATGAAGTTGGAATCAAATATGTTCTCTGGTCACAGAACAATCGGAGCTGAACAAAAAGCGTGGATACGAGGAAACTTTTGATGATGTGTGTCACACTGACGTCTCTCCCTGTATACCATCAACAAACTTCTTGTGTTCAGACCGGTGTGTTTGATACTCTGAGTTGGCTATTCAACCGTTGAACGTGAAATGTCTCTGTCTGTGTGCTTACGGGGGTGGAGTGGGTGTTGTCGAAACACACACACACACACACACACACACAAACTACCCAGATATTGACTCACCAGTTACGCAAATAGTACCTCGAGATATTTTTTCAGATTTATTTACCCTTACTTATTATTAAAAGTCAAACACTCCTCATTATTTGTTTCCTCAAAGCTGGAAATTAGTTTCTGGTGAGCGTAAACGATTGAAATAAACATTTTCATCCGTGATAATTCACTTTGAAACGCACTTTAACCAAATGTTCCGGGTTTTAAATATTTGCAAAACTCAAGGCTTTGATTCTGCACAGCTTGTTTGTTTGATCCAATTAAAACTTTACGAACAATTGTAAACAATTGTAAACATTAAGCGTAAAAACTAAATAGTACACGGTTTTTTCTTTGTAAATTTACTCTGATTACCGCTCGGGGACGGTTTAAAAGTTTTTTAGTTGTAAATTTTCATACGTTTGATAATTTCACTGAAAAGTAAATAAAATTTGGTCATTTAAGATTTGTCCAACTTTAACTTTTGAAAAAGTACAAGAGACTTTTTTTTAGAGTGTTTGAATTTTGTAGAGAAATATAGAAAACTCTTTTTGGTACAATGTTTTTAATAGAAAAAATAAAATTCTAAAGTTTAAAAATATTTCTTTCCATATTAAATTAATAATATCAACAATAACGATTCAAATTTTGACAACGCATTAATTTTAATTTTTTGTGACGAAATTTAGAAATGATATGAATAAAAAAATCAATTTCAATTCTTTTTAAACACCCTAACGTCAAAGTATAATTATTCCGACGAACAAGATGTAAAAATAATTGAGGTGTTATTAAAACAATGATATACATGTCGAGGAGCACAACTCTGATCCTTTGAAATGAAAGCTCGAATGTTTGGATGGTAATCAGGCAAGCGTGATTATTTCCTGCATTGAAAGCATCTCAGGAGTTGTCATTGCAAGATTTTCTGTCAAAACCGCGGATCTGCATCCAGCTAGTTATCATTGAGGAGAAGATATAATAGAAGACATGAGTTGGTTCTGGTTTGAGGGTGTTGCAAAATAGAAGCGCTTTGTCCTCGTTGCCACGCGGATTACTTTGGTTTGATAGTAGGGGGCTGTTACGTACATTCTACCACTAGAGAGCAGAGATAACCCCGAGTTGATCCCGTGCGTTCTGATGTTACAAGGAGATTCACTGCTGTTATTTTCCTCTGGTTTATCTCCTGTGCTTTCAGCTCCCCGTCTTTCCCGAGCAAGTTTGCTTTGCAAGCTCTGATGTGATCTGCAGCTGCACAACATTCTCTTCTCCACTCGACACGAGACTTGGACTCTCACAATATTAAGTAGCCTTTTATTCACCCGCAGGAAGTTGCTGGGATATTTTGCATTTTCATAAAAAAATTTAATCTCAATATTTTACTGGGAATTGAGCTGCCGGTGCAATGATGATGATAATGATAATGATAATACAGGAAAAAATAACTGGGTGGGGTTTAAATTATTTCGGGCGTTATTCGTGATGCGAATCGGGTAAAAAATTCAGGTCAATGATCCTGTGAGAATCTAGATTTTTGAGGAGATTCCTATCTCTTGAATCTCATATAGTAAAGAGGCGGAGTAAAAAGCACCGAGGATACTCGAAGAAGCACTGCTGACGAGGAGCTTCTTAGAATTCCGCCCGAGTAGTATATAGTATAGTATACTTTACTTTACTTACTCTACTCTTCTGTATGTATATGTATATGTATATGTATACAGCAGAATTGCCAAGAAAATAAATACACAAAGGGTGGGAAAGGAACAGGATTCAACAGAATCTGGCCGTCATGTTCCTTCCGTGATTATGTCGCAGCTTCTTCCGATTTTATCAGCTGAAAAGTCAACAATCTCACTGATGCTATTTTCAAAAATAATACGTGCTGACGGCAATCTTTTTACTTTAAATTAAAGCTACATGCGACAATTACCCTAAACTGAGTCAATTATAAGCTTTGTTTGACGTAAGCGGCTGGGAATTAATTGTTGATCCACTTTATAGGTCTTTGAATATTTCAATAGGTTAAATCTTAACACCAATTGTTAAAGTTAATGTCGGTTTTCTCACTAAGGGATTAATACTCTGTTGATTAATAATTGATTCCTTTCAACGGAGAATTACCGCTGAAGTTTGATTCAATAGTCTATCGGCGAATGAGTAACTTTAGTTATTGGTGTTAATAGCCGAGTCTGATTTAATGGCTAAAGCTCAATGGGATAACTATTTCCAATTGTATCGAAGTTCGGTTAAGCTCATGACTCATGACCCAGATCACTTGACTAATATAAATTCCTTTTCGTTTTCGTCAAAAAAGTGCCTTATATGCCCACCTATAATTTTTGGATAAAAGTAGTTTGAAAAAAATCCAACAGGTGGCGCATGGTCGCAGAATTGTCTCCTAGACTACTAGAGAGTTAATTTTCAGGGATTAAATAATCGAATAAAAATTATTTTCTGACTCTTTTAAGGAGCTTATCTATTATTGGTTTAGTTTAATTAAATACTAATCTAATTTTTAGGTAATACGGCTAGATATTAACAAATCAATATGAGGAAGTATAAAAAAATGTTTCTAGAGATTATCAGCGTCACAAATAAAGCTGCAAAGGTCACGGGCTTATAAATAAAACTACGCTTAATACATTTAGTGATATCAAGTGTTGGTAAAATTAATGGGAAGCATCGTGTGTCTAGTTGAGTGACAGGTAATATGGGGTAAGAATAAACCGGCGTTTGTAGCAATACATTTGGGATGTATGGAGCGTATTAGAGTAACAGGAAACTGATGTATTATATTCAAGTCTACAGTGTATCTGGATGTGTATATAGATCGATAGTAAATTTTGAGCCGATGCAGAATATAGGATACACCACGGCATAGGTACTACCCACTCAGCCAGGCATAACTGCGTCTATATACCTACTCTGGATGTGGATTTATCATTAGGGGAAGGGAGCGCCTGAGCCCCAGCCGGAGGACGCCACCAGGAATGGGGTGAGCCGTTTTCATGAATATTTCACAACCAACTGGGATGCAATATACCTCGATTGGTGAATAGTTCGGTTTTCTGCTTATTTTACAGTCTCGATTGAGCGACTTGACGATTTGCTCTGCCTACAAACACGGATTCGACCGCTCGACATTCCAAACCAGAACAAAATCGTTAGGAAAGAGAAAAAAAAACGAAAAAAGATTGACTGGCGGATAAATAAGTAAATAGAGTTGGGTAATTCCCAGCGAGTCCGGTACATCTACATTATGCAAACAAAACACAATAAGTCATTTAGCATTCATTGTATTATCTTGGCAATCGCGCAGCTAAGTTCCTTACCTATTCGTGGATCTCCGATGTTCATGTGGTAAAAATACGTCTCTATAGTCCGATCACGTACAACCAAATCTGCTTTCTCTCTTTCCGCAAACTTTCCAAACGCAAAACTCTCTTTATAAACGAGCCTTCGTAGTCCCAGTAGTTGTTCCTGTCTTTCAAAGAGGATCCCGGAAACAGAATAACGGACTATTTACTCGGCAAAACTACCTCCGATTTGCTGTTTATGCATATCCGAGTAAGCTGGATTCTCTCCAATTGGTTTACACTTTGATAACTGATAACTGTCCATCCAAAAATAATCCTATAATGTGTCTGTCTATATTTAATTTTTTAGGGGATTGATTGAATGTAAACATTTCTATTCAATTTGATTTGATTCGAACACTATTTGCTCATCTCAATGATAAGTAATAACAATAACTCTCAGGACAACTATAATGTCGTCTCTGATTGATTTCCACCAAAGACATCTTCAGAGCAAAAACTCATTCAATCTCAATCAGAATCTTTATCTCTGTGAGCAGTTTGGCCGTGCGAATAGGCATTGGACTTGATCGGCAATAATCTCAGATAAATTTAAATTCGAAGCATCAGCAAACTCCGGGCTTGAGTTAGCACGAATCTGATGGATTATATCGAGAGCACTAAACTTGCTAGGAGTTTCCAACACCCGTCTTTCCAGATAACTCTGAACCGTTAGTGGACTGCACCCGCTTTTCTGTTCCTTTAGCGCCTCAGACCGGGCTTACGAAATATGCTAAACAGTCGCTTCTATATTCTGTAGTCTATATTCTCCAGCCAGAACATTTAGCATATCTTCCATCGATATTAAGTCCTCCAAACTCGCCAACAGCTTCTTCACTACCAACCGCTTCTCCTCAAGGAGTTCACTTTGGACGTCATCACTTTGTAAGCTCATAAATGATATTTCACCGGTTAATTGTATCTCTAAAGTAATTTTAGTCGCTCTGGGAATTGATTCTGGTCGACTAATCCGCAAAATAGGGAGCAGCCAATTTAATCCGGTATCCATCTTAAAGATTACTCTTTTTTCGGATATTGAATGTCATAGAAAGAATTTCGCGGGCAAGTTGACTTTAAAACTCTTCTTGGTCTTACACTTTTAATCTGTAACGAATTCCTCGGGTTCCTCGGGTTCGTCTGCCAAGAAGTTTATTCCGCTTAAAAGTTGTTTGGAAACTTTTAGTACCAAAACTAATTGAGTATCGAGAGTAATTAAAAAATTTTTAATCCGGAATGTTAACAGACTCTCTTTGACCCTAATCCATTAAAATTTTTTCTGATACGTCTAATTTTTCTATCAGAATTTTTTTTTAATTCCCCAACTTTGATTTTGAAAAAAAATATGTAGAATTTTTCCTCTTTAAATTTCAATAGCCTGATGAGCTCTTTGAGCTTTAAAGTCAAAACAAACCAAGTATTATTATCGAGTCTATTGAAAATTAATACTGGGCTTTTAAGCCATTCAATATGTCGTTGTTAACTCAATTGTGTTTATCCACTCGGCAGATAAATAGAACTGATAAACTCGGCCGTGCTCATCGGTAGGTATTACATTACTAATGATCAAATTATTTGTATTAATTCAGAAATGAATTAGCTGAAAATTGAGTAAATTTTGGATGATAGTGTCCTCGTCAAAGGACACACATTCCACGGAAAGTTTAACTGGATTTTTAAAATTTCATTAACATACTCAACTTTACCTAGTTGGAGCATCAACAATGGATTATTCAATTCATACGAAAGAACCTCTGGCTCATCTGCCGGGACAAAAAGTACCCCAGAAGCCAGACTGCGAATTTTTAGCCATGCTCTCGAGTAATATTAATGCCTGTATAAAATGCAATGGCCACGTAGATATTTATGGAGTGCCCGTTTGCATAATACGATACCAGGAAGTGAGATTAAACTGGATCCAAGTGTTGGTTTTACTTAGGACATCCTGAGGAAAAAATTCGTGTGTGTTAGGAAGGAGCAAACACCAAAAGTCACGATCGTTTCCACCAAGGGGAACTTTGCTGCTGAATTTCTTGTCCTTTCAAAGGGATCTGTCCTTTGAAAGAGCATCTGACCGGGTAGCAAGTGGATCACCCCAAGAAAATGTAGTCCTGTGGATATAAAAAAGCTACCAAAGGTTTCTCGCAGACGGCACAAGCTCGACGAAGCACGCCTGGTGGATTTCGTGCAAAGGGGTTACTTCTTCTCCTCTTCCTTCTTTTTCTTGTTTCTTTTTTTTTTTTTTTTTTTTTTTTTTGGTTAAAGAGCAAGAAGAAAAAGTCAGAAGAGCTTTTACTCGAGGTCCTGAGGAAACGTCAGGCCAATAAGCCAGAGTTGAATAACGGCACTGCTTGGATTTTTTGGCTCGAGCTCTCCACTGTTCTACGCTAGAAATTTTCAGTCCGTACCCTGCTCGACTACACCCAGCTAAGAAAAATAAATGGAATAGAGTTTCTCCGAGGAGCGAACCAGCAAGAGTCTCGCGGTGAAAAGGAGCTTTATCGAATCGCTGCTTCTCGAGAAACTAATGCGTGCCATCTCAGTGGTTTCGGTGCTCAAGAAAACACTGCAAATCTATTCTATTATAAGCAACTGTTTGCCGTAAAGCTCTTTTTAAATTTATAAATTCATTTATTCAGAGCTTTTGTTGCTGTAAATTAAATCAAGTAGAGCTTTAAAATTTTGTTATGCAGCCAATTAGCATATCGGGCTTGATTTCGGCACGGATGGATAAAAAATTACTTATTTACTTAAAGTTAATCTATATTATTAAGAGAATAAAGAAAATTTTGAGTCCAGGATAGTCTTCATATCTTTAAAAATATCAATAATTAAAAAATGACCTTGTATCTTGTAAACTATTGATATTTTTTAAGATATGAGCTCATCCCGATGTTACACTCATCAAGACCTTTCATTTGAGTACCCACATCAATTTTTCATATATTTATATATGTTATAAATATATATATATATATATGAAAAATATATGAAAAATGCATGTGGGTATTCAAATGAAAGCTTTTAATGGGTGTAACATCAGGATGAGCTTATATCTTTGAAAATATCAATATTTAAGGAAGTACAGTGCAATTTAACGAAAATAATTAAGAAATGACCTTTTATTGCGTGAACTATTGACATTTTTAAAGATATAAACTCATTCCGATGTTATACTCATCAAGACCTTACATTAGAGTACCCACATCAATTTTTCATATATTTATATATTTTATATACATTACATATATCTATATATAAAAAATATATCAAAAATGAATGTGGGTACTTAAATGAAAGCTCTTAATGAGTGAAACATCGGAATGAGCTTATATCTTTAAAAATATCAATAATTAAGGAATTACAGTGCAATTTAACAAAAGTCATTATTTAATAACGTAAAATTTCACTTATTTATAGTTCGCAATTATCGGCAGTCACATAGTGACTGCAAGGTTGCTTGTAAATAAATAATTATGATATCATGCAATATCACGAAATTTTTTTTACGGTCCGCTTTATATGAAATCAACTGTCCAATTCTGTAACAATTATTTTCTTTTTGGTGTCGCAACAGCTTGAGTTTGAGATAGAGAGTAAAAACGTCTTGCACTGACAATTAGACCCATAGAGGCGTAAAAATAAAGAACCGAAAGGTTGGATAATTCCAATCAACCGGAGAATTGGCGTGACGAAAATGTTTGTTAACGGGGAAAAAAAGGAAAAAAGGCAGTCATGTAACACGAGAGCTGAGATTGGAGATTTTCGTCGGGGTATAAAAGCAATATCGGTTTGACAGTTGGACCATTAGACGCAGAATACGCCTCAAGAAGAGAGAAGTACTCGTGAGAATGGTGTCGATAAAGGTATTTTCGGTAGATGGTGAACAAGTGTTGATACTAGAGTTGAGAGTTGGGAGGTTATTTGTTGGAAATGGCTGAGGCTGAGACAGGGATTGTTCCCGGTCACTTCAGCCGTAAAAGCGAGTTGGATTGTTAACTAATATTGTTGTTCTTCTGTATGTTGTGCTGTAACAGGTTCTGGTAAGCTTCGCACTGGTGGTAGTAGTCCTTCTGTCTGCCGTGGAAAGGTCCACTTCGGCGCCTCACAAAGCGCATTCCTTCCAGCACTTTCACGGGCCAGTCGAGGGCGAGGGTGTTGAAGTTGTCTGGAAAGACAAGCACGGACACGAGCACGTCGACTACAAAGCCCACCCCAAGTACAAATTTTCATATGGCGTTGAGGATCATCACACTAAAGACTTTCACGGACAAAAGGAACATCGCGACGGTCAGTAACTACTGCTAAAACTTTTAGTTTATTAATTTTTAATTGGGTAACTAGTTAATAATTAATGACTGTGATTATTAACCTGAAATTAATGGCAACAGGGAAGGACGTAGCAGGTGAGTACACCGTGCACGAACCCGGCGGCAATGTCAGGACCGTAAAGTACCACGCAGACCATCATGGCGGTTTTCATGCCATAGTACACAATTCCGGCGGAAACGACCACTCCGGCGGTACCTACGCCGGGCACGGGCACAGTTGATAAATCACTCTATGTACCGGGCTAGCCAGGGCCAGTAGCCACCGGTGGTCTGCGATACGGATCGTTATTAATAGTTTGCGATCCAGACGTCGACTTGTCGTCGTTTTCATCCTTCTCCTATTATACCCTCGCCATGTCTCTTTGAGAGATCCCAAGTAGTTTGTTTTTTCTTATCTCTACACCATTATATGTATCTTTTTGGTGATAAATAAAATTTACGCTGTTTAATATCAATTGTAATTATTTTTTTCTTAATTGAATCTTTTTATTCCTTGTAAAAACATTATTTTATATGGTATTCTTATATTTTAATTTTTTATAGAAGTTAGTTTTGAAAAAATCCGACAGGTGGCACATGATCGCTAAATCTTCTCGCTATAAGAGAGAGCATTAATAGAATTAATTAAATATCAATAAATCTTTATTATTAAGAGTCTTGACAGTCACATAGTGACTGCAGGTTGTTAGTATTTAATAACATTCTTAAAAAATGAAAATGTAAAAATTAATTGACAAATAGAAAATGATAACTCAGTAAAAATGAAGCAAAAAAGAAGCAATAATGAGAGTATAATGCAAAAAGAGACGGTGAATAGCCCAGTTGATAGATCCAGAGTTTTTCATTTTACATAGAGGCAAGAAATGAATGGAGAGCAAAGGCCGAGGCGGTTAGATGAAGATGAAAATGCAAAAGCGATTGCAGGAGATAAGGACAAGACGGAAGGGGTTTTAAGGAAGCTCTTGGATCAATAGACGCGTAATATATAATAATGGTTACGTCAGTTTTCTCCAGGTCACTTGTGTGTTGTATTAGTTATATTAGTACTGTAGATGATAAAATGATGATGAACTGGTATTAAATTACCAGCTCACATCATCAGATCTCTGGTTGTACAAAAGCCGAACAGAGTACCGTGAGCTAGCACAAAGAGTAGCGGCGGCATTTATCCGCTTTTACATCAACCGTATTATTTTAATCCGAGTAAAAAGTCCATTAGCTAAAAAAATAATAAAAACAAAGGGAAAAAAAATTCAACGTTTCAACTGTGAAGGTATTTTGCCTCCCTTTAGTTCTGTAATTTTAATTTATATTGTACGTCGGGTAAATCCATTCGTTTTTTATTAATTTTAATATTGTACGACAGACACGCGAGATGAACCATAAATCATCTGGTATCTGGTGTACCGAGAAATTAAGATTTTATGAAAGTCTGTAATTAAAATAAATTCGCAATCATTATCGTTTGAATTATTATTATGTCAATTGAGGTGTAATGGCGTATCACATCTACGGAGCTGAGATTTGATAGGCTAGGCCCTCTGTACATAATACACGCGGACATATAATAAAAAGCTCGCGATCACGATACAACTAGTACAATCTGATGAGAACACATGCAGGAGAGAAACATATCATATATGATATTATATCAGCGTTATGTATTATATTTGATCAACAGGTCTGACTGATATGAGTAGAATCTAGAGTGTAGAGTCTACCGACCGCACTGTCACCGCGTTTCTGTTCTATTCTGTGTCTGTGCCTGTGCATACACTGGCCCGCAAAGTGAAAGCCTCGTGTCTCGACAACCGTGTCAAGTGCAAGTGACTCTACTCGTACTCGTCGGATCTTGAACTTTGATTTACTAACATCTAATGCAAGTGGATGCTAATTAGAGAGTTGGATACGTTTACTCACACTGTTTTTATCAATAATAATTATTAATATTTTTTTTTTTTTTGTTATTAGAAAAGAAAATAAATTTAATTTTTTTTAAAATTATTATTACTGCTATTAATAATTATTTATTAATTTAAACATATTGGCAATTGATAATAATTAATTTAGCGGGTATTTAAATTCTAACTGCCTTTAATAATTACTAATAAAATGAAGCAAATTACGGGCATCAATAAATGACTGTATTTTAATTAAAAATATAAAATCTATAATTTGATCATTCGACAGAAATATTAAATTAAAATGAATGTAAGCTTTGTTAAATTTTTTAATCAAATACTAATTAAACCTTTGACCAAATTAATCAAAATGTTTAATATATTTTATTGCTCAATTATGTACCTGTAATATCGAAATTTGTAACTGAAATATTAAATTTTAGAGTAAATGAAAGCAATAAAATTTTTATTTTAAAAATTTCACGAGGATTATGCATAAAAAAATATCATTGAATATATATCAAAGCCATTAACTCAAAAAATAATATCAAATAACGGTGGGAAAATAAAAAAATGATCAGATATTCAGATATTTACGAGTGAATATTCTATTTGGTTTGCTGCGGAATATGCATAACCATGAGAATAATAAATGTGTTAATATTTTCAAAACGAATTTAACAGATTTAAAAGCCATTAACTGAAAGTTAATTGGATAAATTGTAGAGTCACTGTAGGAGCAAAAATAGACAAGAGAGGTAACAGTGTACGGGAGGAAAGATAAAAAAAAAATATTCCAAAGCCCTTGAGGTTACATTCTTCTATTCCTCGTATTCTCCTTGACAGATGGTGTTCTCGGATAATTAAGCGACTGCAAAGAAGATCGATTGATTCGCCTTTTATTTCCACCAGGTCTTACTTTTATTTCATTCCATCGGACCCTGCCCCGAGGCACTTCACTGTCCTCTTTTCGGTCCAGTTTTAGCTTCCCGATCGAGAAAACTTTTATCAAACAAACAAAACACCTGAAATGCTCACAATATACGATTAACAAGCCAATATATAATTTTTAAATCACATATAAATATACCAGAAATTTTAATATGGCCACATACGAGCTTATCAGACCATATAAAATTTTTTACAAGTATATATACATGAATGAAACTGTAACTGGACTGGTATCGCTGCACATTCCTATCTCCTACTCTTGCTTTCCCTGATACGCATCTAAAATCCACTCAAATTAAAATATATAACACACAACATTGTATTAACGTTAATGCATAATTATGGATTTATTTATTTACGCAACTTGAATTTTTACATCATGATCACGGTCATTATGTACCCCAACGGAAGTCTTAATTACTGGCTATTTATTTAAATAAACTAATATAAACATATCATCATAGACATAATCATTAATATTATAACAATAATCTATGAATTTAATGAGCTTATAAATGCAAAATACGCCAGTTGGTTATTTATTTAAATATATCACGCACTGATTATATACTAAAGGAAGATTTAAGTAAAAGTTTTTTTAAATTTATTCACTTTGTACACTTATTTGCACTTTCTCTGTCTTTTTTAAATTTTATTGTATATAAATATTTATCTATTGTTACATATTTTAATTACTTTATTTGTTGATTAAATTAACAAGTGGTAATATTTTTTAATTGGATTTATTAAATATTTATTAAAGATTCCGATGGTCTTTTTTTTTTTAATTTTCCGGGATTTTCATTACATACTTTAATGATTTTTTAGCTGATTAAAATTAATAATGTTGATAAAATTGTCTAATAATGAGAAGATAAATTTAATGACTAAAATTGAATAAAAACTTACCTGTTCAAAGAATTTTTTTATTTAAAATATTAAAAAATTATTTATTTTTTATTTTTACAAGGAGTAATTTTTAATAATTTGGAAATATAAATATACATTTATTTGAATGTATAAAATGAATTTTATTTACTCTTTATAAATAATTGACGAACAATCAATGAAAAACATTGCAAATATTAAATTTATCAACATTTATCAAAAAACATTATCAAAACAATAAACAATATTTTGGTTCCTGTACAAATGATTAATTTTGAAAATTATATATTTGTTGTTATACATTGGAATATTCTGATGAATTATCAAATACATTAATCCTCTTAGCAGCAAACTCTACCAGAATTTCCAAATCACCCAGAATTTATTTCGCCTGGTAACATTAGCAATATTCCAAATTTACGGATTACCGAATCATAATCACGGCATTAGTATCATTAAATCAATATCATATCATCAGCTGAAACATTAAGCCTCTGGAACGAAATCGCATTCAAGTGTCTTAACAGCTCTCACAGTCAGTATCGCAACAGCGGATTATAAAATTCACAATCATCATAATCATTAATCCCTTTCAGAATGGAAAATGGTCAAAAAACAGAGCGACAAAGCAAACACTCACACGGACATTTAAATGTCACGCACGACCGGCTGATGACTTTCGAGTGTAATGAATCGATAACGTTTGTTTTGGTAACTTCCGTTCCTCTACCGTGAAAGTTTTTCTTTCACTAATTTTATCTTTTTGCCTCAGCTCAGCTCTGCTCGACATAACAACAATAACAACAACAACAACAACAATATAAATAATAACAAGGATGACGACGTTGTGATCTGCCAATAAAAACCCAGATAAAGATATAAATTATATTAAATATAGGTTCGGGCATTTGGCAAGTGATAAAGTGGTTATGACAAAGTACCATGGAGTATAAGAAGCAACGACTGGAGCCCCGAATGCAACTTTTATAAACTGGCGAGCATTGGTGTACCAAGCGCGTCATCAACCACCCTCATAGTATATATCATACCTTTTATTATTTGTATATTTATATATATATATATATATATAACTGAATAAAGAACAAGTTTTACGACATCGAGCGAAGGCATCTCACGCGTGAAAGAGTAAACATTTTTCTTTTCACCGACTGGTTGTCGCCACTTTTCCAAACGTCTGCTGCATGTGGGAGTCCCGCAGTTGTCTAAGATGACGGATAAAACTTTCCGTCGAGAATGATGTGAGTTGTTGGTATATAGTGCCATATATCATGGATTATATCTATACACCCCGGTTTGTATTTCAAAACATGGATCTGTATCACGCTCGTATTTTTTTCTTCTTCTTATTCTTTATGATGTTACACTATAAAAGATGAAAAGTCATTACTTATGCAACAGTCCGCGTTACCGCGCAAATTAATGTGCCAGATGTCGATTGTCCGGAAGGAGGAGCGACTGAGAAAGCTCACTGATGTATAATAGACACACTCATACGCACACCAAGGTAACTTACCCATGGATTCACCTCCACATGCCCCACGCTTCGCTAGACCCGTTTAATAAAAGGATAAAAAAACTGTTATGTAGAATGGACGGAGGATTCACGTGTGTGAATGTGTGAACGCGGTTGAAATAAACATTACGAGCTGAGGAACTATAAAAACGTTCATCTACCGGCTGAAAGTTGCAGTCATACTTTTAACCACCACGATTACTGTTAAGGCTAAGGATGACTCTCAAGGTGCTGTGGTTCTTTTATTATTTTATTTTAATTATAATTTACTCGCCGTTTTTTTTAATTGCTCGAGATAATAGTGAAAATAAATGTGAAAAAAAATTTTTATACGTCATAACATCTTTACAAAGTCATACATAATTTTTTGATTAAATTAGTGTAAAAAAATTACAATAGGTGGCGCATGATCGCCAAATTGTCTCCCTAGTAAAGACTTAATTTTGAGCCACTAAGTAATAAACTAAAAAATTTTTTTTTTAGCTTTTTGAGGACTTTATTAATAATTAGGGTTTAATTTAAATAATTTTAGCTTTAGAAGCTTCTCAAAAAAAAATCTTTTTCACATAAAAAACAATTTTTTAATAAATTTACAGGTATTGTTGTGTCTGTGCCTTCTAAATATCTATCAATCAAAGGCAGGAGTCGTCTCATTTTCTTCTTTGGACGATCATCACCATCATCACTACGAGCATGAGCATCATCATGAGCACGATCATGAGCACATACCATTTGCAACGTCTTATATGCACTTCCATGGACCGGTAGAGGGTCCAGGGTTCGAAGTGAAAGTGCCATATGTGATTCCGCATCACTACGAGCATCACCACGAGGACCACGAGCACCATCATCATCATGAGGACAGTAATGATCTTTTGGAGCACCACAAGCACGAGGAAGGATTTCTTGGTCACGTCACGGACTACGTCGCGCATCCCAAATACGATTTCGCGTACGGAGTCGAGGACCATCACACCGGAGACTTTCACGGGCAGAAAGAAGTTAGAGACGGTGAGCAGAGAAAGCTGTGCTATTAATTTGAATTTTTAACATCTCCAGCCGGACTACAGTTTATTTATATGCGTTTTTAATTGATAGTTGTAATTATTTATTAAATTGCCTGGTCTATTTTCAGGATCGAGTGTTAGCGGAGAGTACAGCGTGAAAGAACCAGGCGGCACCGTTCGCGTCGTTAAGTACAAGGCTGACAAGGACGGATTTCACGCGCACGTCGAAAGGAAGGGAAAGAATGATCACTCCGGTGCGAAGTATTCCACTCACGCCCATACTTACGAACCGGCTGCTCATCACGATGATAATCAAAAACAGCATCACTTTCAGTTAGAGACTGACGACAGTCATTACCAGTACTCTCACGACGCCTACGCATAATAATAATTATTCTTTTATTTTTATACTTTAATACCATGTACCTGCTCTATGTATATTTCTTCTGTTAATTATATTTTGTTACACTTCATGCTTGCTACTTCATTATTTTTAATTAGTTTATTATCTGCTATCCAAATAGTATCCAATTATTTTAAAGAATTTTCATTTATTTATGTTAAAAGAGTCAGTAAAAGAAATTGGAGGGGATTTTGAAGCCTTGTTACTAAGAAATTGTTGCTAGGGGGCGTTGCTAAGGTTTCTAGGCAAAGGTTCCAGTTGCTAAGGAATTATTGCTAGAGGCGTTTCTAAGGTTGCTAGGCAACATTTACTGAAGAATTCAATTTAATTGAACTTTAAAAATATCTAATTTTTTAAACTTTGGGTACTCAAATGAAAGCTCTTGATGAGTGTCACATCGGGATGAGCTTATATCTTTAAAAACGTCAATAATTAAGAAACTAGAGTGCATTTTAACAAAAGTCTATTTAATAAAATAAAATTTTCTTTATTTATATAGTTCACGTCATGGCAGTCACATAGTAACTGCAAAGTTGCTAGTAACGATTAATTCCAAGAACAGAAATATGGAATATTGATACAGCTCAAATAAACTGACAATTTTACTCTTTGGTTCACTGTCACGCTCACACCTTATCAGGAGTGATCTAACGTGGAAGTGACAAGAGGAGTATTTAGTAATAGCATATGACCCAGAACTAATGACGAGAATAACGTCACATGTGTTGCTTAGATAGATTCTCATAGGATGGATACAAAGGTATAAAGCACCTATAACCTAGAATAGAGGAAAGCACCAGCACTCGGGCAGTATTAGTGCGGTGGAACGAAACCGCAAAGTGATGGAATAATGGACACTTACGATTAACGATAACCACAGCTCGAGCTGTAGCTGGAAGCAGTAAAGGGGCGTGAAAACATTGGTTATCGCTCACTATTCTATAGAACAAACAGGGGTGAGTCTACTAATGCTACTGAAATCCTCATCGCTCCTCCTGGTGCCACCGAAATCCTACTGTTCAATGTACACCGCAATCGATCCTCCAGCACTGGTTGTATTTGTGCTATGATAAATATCTAATTATTGGTATTCAACTAAGGATTATCTGTTCCTCTGTTGGTTATTTGTCTTCCACGGGTAACTTGACTCAAAGACGCTTACGGAATTCCCTCTGACAGTGACCAAGTGAATAAGCCTGACAACAGATCGTCTTGATTACTAATATTGCGCTCGACACTTCCGAGGCTTCCACGTCAAATGTTCACTCGTCCACTATTATCCTCTACAAACTACTCAGCTTTCACGGGAGTATCGATATTCAATCACTATTTTTGTTAGTCTAATTTAATAATCCATTTAATCAATCAGTCTTGCTCTACATTGTCGCGCTACAATACTTGTAAATAAATTATCTCTTTGATGTGAGCATTGTATTAAAAATAATTCAACAAAAAATTTAAATTGAATATCATGATAAATTTTAAAGTTATCTTCAATCATTTATCGGCAAATAAAAATTTTTTTCTCAGCCAATTTACAATAAAAAATTTTTACGAGCGTATTTTAATGACATTTTCAAAATTTATTTTTATAGATCGGAATTTTAACAGAAGACAAATAAAACTAAAAGTTAAATTCCCACGAGATGTCGGGATCTGGGTGCAGGTGTGGTTAAACGTAATAATTGTCGACACCAGCATTATAGCTTGGTTTTTAGCTGGAAACTCGGGCGTAAATGGCGTGCCAAGAGTCACCAGGACATTCAAAACAATAATGATAATTGGTCTAATTACAATAAGCAAGACTAATTTCGGTTTTCTTTAGATTGATTTAAAAAAAAAAAAAAAAAAAAAAAAAAACTAGAACTGGAGCCAGACTGGCAGACTACTCGGTGCACGCATCGCGTACCCGCGAAATTTATGCCTCTGAGGGAGGGTTTGGGGTCTTTGGTCTCCGGCACAACAGCAGCGAGACAGGAAGAAATATCTCAGACAGGTCACCGAGAATCCGGGCAGCTCACCGCAGGCGTTACCCCGGAACTAATTCGTCGACGCTCCGAAGAATAATTCGTGGTTTATCCGTGTGCGGTTAAACGAATTCGCTCATCGTGCCACTCTTTACTCCTTTACTTAAAACTTTTATTTTTCCTCTTTATTCCCACAAAATTTCCACTTTACACTCTTTCCATTTCCTCATTATTCCAAAATCGTATCTCCTCTAGCTAGCCCATTAATTACCTCTCTGATAAATGCCACAAATTACTCACTCAAATAACGAATTAATCGTTGTCGTAATTATGTAATTATAGTTATAATAAAAGCTCAAAAAATAAAAGAAGAATAATAAAGTATGAATAGAAGAGTAGAAGCTCTGCGGTAGCTGATGAAAACCCATCAGATCGACGGCGTGCTCTGTGATTCAACGAGTCACAGACAATTCGATTGGCAATCTACTCTCAAAAGGTATTCCAGGCAAAATCAAAAAAGCCATGACGAGGTATTAACCTACATACGTATCATCTGTACCTGGACCTACACATGTAAAGACTTACAAACGAGTTGAAGGGAGCGGGAGAAGAAATAAACCAGCTGGAGGGTGGAATAGAGACCAAGAAAAAGACCGAGTATAAGTAGAAGAGGAAGAGGACACTCTGGCTCAGTTATACTGAGTAAATTCCAACTGAGCATCACGGCATGACGGCATGTCCGCAATGTCTAATCAGTGCCAACTCAATTTCCCATGACCAACCCATTGTCGCGTAATTCTATCCACCCCCAGACCCTCTTGCCGTGAAACTCAACTACCTGAATCCGAGTTAGCTTTATTCATCCCTGTGTCGCTCTACTTGTGTGCTTGTCTGTGTTTGCCCAGTATGTTGTGGTTACACGTGCGATCTGAACGTAAGGCTGTTCATTTAATAGACGCTGCTGGACTGGCCTCAACATGAATTCCTAGCAATCTTGAGTATTCTGATGAAATTGTAGCTTATATAAATTATCCGAGTTATTTATGCAATAATTACATTTATCCTCTGCTCTGTGTAATTATACTATTGTTAGTTGTTAACACGCTTTGAATTTTTTCAATATTTATTTCAATTCAAATAATCAACATAATTTTTTAATTTTATTACAAGCTTGTGGAAAAATATAATGAATAATTTATGGTTCATTATTACTTCCAATAGAATTTGGTGGTGAAGTAATAATAAAACACGCACTTGAAGAGTGACATGACAAACTACTTGACAAATTGACATAAAAAAACTAATGTTAATTGCATTCGAGCCGATGATATAGGTACACACAACTATTCAGAATTACAATAGTAATAATGAGACTGGTATTTAAATGTATGTTTGATAAACGGATAAAAGGTTTGATAATACAATAGCGCAAGAGCGTAAATGTGAGACAGTCACGAGAGGTAAATTAACGTGACTGAAATAATTAGATGTTTGACACGAAGAACTGTCAATCGACCGAGGAATGAATCAATACTCAAACAAAAGATAATGTTGAAGGTAAAAGAATTTAATTTTGTTTAAAAGTTGCTGAGGTGAAACATGAAATCTTACACGAAAGTGTAACTTATTTGGGTTAAGTCTAAGCGGGAGATAATGAAGGAGAATATGCTTAAAATAACAGCTCTTGGGGGATATCAGAGCCGATGAATATGTAACATCTTGTATCGACACACTGTGAGGGTGTGAGGGTTGATAACTTGCGGTTAAGGGATCAAAGGGAACGAGAAACGAGAGGAGGAGGAGGAGGAGGATTTTACTCGTACACTCGACTAGAGAATAGAAGTAGGCACTTGGGACAGCGAGAACCCTACTGACATACAACAATGTGTCACTCTGTTGTTTCTAGCACGTACTACTAAACACAACTTTAAAGTTCGGACCCTTGACGGTGTAATAAATATTTACCGTCCATGTCACGACTCATTAGCTGGGAAACAAAGCAGCGCCGCTTAAAACGCTCATAAAATCCCACGATGGCTCTCGTCGCGGTTTAATTATTTTATATTAAATTAAATGCTGAATTTTAATTATTTATTATTATTTTTGGGTTGGTATATAAAGTATATTGTGAGGTTTTAATCATTAATTTAATGGTAATGATACAGAAGAGATCACTTATTTTTTAGCGAGTTGACGTTCGCTAACTAGTCTGAGGTTTATTCAGAGTCTAGTACACATTAAAATCGATATATAGTGTAAAGTATAGCATAACACGTCGGGTCTATCGTTAACCAGACTAAATATAAATACGAGGAGCAAAGAACCCGATGACGGAGTAATAACACTGCGGTGAAAACTAATTTCACGGTTTTGTGGGTATATTATGCATGTAGATAAGGCGACCGAGTGGAAGGATGTAAGCAGAAGCTTCATCACCAACCACCGACGACCTGCAAGACTGTCGCCTCTATTTTGTTTATTATAAACATCCATCTCTATAGATAGGTACGCTTATCATTTTCTTTTAAATTAATAAAAAACACAAGTTTTAATAATTAAAATACTTTCGAGGAATTGATAAGAAATTCAAGTTTAACATCAGAGAAAAAGAAGAAGAAGAAGAAAAGTTGGAAAATAGGGTCTCAAAATGAGTGTAACGCGATAACCCGGGAGAAATCCCGAGACCGTTATGCCGATAACGAAAGCCTGTTTCCGTAAACTAACGTATTCGGATCCCGCAATTTCCTTTCCGTTGGACTACTTCTATTCTGTAATTCTCGAGATGAGCCGGAGTGTATGTGCGGTAATCTATTTCATCTCATAGCCGGATTACCAGGGATTTGCTGACGTACGTCACGCGCTCACCTTACAACCTCGAAAGAACCCCAACTAAACCAGGATCCCTGTTACGGTACCTACCTATGACTACAACTACAACCACACATTTTGCATTCTTTTACAGCAAATTAACCTCTCATTGGATATTTCGACGGGTCTCGGGGCTCGGGGCATGAAAAGCCTCCATCCACACTCATAAAGTGACGGGTCAATCGAATTGGGTCAACAGTCGGTGCTATTTTTGCTCTTTTTCTCCAATTAAACTAAAATAACTCTCGACACACAATGTCTCAGAGGAGAAACGCTCTGAAAGGTGATTGGCTCTACGGAATCATGCAATCAATTATTATAATATTTGACAATCATCTCGACAATGAGCCTGTATGAACTAAGTAAGTGTTCTTGGATGATATGAATTGATATAGCCAATAGATTTTCGTAGATCGGAATATGGAAAAAAAAAAAAAATTATTTTACTGGAGAATATGGATAGCGAGTCAAATGAGATAAATAGAGACGTTCATTCGAGTTATTAAAACAATATAGAGCGTAAATAATGAAAAGGGTAAATCAAGGGGCGAAAAAAGGTGTCACTATTTTATCTGGCGTCGTAATTTTTATCATTGACAGAATAATATTCTGCTAACAGAATTTTGGTATTCTGCCAAATTATTGGCGTTGTTTCCAATGCTTTTACGTTCCACAGGAGACTACAGTTTGTTCTCTTTTGTTTCATCGACTCTTTGTGTTGATACCACCCATAGAAGCTTGAAGCTCGGTTTGATCGCAATGCCCTTGCCCGCGGTCCCTCGCTACCTGTGGCGGCCCCGCGGAAATAAAATTTTTAGATAACTCCGGTGATCGGGTGGAAAAACAAGTGGATCAAATGGAAGAAAAAAAAATGTTTATACAGATCCGTCGGTGAATGTCGAGATATCCCCCTACATACGGATCCAATGAGTTTCAGTGTATACAGTTGAGCTTTCATTGAAATGAAAATCCCAATCAATCAGAAATATGAAAGCTGCTACTTCGTTATCTCCGATCCCTGTACATGTACATGTGTGTCTACACACTGATTGGGAGTAAACGTCAATGTGCTGAAGGGAGATAGACATCAAACGTCACAGCAAGATGTGTTACATTTCGGGAAGCATCGCGCCGACACTGATAATAGAACTTTATACACTACACCAGACACACGTTTCAGATACTCCATTATGTGTGTGTGTGTGTGTGTGTGTGTATGTGTACGTTTGATATAGACCCGTGTATTTATAAAATATACCTATCGACCCGGAGATATTGATTTTATCAAAGCATTATTTATGGCTCGTAGAAAACCCTGATGTGTATCCAGAAATGGAATTTTATCAATAACCTGTGAATTCTTTTTAATTCACTTTTTTTGGGATTAAACTCGCTTGTACTGAACAGACATGTATTTTAAACTTTTAATATATTTAATTAATATCAAACGATCTTAGATTGACGTGAAAACATTTCTGATATGATCTCAATTGGCTTCTAGATAAAAATCGGAATCTTAACTCTCTTCCAGCGAGAAGATTCAGCGATCTTGTGCCATCTGTTGGCTGTTGTGAAAATTAATTATTATCTAAGGTTTAAATTCAGCGAAATTTATCTATAATTTAATTAAATAACTTATCAATATCACTGTGAAGATTTATCAACGGTATAAAGAGGCTATTGATAATAATTTAAAGATAATCTGTGATGTACTTATGGCTTTTTAAAACGATTAATAACAACCGATTACGAGAAAAAAGAATGACCAAATGACACCTATTAATTTTTTCTGCCAATATTGTCTCGTGATATCAAAGGCCAGAGTCCATAAATTAAATTTATGCCTTGAAGATATTTTTAAAGGAACTTGCCTTGGTATTATCTTTGGACAGCGACTATAAATATTTAAGAAAAGCGACCGCTAGATAAAGGTGTGAAAATGTTGAGATGGAAGTTATAACTGGGAACTTCATCATCGGCTATAATTGCATTTATGTGAATATTTTAACACTTTAAATTTCATAGGTTTTACAGTCGGACATTTCTGGCGCGTATATTTCAGCAGACCCTCTGCTCTGTCCACGCTCGACTCGACGTGAATCAATATCGCTTCCTCTGCTCAACTCGGGAACTTTATTTTCGGTGACACACACTCAATATCGTGCAAATATAAATTTTTACATTTCATTTTAACACCATCGCGGCTTTTTGGCAACTTTAGGAGAGTGTTTTTTTTTTTTTTTTTTTTTTTTTTTTTTTTTTTTTTTTTCAATCAAAGTCTATAAACCTCGCAACGTTTCAATAATTTAGAAGAGTTTTTCGGTTACATGTTTCAAAACAATTACAAAAGTATCTAAAGCTAAAAGCGCTGGTATGTTAGATAATCTAACTTTCACATTTGTTCTCAATTATCGCGTGGAAGTTTATAACAGGGGAAAGTAGTTGACAAGGAGGCTCTTGAAAAATAAATTCAGGCGTAAAGACAGCAAGCGCCTAAAAGGGGTAGGAAAACACGTCAAGGCTTTAAAGCACAAATAACGGCAGAGTGGAACTGTTGAGTAAAGGTGCTTGTTTGTCTTCTAATTCATTTGGATTTAAAGGGTGTTCTTGCGCAGTAAATACGCTGCGAAATAACAGATAAAATAGCTATGAATTCCAGGAGCACGTACATTACCCGGTTCGTATGTTACCGGCGTAATGCTGGCTGATGCTCGTAAACACGGCTCTTTAGATATTTTTCAGCCCCGTTAATTCGGGTGTTTACGTCTCCTACTCAATGAGATCCGATGGACACGTTCCGCTGATATTTTTCAGAATTTACGCCCAGTTCAAGTCATTTATCATCGACCATTCGCGAAAGGATAAGGCTTATCGATTTTCAGTTGGACGCTAAAGTTAAACAAGTTGAATGAGTGGCACTTGATATTACTCAAAACATCAGCGCATCTTTTAACTCAACTCATTTTTTCCCAACTGTATGCCGGTGTAACTGTGTCGTTGTCTGGCAATTAATTAATTAATTAATTTTATAAAATTTATCTTCAAAGATTCATTATAAGATTTATTTTATTGTTTTTTAATTGATCAGAAATTATTTGCATGCTTTTAGTACTGGAAGAAATTGTCATGGTGAAAGACTTTAGGCCAATCATAAGAATGAGTTTAAAATTCCAATTTTTACCAGAATAAAACCATAAAAAAAAAAAAAAATAAAAGACATTTAATTTGCGTGTAGAGCGAAATACCGGAACATGGAGCAAAGTCTCGGCCTGTAATTATGTCCATATTTGCTTTTAGTCTGGTGAATAGTCCCCGGCTTGAAAGACAATCAGAGATAAAACATGGGGATTTAAATAACGAGAAAGCAAACGATGAAGACAGATAACAGACACCAGGGACTCGTTGGCACTTTGTATATGTTGTAAGGAACAAGGAATACGGATTTTGTAGTTTCAGAGGCAAGTCGGGGCGCTCTTGAATATGCAGGGCCACGTTCCACGTTTTGGATAATTTAAAACCGTGAGGCGTATGTCTAAATACACATATGCTGATATCCGTGGCACCTCCGTCCTTTTCATACGGTTTTTCATTTCAATTTGTCGCCCCAGCGTGACGGTATCCTCGACGCCACTTGCTTTAGCAATTTTTTTTTCCGACTGCTCCACTCGAGAGCACACGCACCGACTTGTTTACGTTTTCCATCATCTCCAGAGTGCTCTTATTCTTCAATATCACTCCAATATCTACAGCGTGTCTTCTTCTCAATCCTCTTTTTATTATTTTTTTAAAGTTTTTATTTTCATCCCCCGGTATATATTTCTTCTCTCGTACTAAAAAGTATCAATTTAGAAATTGTCCGGTAAACTTTTTTATTTACTTGGTCCTCTCGGCAGCGTAAGCGACTCGAAAATTCAATACTTGCCCCAGTTACCCACTACCCGGTAACCAGTACTTGATACAAAACTTTTTCAAATTATTTCAACTTGTGGGATGAATTTTTCCACTCGGGCAGCTATCGGGTATTGCATTACTCTATATTTTTAATTTATTTCATCCTCAAATTTTTTAACAGTAAAGTAAATTTCGTGACGAAGCAATATCCAGTGATCATCATCATTAGAGACAGATAGACTCGCCAAAGAACGACCATTTTAAAAAACCTTTGTAACAAACCTCAATTCTTTTTTCATGCTCCCGACAAATTAATGAATTCCCGTGCGAACAATTCCACCTGAAAAAGATTAAAAAAAACGAGTTACAGCACTCGTTTAATGACGAGAAGTTACTGACGAAGAAATCGGTGATTACGGGTGAAAAAAAAAAAAAAAAAAAAAAAAAAAAAAAAAAATTAAAAATAGTAGCTCGGCAGAGGGCAAAAAAAATATTGGAAATAAAGCGGACTATAAATAAATAAAAGAACTAGAAATTTTTAATTAAAAAAGAGTTGGCTTAAATTAAACGGCGAGCCTTCCACAAAATAATAACTTATTTAATCGATACGTCGGTAGACAAATAATTCAATCTACGAAATTGGGTCGCCTCATTATTCTATTAATTATTAATTACCCTTACAATTATAAACTTTTAGAAGTAAAAATATCTTCTGATTTTTTTATCATTATTAAATTAATAATAATAATAATAATTTTTTTTAGAGTATAAATGTGAATGAACACGTCAAGAGACAGTTAGAGTTAAACTGCGGTGAAAACTTGGTGATCAGAGATCAACTTTACCGCAGATTGGACCTCTCAAATTACCCGAAAATTCAAATTATTGAAGAGTACTTTACTTGAGGATATACCGATTGATTTTAGAATTAGAGCAACTCGAGATCCAGTTCCAATGATAATGAATCAAACAACAAATGGACAGACGATTGGTAGGAATGCGTTCGGATAATCAATAGGTTTACCGTTTAGTTGGAAGTAGCCAATATCCATCGGGTGAATCTCGTATTTCAATTGCAACCAAACATCCTCCGTCCTTGTCTGCAATACAACACAGTACGCGGACGAGGACAATGAGACCTAATGGCGTGGATCGCGATCACCGAACCTGTAGCTCCTGATGGAACATCAACCTGGGATTTAGGTTACTGCGCTCACGACTGGTGTTAACTCGTTAAATAATTCCTCAGGACATTGAATACGCACTAAATTGTGTCTCCTGGACTCCAAAAATACCTAAAAGTTGTAATTGGTAGTTTAAATTTACGAGTTTTAATTAGCTGCCGAATTACAACAAACATTGAACATTTTTAAGTCGAGGACATCAAGATAGTAAATAAGCCAAGCTACGAGAAAAACTGAGAGAGAAAGGATAAACTTGGTTCATTTAGCTTGGCTGTCCGTGTCATTACTTTTATTTTCTCTCGTTAGTTTACTTTAAATGATGGGCTTCTTCATCTTGGCTCGCTTCTTCCGCTTCATCTTGTCAGTTATTCAAGTTTGTTTAATTTAAAGATGAATAACTTTTGCGAAAAACTGGTTGAATGTTTTAATGTTAAATGTTAAATGTTAAATGTTGAGTCTAAGGGCAAGTATTTAACGGTCAATTTTATTTTCTACAAGACGGGGATGTTTTATTAACGACACAGTTTTCTTATTAAACAGTGACTCGGTGAATAGTGAATAAAAATGTATTAAAGTTTAGCGTAATGGGGAAACTTGAAAAAGGATTATATTTAACTGAAAAAATAAACGGGGAACTTCTTCAAGTCCATTTTCTTGTATTCTGGGTTGCACTTATAAGTTGTACTTCGCGCCAAGTCAATTAAGAGAAAAGTTTAAGCACTTGTCGGGATGTAAAAAGTGTAAATGCGATATTTTATTATTTTTAAAAGTATTTTTACGCTTTCTGACCCTTCTGACCCACTGACTAGCTCTAAGTAATTTATTTTCACATCAACCCATGACTGATCAACATTCCTAGGGTGCTTTGAAGGTCAATGAAGACTGTATCTCCGGGTTATTGGGTCATCTAGTTAGAAAAACATGTAAATGACTTATTACAAGGGTTACGATGATGAATCATGATAATGATGGATAATAATGTCGAGTAGGTAAAATGGAGAGTGGATATGGGATAGGGCTGTCAGCGCAAAACGTGCTAACGCCCTTTCCTCGTTATTTTGAATAGACGAACAGAATTGTAGAGTGTAGAGCAGAGTGATAGGGCTAACAGACGACAAACCACGGACCCATGGCGGTCGTTTTGTCGCATACACATCACTACAAAATGTCCGCGTTGATTAATTGTCCACCTCGAGCATCCTTCACACACGTTACTGTCATTCGCAATATCTCCCGGGAAAATTCTATGCGCTTACGAGCACGCGCGAGAAATAAAACCGGCGATCGCTACTCTCGTCTGGTCACTTCTTTCTCCAAAAAAACCAACTAAAAAACAACCAAAATAAAATACTAATGCACTGTGCAATGACCGACACCCTCAAAAGTATGTAACAATTAGTCTCGTCGCTTTTTACATTGTTAGAATTTTTTTGGCTTAAATTTTTTTCATCCCCCGGTTCAATTTGGCACTGTAATTTAATACGTTTTATTTTTTATTCCAGATATGATGTATATATCCTTCCATTTGCCGATAAAAATTTAACTGGTTAGTGTTTGTCGATAAGTATAAGTTGGCTTCCACACAAGTTTTATTTTCTGGCACACGAAAATACAAAAGTAAATCATTTTCTCGCGGAAAATCCATTTTGATCATCCCCCAGAGTATAAAGCTTATCGCTAACTCTCTTACTATATCACTTTCCGCTGCATTATATACTTACACTTATTCATATCTCCCCTCGATCTCCAACTTTAAATTATCGGTATTAATTGTAAAAGTCTATTTCTTTTTTCCTCTCCATCTCTAAATCTTTTATTATTTTTTATTTATTAGTTTGTTGAAATGTAAATAGGAAAAATATATTTATGTCGCATAGAGAACGTAGGGTGATGACGGAAAGTATGCACACGTAGACAGTATCCAATCAAAGATTACACCCCATTAGGCAGGAGATTGAAATTGTGCCGCGTACGCAGACCTAAATACTACTCTAATCCAATGTAGTATGCACTCGGTTGTAGATCCGCCGCTACTCACTGCATATACATAATCTTTTCACATCATTGCCTCCCAAGCAGAGAGATAAATCACTTTGACCTGAATTTACCCACCCCCCTAACAAATTACCTCAAATTATTTTTGTATTCAATGTCAAAAATTGACTAAAAAATTTTTCCGCCGCTCTATAATCACAAAAATTAATTACTTTCCCTCTAAACACCTTAACCTTTTTCTGACGTTGTAAAAAAAGTAAAAACGACATTTATTGGCGCTGGAAATAGCCGTCAGATTTCAATTACTTACAAGTGATAGAAAAATTAATTTGACAGAAAAAAGGGTGAAATCAATTTCGGGAGAAAACTTAACCGTTTAAGTTTCTTTATACCCGAACAAACTCCATTCACCGAATGGAGATATAAATGGGCCGAGTGTAGATACAATTTAGATCTCCAGTGGTTCTGAACTAGGACATTGGAAACGATTTGGGTTAGCGAAACTTTTCACTCGGTCTAACGCCCGCTTGATCGGCGTCCACTGCCCAAACTTTCAACGATAAATCCTCAAGCGGTCCACACTGAGACCTTTGGGGAAGGTAGAGAGGGGTTAGAGGCACCGGAACCAGCTAAGAAGCTCCTCAGAGCTGAGTAATTGGATGTACAATGGGTCCATTGAGCATCCGATACTGGCAAGTCTCCTCTTTCCTCTGTGTCGGTAAAAGTGTTGTTCTGTTTTTTCGATAATCCTCGATTCAACTACCGCGCTAATTGCATCAGTTCTCCTCTTTCTCTCTCCTCTTTCCTCTTCATCCTGTCACTTCTACCGCTCGAAATTAGTACATCCAATTATTCAATTATTTTTTAATCACTTTTTAGCGCAGCGAACAAAAAACAAGAACCGTTCTGTCGATACGGCTATTGTCAGGTAATTTAAATTCAAAGTAGTCTCGCAATGGGTCAAGCACGTTAATTCTCGTGTGAATACCCAAAGAATAATGTTAAACTTTCAGTTTTTTATCGATTTCATCTCCACTCGTTCTCTTTTTGTTTAGCAAAGGTCTTTTATTTTTTTTTTTGTGCATCGATAACGAGCTTAATTTCAGATATCGAGCTACGGGTTAATTAAATTCAACTCCCTCTATATTTTATTAGCATACGAAGAGTTGCGCCCGGCGAAAGAACCGGCGAGGGGAGGCGCAATAATATACACGCTGATAAATTAATTGGTTAAACTATCCGATGGGTGTATCTCCGTGTAATGTTTGTACATTAAAGTACTCGGTGCGTTAACGCTCAAGTGGATTTCATAGTGTGTTTGTTGGATTTAATACGCCTATTAACCTCTCATTAGATCAATCCAAATGAATTTTATTTCGTTATTGCTAATGGGCGCGCCCTTTGAGTTTATTTTCCAATGGCCCACTTTTTAGCAGTTTCAGTATTTTCGTAGCTAATATTGACGTTGATTGCTCTTTTTTTTTTTTTTAAATCTATAATTTATTTGAAGATTAAATTACAAAAATTTTTATTTTTAAACATTAAAATTCCATTCATCAGTGAATACTCGAAGGTCATCAATAATTACTCTGTTGATTTAATGGGAAATGTGAAATCCAGCACATATTGATAGAAAAAAAGTAGGACCACTCTCCGTGATTAAATGTGCAAATGAAGAGCGGATTTTTCCCCTCGGCTATAACACTGATAAAAGCTGTTCGATTATTTCACCGGGTAAACACAAAGTTTGCAAGCTTTCTGTAAAATTTAAAAGTCAATTGGTAAATTAATTAACTCAACAACGGACCAGCGAATCCTTTACGGGCTACAACTTAATAGGACACCCTTTCTTCTGGCGTGAGTCGCTGCAAGGGGAGAAAGTTTTCCTTAAACTTGAGATACGCTCAGTTTAAACTCGCGACAGTTTCGAAATAGCGATGAGTTGCTCGATTCACGATTCAGAAATCACGACTCACCAGAGTACAAATTATCGACTGACAACAACTGACTAAGTGCGCGACGGAACCGATAGAGTTATAAGCAAAGAAGAGCTAGTGCAGTTGTAGTGTATAGAAGCAGAAGCAGAAGCAGAAGCAGAAGCATCCGAGCGAAATTCAGGTAGATAGTTATAATCGTAAATAGTTTAGTTCCCGGGGATACGGTCGAAGAAGCGGAGAGCTGAAAGGGGCTGCGAAAACCACCCAGATGAAGCCATTCCCGGTGATCCAGGTGCAGGACTACCACCGACTACCATTCAGACCGAATTTCTCGATGCTTATTCGTAAAGCGAATCCCCGAATATTCGGACCACGTACCTCGATGGTCATCTACTAGCCACGCTGAATCAATAAAATCTACCGGCTGCAAATTAAAAGCTGGGCTACTTTTTTTTCGAGATGTGAGATTTGCTAGAAAGGTTGCTGGAGATCGTAGGAGACCAGGTCACAGGAATAATTAACTTTGGGGACTTAAATCTGATATAGTTTGTGACTTTTATATATTTTTTAAAAAATAAATTCATTTATCGTGAAATATTAATTAAAAGTTGGTTAAATAATCAATAAAAATAAAACTGTTTTGGCAGATTAGCTTTCTAAAAAAAGATGATTTATTTTTGATACATTTTATTAAAATTTAATAATAATACAAGTTATTTTTTTATTTTAGGAGTAAAAACTGGTATTAAATTTAATTAAATTAGTAAAAATAAAAATTTTGGTTTTGAAACTTAATCCTTGAAACTTAACTCTCTTCTAGTGAGAAGATTAAGCGATCATGCGCCATCTGTTGGAAGTTTTAAAAAGTATTGAAAATTTATTTACTGCTAAAATTGTTTAATTATAAATTTAATCGGTCAGGACAATCGAGAACTAGGCCATCGATATTTTAATGAAAAAACAAATTAATTATTTAAGAAGTTAACCATCGAATGGACTGATGGAAGCAATATTCTCGTAGCAGGTAAATTTAGGGAAGCAATTACTCCAGGTATTGACTTTGATGGCGATGGGTCAGAAGCAACGGTTCCAAAATAACTGTCATCGTGATCAGAGATGAGAGCCTAGCGTTACGCAGTCTCTTATCAGAGCGTCAATTAACAGGTTACGTAGATAACGCCTCCAGGCAGAACAAGCCCGGATCGTTTGGTTATAGAGAGCCGCCAGCAAACAGATCGTGAGATCGGTGAAGGTATAGATCGCAGGTCTGTCGTTTTGACATCTGCCGATTCTCAGCTTAATCGAGTTCCCGTGTCAAAGCGCCGGGTGCTTTAGTGCCCGACGGTGACGACAATAGAAACAGACCCGATTGCCCGCGTATTGACCAATAACGCTATAACGGTATAACGAGGCTACGGGACGTCCAGCGAAACGCCGGTGCCCCGACTCCTGCCCACCGAATAGAGCACAAGATCGATATAGGTCAGCATGTTTCTGAAGGCTGGCTCTCCGCTTTACATACAACAACAGTCTGTAAATATCCTGCGTTTACAATGAGCTCTATTGCCGTCCAATCGCCCAATCGATTAGATCACTCGCCGCATTGATGTCTATTACCTCAGCCCTCCCCCATTTCTGCCCTTTGCCCTCTATTATCGTTAATTTATAACGCAAATACCCCCGCTTTCGTTCAATCGAAACACAAGACACCTTTGAGGTCATTAACGTCAATGTTCCTTTATTACAACGGTTCTATTCTTTGATTAATAAAAAAAAGTCCTTCAAGCGGCCCTTTTAAATTTATCTACGTCAGTTTTCTTCCGGTTTTATTGGATGACAAACCGGAGGGTGACTTTTTATGAATTGCATCGTAATTCACTGATGGCTTTCTAAAGAATTTTTCAATGACAGAAAAACTGATCCAAGAAATTTACTTTGAAAAATTTCATTGTTTCGTTTCAAGAATTTTTTGCTTTTTGATCAAATTTTAAAATAAAAACTAAATTTTGTTCACTATATTTTATTGTACACGTAAAAGAAGAAATATAGGTCACTGAAGAGGTGTTTTAGTTTAATTTTGGTAAATAATACAAGCCTTGGTTAGGTCTCTTAACCAAATCCTTATCCTCGCAGACTCCCGATGCTGATGAGCATCATAATTAGCGAATGTATAATTCAGTGGTTGTAGTTACTGTTAACATGACCCCAAACCGTTTAGGTATTACCAGCTATTTCAATTTGCACGTTCTGAATAATGTTTCTTGACGTCAATCATGTAAGTACGCAACCAGCCCCTATCAAACCATCATAATGTACAGTGGCCAGCTGTTAGAATAATATACCTGTCAGGTAATTGGATATTACCGCATCTAGATCCAGAATTCCTGTATTTATTTGTACGAAGCTTTGCTTGTGCTGCTCTGCATTTCACCAATTATTCCGTCAGATAAATCCAAACTACTCGTAATCAACATTAAAACACACATTATTTATTCGCCAGTGTGTTATTGAATTATTAGGAGGATTATGAATTCAGATTAAGCGGATTGATAGATTTCGCTCACGCCAATTAGACGCGCACTGGTGATATGCGCGGTAGAAAATTTGTATGACACCGTGATGATGGCGATGATGAGTCGAATTCAACGAAATAGCCCAAGGGACTCCCCTGAAAATTCATGTTTGCGAACTTGTATGGGATTTTCGTGTTTCATTTCGACATTTGCACGAATACACATCCTCTGCGCTCAACGTTCCAGCCAATATTTGCATAATGATCCGGTGAATGAATACAGATATATGTTTCGCGCTCCATGTGGCTTAACAAATAAAATCAAAATACAAGATACTTTTCAGTGGGAATATATATTCAATTGGATCTACTGCCCGTAGGCTCATTTGCAATTTATTCATTAATATTTTTTCTCAACAAATAATTCAAATACTGAATTAATATTTTAAACCAATTATAAAAAAAAAAAAAAAAAAAAGATTTTTAATATAAAAATTCGCCGCAAGATAAATTTTTTCTACGCTGAGAAAGAAAAAAGAAAATAATAATAATAACACTTTTATTTGTCAGAGGTTGAGTTAATTTAAATTTAGCGTGAAACGAGTATAAGGAGAATTGAAATTGGCTTTGTGGGAAAACTGCCTCAATAAAAGTCTGCTCGGGCTTGGGCGCCAGTGAATTTCACTTTCGTGTATGGAGTTATCTGAAAATAATATTATTTTTTTTTTTTCATATTCCTTCTAACGGTCAGATTAAAAAATAAACCAACGTTAGAATTAGTATTTATTATTATTATTATTTTTATAATAAAATTCCGGGTCGCCGGAAGATAAGGACAAAAAAGGGAAACATCGGAGACAGTAATGTTCATTAAAAAAATATTTTATATTTAATTATCGCGCTCTGCATAAAAGAGAAATAACAGGAGAATTGTGAGGAAGGTTTTAATTTATCTGGAGGCCGCAGTGGCGGGTTGTTTTTTCAGCAATTGTTGAGTCGAATAAATAAACTTCCTTCTTTATTCTTTATCTTTTTCTTTACTTTTATCTCGGTGAAAATGTCCGGTGGGCGCCATTCCTTAGTCGTGATTAATTAATAACGAGCTCGTGAGTGTCCACCAAAAGCAACAGCAGATACGAAATTACCGGCCAGTACGGCAATACGCTGGCCATAACTTCAATAAAACCAAGACCAAGATCCGAGGTAAGAAACACCAGAGCAGTATCCATCGCTGTTGTCAAGCGGAGCAGACCAGGCTTAAGAAAGATAACGTCCCGTGGGGCCTCAGAGCCGAGATAAAATACCGGCCTATCCTCCAATAAATATCTCACCAATGACACTAACATTTTTCTCTCTTTGTCTCGGAAAATAACTTGATCCGGGTAAATTATTTACATTCGCTCCCAGAACTGTGGCAGTTTATTTTCAATTATAGCCATTCATCTCTTTGATATAAAATAACAATAAAAACAAGAAAAAAAAGCATTTTTATTTTGTCAACTCGAGTTGAGGACTCGGTGGTGCAGTGAATGTAATTTGTGGTCCCCGGGACACGATGCAAAGCATCCTACGACTCGAAAACTCCGTTAGTTTCAGGGAGTTTCTTTAAAACTGTGGTATCGCTCGGGTTTGCAGCTTAGAGCTCAAACTGGTTTGTTGTACACGCGAGAGAGGATAACGATTACTCCGGAAGGGAATGAAACTCTCCTAACTCAGTATATATGGATTCACCGAGGAAAACTCGAGCGATATCGGAGATCCACGTACATCCACTCGTCCGGATTGAGAGATGTTGCTCGAGTAAACCGATACATCCGATACATCCGTGTTGACCAACTACCAAGGATTCTCGGTAACTATTCTCCAGCAGTCTGATATGCCCACTGATTGATTGGGTACATAACCCAGATGTAAATTGTTATTTCCAGACATTTCCGGTACAATGACTGGACACGATCTAAATATTGTTAGAATTTTAGCTAAAGATTCATTTTTGAGTTTTCAATATTTGTAAAAGCGTCGGAGGAGAAAAAGGAAACGTTATTTCAGGTTGAGTTAATTTTGATCCAGAATTCATTGGATTTCCTATATCCGTAAAAGTCCATCACTCGCAAGAAGGGAGAGACCCTCTGCTTTTGTAAGATTATCAAGCAAACACTTTGGGTATATTGTAGTCTATAAATAAAGACTCACGTCAAACGAGTGATTGAACAAATGACTAATGACTAATGACTAATGCTTGATGACTAACGACTAATAGGAGGGTGAAAAATAAGAAGCAGAAGGCTGCTCCGTCACTAGCCTGACACTTACGTGTCTTAAGTGTCTGCGGTGTAACGCGCTAGCGTCAGGAGTGTAATTTTGTGACATTGCTGTCTCAGAAACCGAAACAGGATAAAACACAATTCCAATCATTATCATTCGAGAAGAGTGTCATCGTCTTGGAAGCAATGTCTTCCCGACCTGAGACACTTGAGCAACTTTCAATCCGACGTAAACCGCATCACCGTCATACGTGCTTACGACATTCGCGGCTCGAAGACTCACATACACTTAGACTCCCTCGTGTGAGCTGGCACATACTATCACCAAAAGTCTACACCAGCTCTCTGCGGTAACGCCAAAGTAGATTATTCTTGCGGCGTGGCAAATAAAGAAGAAAAACAGATAAGTCTACAAAATGTGACAGCTTCCAAAATAAAATGATTCTTGACAAATGGCAGAACACGCTCGAGATAAAATTTAAGCCATCAGCATCACCATCAGCACTGGCTTTACTTTTTCTTGCTTACAATTTTTACAAGACTAGATTTTTTTGGATAAACCGACGCATGGGCGTTAGTTACAACAACTCCTTACGAAAGTGACCATCAATCACCCTGATTATCGGCGTAAACAGAAGCCAGCCTGCCGATAGACCCACTAGGTATTAGCAGACTGACATCAGAGGTGGAAATTCTCGGGGCGAACAGAACTAGACCAGTGGGACTAGCAAAACGCCCCATTGCCGCTGTCATTGAGGCATGCCTTAATTCCGAGCCAAGTATCGACCACCGCTCGACTGTTCCAACACACACCCTTAGCTCCCTGTTGTCTGGTATCTATAGTTGTAGCTTTTACCGGCATAAAGTACCGGGCACTGCAAGGAGAAGAGACTAAACTTTCGTACAAAGAGCCAAAGACCGGGCTCGAACCCAAAGAGGGAATTTCCTGTGAGCCCGTTGACCAAAGCCATCTTCTGTCTTGTTGTACTCTTTTTAGACTTTCGTGTATCGTGTATACTTTAAGAAGCTCTAGGCATTTCAAAGCTCACAAAGATACTTTTTCTGCAGTTGTTGTTATTTCTAAAGAGTTATTATTTTATTTTTTTTCTTTTCTTTAAATCCGTTTAATCTCAGCAAAAGGTTTTCGGATAAAAACTCGACAAGTGGGTAAATAAGTAACGATCACCACGGAAAGTATCTGAACAAAGTGGTCATAACTCTTGGCTGCAACGCCTAAGAACATCCTGCAAGCTGGGACACAAAACAACAGCTATATTTATAAAAACTTTCAAATGTTTCACTACTTTTTGCTGACTCGATCTCCGCTGGTGTTGTCACGGCTATTTCAAATGTTAAATCATCTCTCTAAACCCGAAAAAGCATAAATTATCGAAAAAAAAAAAAAAAAAAATAATCCAAAGAATTAAATTGGCCATATCGGAAAATTTTCTCCGGGGAGAACAAATTCTGTGTGGCAAAAAAAGTGTTCTTTCAGGATATGGTTATTATGAATTTTGACAGATAAAAGTGTGTTTATAAATATCCCCGTGTGGATTGAATCCGCAGGATGTTCGAGTATTGAGTCAAGTATTTGCTCTGGCGGAGGTACTTTATCAAACAGAATCAGAAATATCTGTATAGCTGGTTATGGAGGAGGGGGAGAGGGGTAGTAGGCGTTATCGTGGCAAAAGCTAAAACGTATCGTTTATATTCATGTCACGAATATTCGCTTTGCACATTCACAACAATGCCTCTTCCTCTTCTCTCCTTTTCTCCTTCTCATCCGACACAAATATATATCTATACGCTCTGCAACTGTTATATTGTATTATATTATATTCTATAATATTATGTGTTATGGGTGTTGGATGTATGCATGGATCCATATTTGGGGTTTTCTTTTTGTAATGCAGAACTACTGTTGCGTGCTATCTCCGAGCCGGTTCCTGATTTTTGATTCACTCAACTGAAATAGGTAAAACGTTAAGAATGAAACCGCCGGCTTTTTCGTTTGCTTTTCACATAACAATTCTATTCACTGAAATAATACTTGATACTGTGATAAATACTAAAAAGTTTTGTTAATGAAAATAATGACTCGGGAAATAAAGAGACGTTGAGGAAAAAAAAAAAAAAAAAAAAAAAAAAAAAAAAAAAAAAGTGTGAAGCAAAGAAAGCAACAGCAAAGCTGAATTAGAGGGCTGTTTCTATGGAATAGAATGCAATCGTTCTGTACAACTTGCCACCGTGCACTGTTTTCTGGATAAATTCTATGCTACCTCGGATATAGCAAAGTGACATCGGGGTGGGCTCATACGTTAGCGTTTCCAACGGCATAAATTTATACGCTGACGAACGTAACGAGTATGTGGTCGGTAATGGTTCCACCTGTGGATATAAAGCATAGACACGGCCATTACACCGCCCTGCCTCTATACCTATGGCTATAAGCGATAGTTAGAGAATGACATTAGGTAAACAATAAATAATTCAACAACAATACTCCCTACATCACCATCTATCCTCTATTATCCTTTGCTGTCTGCAATGATATTTATTGTAAACACTATTTTACTATTTTGATTTCCGCTATTTATGTTTTCGATATTTAATAAATCAACTTTTTGTTTCCACCAATTTATTTTAATTCGGGATTATCTACGGAAAATATATTTTCGTTTATTATCAGTCTTTTTATTTTTTATCAAGTTAATATGAAGTTAATAATGAAATTTCTCGTGCACTTGAATATTGTATTATTAATGAGATTGAATCTTCGCAAGTACTTCAATGATAATATCAAAGTTTTACCTGTTTTAAAACTCCTTTAACAGGTCACAGAAATGGCTTTCGTGATTACTCCATTTAACAATATTTATCGCGATTAAATTAATAACTTTTCGGGTCAAGTATTCGCGATGACATTAACCATCGTTCATTTAAATTAGAATTTCCAATTTCCGTGAAAAATAGCAATTTTGGAGCTTCAAAACCAGCTTGCAGAGTAACTACTACTACTGCGGATGGATGTAAACATGTATATTAATTAAAGTAAAATGTTGTTTGCAGAAAATCGAATGAAAGCTATTAAATAAAACCAGCTTTAGTTTTCAAAATAATTAAAAAAACAGCGACGAAACAGGGGAATATTGATTAAAACTTCGGTATATTTTTGGACCAACCAAAAAAATATTTTACAGACGCGTAATTTGTCATGCATCATATTTTATTAACAAATAAAGGCAGAAAATATTATATTCAGCGCTCCAATATTTTGATTTGAAGTCTCTGGAGTTTTTCAGCATCTGTTGGTGTGTTTTGTGAATTGATTGAAATGTACGGTGGAAGATCTCGCCTGGAAGCAATGCGTGTGTTTCCGATCGGTGAAATATTGGTGCCGTATTGGAGCCACAGGTACATTGGATGTTATATTGGTGCAGCTGCATAAAGACGCTGCTCAAAGTACTTTTACTTTGGACGATAAAAGTATTTATGTGAAAAGCTATATTGAGTTGAGATGGGTTGAATAAAGTAAAACATAACCGAGAGACTGAGACAGGAGAAATATCAGCAAAAGAAGTATCTTCTGAAGTGGGCAAAGGGGCAGAAAAGAAGAGTATTATATCCCAAGGTATTATTCATAAGAAGAAACCGGATGGGTATATTTTATTTTATTTACTATTCTTCAAACGTTCTCCCGGTTTATTGTATATTGTCGCGAAATGTCCTTCAGCGCATCTTGAGCTTCACCAAACTTTTATGTCGCCTCTTATTTTGATACCCATTCTTTACAGTTTTTACTGCCGCGGTTCATACATTCGTGACAATAAAATCCTGGTGTAACCCGCGGGCACTAGTCTGTTTTATTAACGTCGACGACCAGTATCCGCGGAATCAGAATCCACATGGACTGACGAAAGCTCCTTTCATGTTTAATTCATCCGCTGATTTATAAATTATTAATTTATTCGAGACTGGTCTAATCCAGTTTTACGCCTCAGCTCAGTTAAATTTAACGTCGCCGTCGGAAAAATAATATAGAGTGATAATGGTAGTGTAACTACCAATGCGATAAACTCAAGACTTAGAAAAACGATACCGATGATTACGTCGTTTCTTCGAATGATAGCAATAACTATTTCACCTTTAAATTAAACTTTTATTCCCTCTGAACAGTAACCCGCTCTCGGCAAATTAAGTAAGAATTTTATTTTGCTATAAATTTGTACTTTCTCTAGTTTAAGTATCGAAATACTTGCAGTTTCATTATAATTCGCTAGTTACAGTTTTTTATGTCTTAAGAGGTAAAAAAAATTAATTAATTAAAGTCATTTTCTGCGATATAAACTCAAAAATTAATTAATTTAAAATTCATCTAGACCGAAGGAAGCTTATTTCGGATTTTTATAAAAATATTTTTATTAAAATAGCCTCCCCGATATTGACTGAGACGCATATCGCAATTGGTGAAGTGGGAACGTGATGAGTTTTGCCGGGAGGCAAGTGCGAGAAAATCGAACCCGGGTGGGGTGATGACGTTTCAAAAGGCAGAGAGAGTAAAGAGTAACACATCGGGAAGCAAAAAATCGAATAGTGTGAAATAAAAATAGAGATTGAGTTGATTGTCAAAGGGTGGAGGAAATAAACAAACAGAACAACAGGAGCGTGACTTGGATCGTAATTATACTCACTGACAACATAAAGGCCAAAAAAGGAACGTGTATGCCCCGACGAACCTTTTATTCCTATCCGGCGTCTTTCATTACTTTAACGCCTTTAGCCGTCTTTCCGAATTTGCTGTTGATTTCTTAAAGTTTACCGTCTGCTCCAATGCCGTATTTGATAAATAAATCCTCCTGCTATTTTAGCTCTTCTTCTTCTTATACTTTTTCTGGCTGAGTTTCCTGCAAAAAAAAAAAAAAAAAAAAAAAAAAAACACAATTACAGAGTTAGAGCTTGCAAGAAATCTGCCAGTCAAAATTAACGAATTAAATTAAATAATCTCGACAGCTACGTTGAAAACACCCTCGCAAAAAACGTAATTGTAAGCATACGAGTAGTTTTGCACGGTAAAGTACCTCTCTAGACGACTCTGTTATATCCTCCCCGTAAGTTTCCTTTCGCCTAAAAAGATCCCCTGCAAATAAAAAATTTTAAATAAAAATTGTGAACAAGTTTCTTTGCTTTAGGGGACGAGGACGAGACAGGTCAAAAGGGTGCGAACAATAAAGGCCCTAGCGTGGTGAATGCAAACGGACTGACAGACAAGGGAATGCGGTTGGATACAGACAAAAGGAGACGAGCGACACTGTGAGGAATTTTTCACTAGTGTCAGAATTAAATTCTCTTGATTTTACACTCCAAATAATTGTTATTTTCACGAAACAAGGATCAAAATTGAAATAAACTCTTCAAACAAATTTGTTTTATCCCCTGAAATGATGTCTAGATATTTTATACAACTCAATATATCTGCGGAATGTAAATTCAAAGTTTGTGCTGATCAAAATAATAGAGGGTATATATTTAGGGTGGTTTATACTGGTTAAATTATTCATAATTGACACCTGAAAGGTTATCGGTTTACCTCGACGGTAAAATTATGCGACCGCATCCAATTAAATGAATATTTGATAGACAGACTCCTGATGAATTATTAACTCCCTCTTAAATTAAATAGATTAATGATCGATCTAATTATTCGTATATCTAGTGTATAAATACTTTCGACGAGCTTAATAATGTTAACAATCGAAATGTTTGTCGAGGTAAAAACACACCGGGCGACGCATTCGGGTGATGCTCCGCTCGTATTTCGTGTCTCGTAGCTCGGAAGTTTGTGGCGAGCGTATCCCGTCAAGCACGTGCACACACCAGAATTTATGCTCACAGATAAACACTTCTGTACATGCATAATATGCAATAGAGAGCAGAGAGAGTTTCCAGAAGAGACAGAGAAGGTGAAGGATGTCTCTTGGTCGTTCGGGTGCATAACTACTGTCGGCTAACAGAATTCCGAAAATTCATTCTGGTACGTGAGGAGTCCTGTCCCTCCGGTACCGTTCCGGCTCCCAACTACCCGACATGACAGACACTCGTAATACACGCTTTTAACTGCTAGTCCACTACACACTACACCACCCTCATACAATAGCACTATTCCTCTACATGAATAACCGCAATATTATTGCTTTGCATTATTTACTAAATATTTTTATCAAAAACTTCACCGTCAACGTCAAAAATTTTTAAAATAACTTTTACTAACTTTTTTTTATAAGTTGTTTTATATGTGTGCAAAAGTTGTAAATATTTCGTTTGATCGAGCACGTAAATTTTATAACGCTGTTGTAGTTTTCCCGTCGAAAAATTTTTTAATGGGTTAAAATATCCGCCAGAGCTCGCATGATCGTTAAATTGTCTTCTTACAGGAAAGTTAAGTTCTAGTTATTTAATTATAAAGTAAAAATAATCAATATTATTGAGAGAATAAGCTAAATTTTTCATATATTTTAAATATTTATGTATATTATATATATGTATATATGAAAAATATATCAAAAGTGCAAGTGGGTACTCAAATGAAAGCTCTTGATGAATGTAACATCAAGATGAGCTTACATCTTTAAAAATATCAATAATTAAAAAATGACCTCGTATCTTGTAAACTATTGACATTTTTAAAGATATAAACTCATCCCAATGTTACACTCATCTGTGGGTACTCAAATGAAAGCTCTTGATGAGTGTTACATCAGGACGAGCTTATATCTTTAAAATATATATTATATATCTGTATATATATGAAAATATATGAAAATGCATGTGGGTACTCAAATGAAAGCTCTTGATGAGTGTTATATCAGGATGAGCTTATATCTTTAAAAAAGTCAATATTCAAGAAAGTACAGTGCAATTTAACAAAAGTCATTTTTTAATAAAGCGAAATTGATGAAAATTTTCTTACTGATAAATCAAAAGTGTTATTTGATTTGATATTTCCTAAAAATTCATTACTATATTTGAACATACCACCAACAGCATCACGACTTAACTTTTTTTATTCTCATACTTTTCATTCGGGTGGTACAATTTTCAATTTCTTGGAGATATGACGGGAGCATGAAAACCGAAGTTGAGTACCGAGTTTCCTTCCTTCCTACTCTGATCCCCTTTTTCTCTCTCTACACAGCTCGGCAATCGACTTTTACGTTCCTTATTTTATCATAATCTTTTTATTTTAGTAATTCTACGGTCTATCCTCATACGTACCCATCAAACTTTTTACCCAGAGCTCAAAAAAACAGTAAAACATTCTATTCGGATCTTTTCAATTTAGAAAGATCTATTCATTGGAGTTTAGTCGGTAAACTCCGTGAATTTTTCTTCCCGCAAACGTGATTCACTTTTTTGTCATCCGCGATCCAGATCAAGATCCACATTCTCTATTTCAGAGCAGAGCTTCACTCACTGCTTAAACAACTTAACTCATATTATTATCATTATAATTATTATTATTGTTATATAAATCGAGACTCGGAAGAAGCGGAAATAGAGAAGAACGGTTAACGGTTAAGGTTTTGATCGTCAGCCACGAGTCACGACAAAACACAAGTAGATAAGCTGCGATTATAAGTCTTTGTGAAGACGTCAGCGAGTGTATTAAGCTTTCCGGTTAGCAGTTAAACCCTCCGGCAATTAGACTGGCAAGAAGAGTATTGTCAAGAAGACGGCTGATGGAGAAACTGTTGAATAATTTACCGTCTTCTCTTTGTGGCGTAGCTTGGTTAACTTTTTGCAACACGCTCTGTCTTACTTGCTCTAGATTAGATTCGAATAAAACGTACAAGGAAATAAATTTCTTTATAACTCAATGTTTAATTAATCTGAAAGATTACCGGACTCTATTTTATAATCCAGGACGTTGCTTTACTATTTATTAGTAATAAAGCACTGTTATTTTCTCGGTAATTTAAAATTACTGATTTTAAGTAATTTTAAAAGAAAATTTCATCTCTTCTCTCTTAACTTTACCTCAATCATGTTGTTATTCTCAGTAAAATACATAACAAGCGGCGGGAGAAAACAGAGATCAAACGTAATCGAATTCCCATCCTCGGTCTATTCGGAAGATAGTTTGGTTATCGAAGGTAGTTCGCGTTGTATACATATCCGGCAGAAAGTACGGTGGTTGCGGGAATGGCGAAAAGCAGGGCGAACTATTCGCGAGTTGGTTGATTGGTTAACAAGCCCATCGAGGGCACCATCCACCCGCCGACTGTAGACCAGACTATAGACGAGTGAATAAGCAACGGATAGGAGCCAACTACTGAGTTGTATCGAGGTCTTTCCTCAGGCAAGTTCATCCACCATCCAGCATCCAAGGAATCTCCGATTAATTTATACACTGGAGGTTACACACGATTATCCCGCATAGTTTCCCAACTCACTCGCTTTTAATTATTTTTTTAATTAATTTTTCCCGGTCTATTTGCTTTTACTGCCTCTCGAACAATTGTTAGTTTAATTTTTAATATTTTTTTCTCCCCTCCGTGCGGAAAGCGTCAATTTTCTGCTCGCTGCGCTAAACGAAAATGCCGCTTTCCCCCAGGTAGGAAAGAGCAGCTGGACAAGGCTTGGACCAAGCCTGGGCCAAGCGTCACCAGCCTTGGATAAAGCTTGGCACGAGCCTTGGCTAAACATTGGGCCAAGGCTCGGCCCAAGCCTAGGATGATAACTATGTCCCCAAGCCTTGAGAAACCAAAACAAAAGGCTCGGGCCAAGCCTAGGGGAACCAAAATACAAGGCTTGGGCCGAGTCTTAAGAAACAAATGGCCCAGGGCTCGGACCAAGCCTTGGGGAACTAATTTGCCAGGATTAAAAAAAATGCAATCATTATTAAAAAATCAAATTTGATTTTATTAATTGTATTCGTGATTTTACGGTTTATTATCAGCTTTACGTTATCGTATCTCTCGCGATAATACCAGATTGTAGAAAAAATTTTTGCTAACGATGGGAATTGAACCTGGATTACCCGCGTGAAAGTCTCAAACTGTACTGACTTCGCTGCACGTGGTAGTAACACTATTAGATTAGTTTTAGTTACTTAAACACCAGTCAGTCATTTTGCTATCATTACATGATATTCCATAATTAAAATTAAACTTATAACTGCTAAAAATTTTGTATAGTTCACATAATATAATTTGTTGACAGAATACAGTTATGAAATGTATTTTTTTTAATTCATTTGATTTTAACGAAATAATTAAATTTTCTATTACCAAAAATAAATATATGAGAGAGAGAGAGAGAGAGAGAAATAAACATTTCTTTTGGAGAGAAATAAACATTTTTAAAATGTTCACAATATGTATCAGTATTAAATTTATCATTTTTTAGTCACATGGAAAATATTTTTGAATATTTTTTGAGCAGTTTCGAGAGTTTTATACATTTTTCAGCCACAAAGAAATGATGTTTAAAAATAATTTGTCAACGATTAATAACTATATTTATTAAAATTTTTTTGTTGACAAGTCATTTATTAAATTCTATTAAATTCTTCTATCAGTGTTCGAAGCATTGTTGGGCCAAGTATCGAACCGGGTTTAAATCCGTGGTGATTTTTCAAGGATTGGTTGAAATGTATCGAGACATTGGGCCAAGCATCGGACCAGGCCTCGGCCAGTCGTGATCTCCCAAGACTTGGTTCCAAAATATTGAACCATTGGGCCAAGCCTCGGGTCAGGCTTAGGCCAGTGGAGCACCCCAAGGCTCGGCTTGAGAATGTTGAACTATTGGGCCAAGCCTCGGGCCAGGCCTGGGCCATTGGTCAGCATTGGTAAACCCTATCTGGGCCGCCTCCGTCGAGGAGAAAAATAGTATTCTCACCACGGGCAGGAAATAAGAAAGCCTCAGATCACATGTTTGTCAACATGTAATCTGAGACATTTGTTATTTTCCTGCCCCAGGTAAGAAAAATACTATTTCCCCATGGATCTGGGCAATAAACATAATTAAACTTTATTCCTGGTAGCTCGGAAAATTTTCGAGAATTAATTGACCTCGGAGTTGATTGTTTGGTAATAATTAAAATCATATTACAATAACTCCTCGAAGCTCGCCGGTGATTTAATGCCGGTATTAATAAACACTACACTGGGTATTTAGAGTTAATTGAACTTTTGCAATAATTCTGGCTGTTAATCAGCGGATAAACATCCGTAGGTGCGTCACGTAGGATTGCTTCATATATATGTATATATATATTTAGAGAGAGAAATGTGTGCTCAGGTAGTTATGTGCTATGTTCTATGTACAAGCCAAAATAGTGTCTATTTGCACTTTACGTCAAACTTGATAATTAAACATTAAATTATGATTCTGCGGGTGATTTAATGTACAGAGTAATTTAAGGGAAGCTCGTGCACCCGCACACCCTGCGTGGACCGGGTAAGCGACAACGAGTCACCGCTCTCACCCGTTACCAGCTACACCAGAAACAGCTAACTCAAGTCTCCTGGGATATAGAGCTTTCTGGTTCCTTTACCGCTAAGTAACTCTTCCTGATTTTCTCTCACACACTTATGCACTCATACACTCACACCCCTAGACAGAATCTTATTATCCTTCAGTACTTTGTTACTCTGTCGTGGATTTTCCCAAAATTTCATTATTTTTACTCTCCTAAAACTCGATTTTAAACTATGGAGCTATTTGAGTTTTCAGTTTTGAAAAAAATTTATAATTACAAAATAAAAATCATTTTTCTTTTATAATAAGTAATAATTAGAGAAAATTACATTTCAAGCATCAGAAATTTTTTAGAGCAATAAATAAATTACAATATAAAACTCGTAGTCAAAACTTTTAAACGAACTGCAATAAAAGCTTGTATGATCGATTCTAGAGAAAAAATTACTCTTTTTTCTGTCATTCAATAAAACTCCAACTAATTGACGTATTCAATTAAAAAAATGGAAATCACAGTTTAAAGAATGAGTTTTTATCTGAATTCATCACAATAGATCAAAAAACTTTTTTTTTTATGTAACAGGTATAAAAAAAAATGGAAAATTTTGTTTATTTGTCAAAAAATATGAAAAAAAAAAAAAAAAATATTTCCCAAGCAGTCAATCATGGAAGATTTAAAAAGTACATATTTCAAGCTTGAAACGATATTTTTTTTATCGTACCCTGACATTTTTCACTGAGATACCAGTGACGGGTTTCAGACACTGGGAAACAATTTTTGAAAATAAAAATTTCGTGTAGAAAAAATTCTGGTTCAGTTTTAGATTTATCTTTTGATAAAAAACAAATATGTCTTTATAAAAAAAATATTTCATTTTTATTACAGAATTTTTTTTTTTAGTTTTTTGTAAATATAATATCAAAAAGTTACAAAATATTAATTTTTTACAAAATTTCTCTTAAATGCACCAAGTAAGATGACTTAAAAATGTTTTGCCATTGACACAAAAAAGAATAATCATGATGAGAATAATCTGATGAGCTGAGCAAGCATGTTACTGTCTGTCTGTGTGTTGTGTGTTGTACGTAGGTCATTATATTTGATGTGCCTAGCATTTTGCCGACAGAGGAACATAATATACCTTTTTTGCAGACAAAACAGAGGCAACACACAAGTTAGCAGAACTAGTATTGTGTAGATTTATATTTATACATATAAAGAGAGGAGAGTATAGTATAACTATCCAGTATACGCTTCGCCGTTTATCGTTATCTTCGTTACGTGCCAGTTATGCGCAGCTGATGAATAGCTGAATCCACGAACAGAGAAGGCACGAACGTCACGCGAAGCATTATTTACAACCGAGCAAGTCGCGAGTTGTCACGCGCTTAAATTTTTAGGTAATATAATTTTTTACTTTTTAAACATTTTTTCCTCCCTATTTCTTTCCAGTCTCTCATTCTTTTTTTTTTTTATTTTCTCCTCTGGTAATATAAAACGTTGCCACAAGCTTGTACTGCTCTATCCGTACAAGCTAATTCTCCACAGATTTATTTCCAAAAATTTTATCCGCTTCCGTATAATAACATAATTACGTAAATTTATCTTTTCTACCACTCGTATAACTTTTCTGCAATGCGAATGAAATTCACCCACCCTCTATATTTTCTACGATCCATTAATAAATTTACAAACTCAACTATATTATTTATAAACAATGTTTCATTATTTTATTCCCGTTTGCTTTTTATTTATTTATTTATTTTTTTTATAGTCGAGTGTTTTCATTCTTGTTCTCACTGCACGCTATGCTTATCATTATTATCATCTTTATTATTATTATTATTAATTTTTTTTAATAGAAGGTTTAATATCTCTTTGGACAGACAAATAATTTTATTTTTGTAAAATAATTCAATATTTTTTTTTTTTTTTTTTCATCAAATAGTAATAATAATAATAATAATAATAAATTCGATAGTTATTAACCTGAAAGACAATATCACGATATAATAATGTAGAATAAAAAAATCAGACAAAATTCTTGTCATGAGAAAGGAATTTACGGGTGTTTCGTGACAACTCGGCTACTTAAATAATCCCAGGATAAATTTTTAGCATTCTATGTGCTTAGGGACATATCCAGGGCGTCATTGGCACCCAGCCCGATCCAGTTTCCCGAGTAAAGTGTCAAAGAACTCTGGGCTCTGGTAACTACAGTCTAACTGTGTAACTCTATAACTATATATAGAGTATTAATCCGCTAATTCGTTGATCCGTAGATCCGCGGCGTGCATGTTCCGATCCAGGTACAGTGTCATACTAAAAAAGCTTAAAGTAAAACGAAAAAGGAGTTTAAACAGAGGAAAGTTGATCTGGATTGGAGGATTTTAATCAAACTAAAATCGATTCTGCGCAGCCAGCTTCGACTCGATAACATAATTTGTCTTTAGTGCCAAAAAATCCCGTCTCAATTATTCGTAAAATAAAACGAATTGGGAATAAAAATAAATGGAAATAGTTTCGAGGGTACAATCGAGAAGCAAAAGTCTGAGTAGAGAGAAAAAGTGAATAAAAAAAAAAAACGAACGTATACAACTTTAGCAGCTAGCACCTACCAGGTTATTCCATTTCTATTCGGAAATTTAGGAAATTCGATCAACAGTCGCACTAATACCGTTCCGGACCACAATTGTTCTCCCGCAGCTTCCGATTCCCCGTGTAACGCTTTAGAGCCGGCTCTACTCGGAGCTTGTATAAGGCCGTGGAACCCGTCATGCTTTCTGCACATGTATATTCACTAACATGACACATAAATAGGACACACGTAGCAATGTGTCCCGTATGTCGAATTGTCTAGCTTTTTCGCCCCCTCTATATTCACCCTTGCGTCGGTGTGTGGTAGGTCAGATGATTTTGTGTAAGCCACCGTGTAGATGCTGGTGCTCCTGCCTGCCTACTTCTCTGTTCTCTCTACTATCTCTGCTCTTTTCCCACTCCCACTCTACCAAGGGATGGAACGGAAGCGCGCATGCTCTTACGTACAGGATTCACCCCAGTCAGGGTAAATCTGCCTCGGGGTCGAGACGTCGTGCGTACTCCCGCTATGTATACCTTCTTGTGGATATTAAGCCGCTCACAATAATATTTATCCATTTTTTAACAGCTAAATTATTTTTTTTTTAATTTTAAAATTAACAAAATGTGCTGATTTCTTTTTTTTTTTCAAGTGGAAAAAAATTTTCTGCAAGTGAATTTTGTTAATTAAAAATCGGAGTGCAAGTTTTAATTTATTAGTGGAATTATGTATACATAAAACTAAAGGAGGAATAATAAAAAACAAATAAAAAAAAGGATATAAAGTGAAGTGACAATTGGTTTGAGTTGCCAGACAGTATATAGTAAGTAACAACAAAGTTTGGCAATAACCATTCACGTGTGACAACCACCGTTATCGTATGTGAGGACACACCAGTTACTGTTACTGTTACAGTTACATTTATGGGATAATATACTGTTATTACTTGGAGCGTTCTGTTAATGTACTCATACTCTACTCGTACTCATTTATTGAGCCAGGAGCTGAAAAAAGTAAACCGAGTAACTCCCCGAGGGGATACATATAAAAAAAAATAAACCGAGTTTGTTATTTTTATTACACTTGAGTAGTAACAGCAATAGTTACCCGTGTAAATGCAATCAAGTGTGCTCGGGTACACGGGGGCTGAGACAAACTTCCCGTGAGTGATCTACGGGCTTAAGGACTCCACCTCGGATAATATATTCCGATTCCGTTCAAACGCCGCCGGGTTATCGATGTACTCGGTGTGATCTTTTAGGTGATAGTTTTTTTTTTTATTTTTTTTCTATTCAAGAAAAAGGGAGATTATTTTTTTTTTCATTTTTTTGTTTCAGTGCGGTGTGTTTTGCTAAATGTGAATACTTTGCATTAAAAGATGACTCTGAAAATGCTCAAGTGCTCTCGAGACACTCGTACGGATGTGTTGTCATTTCTCGGTAGTTTGTAGTCTTGTTAAAGTTTTAGTTTTATAGTTTCCGAGTTGAGTTTTAGAGAGAAGGAGGAGGAGGAGGAGGAGGAGGAGGAGGAGGGCTAAGGGGAAGAGCTAAGTACTGAGCCCGTTATTCAGAATTGGGGATGAAGAAAATTATCAAGAGGATGTGGGTCATTTGAGTATTGTTGTGTTGTAGAATATAAAAGAAAGTTTAGAGATCATCCTAGTTGTTGCGAAATGGCTTTGAGATGGCAAGCGAGGCTATCTATTGCCGCTATACTCTTTATGTGTACTGAAGGTAATTTTTATCTTTCATCATCTCCGCTCTATTTATTTCCATTCATTATTAAATTATTATTGTTATTAAAAGTTTCTTTCGTCCATTAGCTGTTATAAAATTAAAATATGCTAATAAAATGACTTTGATGTTTATATTTTACAAAGATCTCTCTCAGGGTTTAATTACGCAATGGTTATCAAAGTTTTACCGGGAAAACAGCTAGAATTCTTTGGCTTTATTATAACCAATTAAACGCTGTTACTAATTATTTAAAGTTGTTGACGTCAGAAGCGAGGAGGATTTGCGACAGCTAATTGTACCAGAAGAAAAAAAAATTCCCGTTTAATGAACCTTTGTTCAAGTAAATAGATATTAAATACCCGAAACAAAACTTACGACTGTTAATTGTTGGTTTAATTAATTTTTTTATTGTTAGTACATTGATAGGGTTTTTTAATAAAAAATTTTTTTTCATGATTCAAAATAAATAAACTCTTGAAAATCATGAGAGATTTTTTTTTCTGTGCAATTATAATTTAAATAATGTCACGACAAAAATGATCCATTTTAATAAACTTTTATTAAAAATGAATAAATTTTATAAATAAATTAATTTACCAACAGTTTATAAATTTTTTTTTTTTATCAGTAGATTAAAGAGTTCACTTTCTCAGCATCATTTATTATAATTATAATCTCAGGGGTTAATTTAATTTAAACGGAGCCAATTTATAAACTGTCATGAAGTTTGTTATTGTCGAGATAAAGATTCGAGACGAATTAAACGGCGGATTTAGTTTTTCAGTAAGTTGAGGCGAGCTTTATCGTACAAACCTCTGAGAAAGGGGCTCGAGTGTGTAAGCACGTTATTATTGAGCCTGATTACAGACTGCATCGACATTTTAGTGGATAAAAAAAAAAATCCAATTTGCGATTGCGGGCACGAACCTTTTTAAATTTCCACGGTGAAATGGAATGGGAACGCATCTTGATAACGAGTTTATTAAACGGCTAGATTTATATTCCGATAAATGTACATTCAAAGGTACTACAGAAATTTATCAACTAGGAATTTTATTCTATAATTTTTTTTTTACATCACTAAAAAATTTTTTTTATTGAATCTAATTTTAAGTTGATTGCTAGACGGGAATTTAATTAAAATATTTTTCCACCATAAAATAATTTACAAAACATTACTCTGATTTTAATAAATAATTTTTTATTAATTAATGATTTTACGCAGCAATTAAACTCAAAAATTTTTTAACAGTTTCCAATTAATACTAAAAAATAATAAAAAGCTCTTAAAAAAGTAAATTTCAGTGGCGACTGCATCGCAATAAAAATCTTTGATGTAAAAAAAAAAATCATAAAAGATGCTTGTAATAAAATAATTTGCTCTCATTAACGAGCAAATGAATTTACGACACAACTAAAAATATTGCACAGAGTTTTTTTTTAATTGCATTGCTTTAAGTTAAAAAGAAGCACCCTCGACCTGCTTACGCATTTATCCGGACACTTTTACAAAAATAAATTATAAATAAAACTTTAGCGTATATATATTTAGATAAATGACATAATTTTTCGATAAAACCAGTCTGAGGCCTTACGAGAGTTTTATATTTATTTTTAACAAAATGTTTCCTCAGTTCATCGGGGATGAATTTATCATTTATATTAAAAAAGTAACGAGTACCTCGGGTGAAGGGATTGCCGGTGAAAATTTCAATAAAAAATATTGAATAATAATCTCCTTTAAAAGTTTAGTATTTTTTTATAAACTTTATTTCGGGCAATCACTTGAAAGAGAAAAAAAGTTTGTCGCGAAATCTCAGCGCGATCTAAATATTCAAATCCTCGTGAGGGTAACGACGCGCACCCAAGTAGAGCTTTGCTTGTAAAGAAGAGAACCAAAGAAGAGCTCCGATAACTTTATACATATATATTTAAAAGTAGATAGCAGATAGCGTAGGTCCTGAGGGGCTTATCCTCGGAAATCTCTTCCCTCGATACTTTCTCTCCAGTTTTTTTTTTTTTTTTTTTTTTTTTTTTTGCGCTGGGGTATTTAATTTTGGAATTTTTGAAAGTGTTTTTTTTTTTTGCGTATTAAGTCGGTAGATACGAATTAAATCGATGCAACGATCAGACCGGGAATCCAACAAACTAAATAGAAAATTTACGAGCGGGTCTTATGACCTCGTGGATGTCGGTGAGTTGAAAGCTCAGGTGTAATTGTTTATGTGCTGGTCCTGATGTCGTACCATCGTCATCGACCTGATACTCTCTGCTTTGTATGACTCGGTATTCGCTCTATTCTCTATTTCTCTATTTATGTCCCCCTAACAAATGTCCGACATTTACGAGCATGTCAGCGCACAGAATAACGTGATCACGACAATCTAAATAGTTAAATATAAATTTATTAACAAATTATTCACTATTATTTTTAGTTTATAATCCCCCAAACACAGCGCCGTTATTTATTTCTTGTCAACTTCGTGATTAACAAATTTTATTTACTGTTGTCTCTGTTTTTTTTTTTTATTTATTTTTTTTTAACGCTAATTTCAAATAATTACCTTGACTTCAACCGAATTATTTTGTCCTCCCGTGATAATTTAACATAAATTTTGGTTTGTAAAAAATCGTGAGCTTTATTTCACTATAGTCACGGATAATTTATTTTAATAATTATACCACTTGGGGATTTAAAAATCAAGGGGCGAACCCTTGAGTCATTTTTTTTTTATAGTTTATTTAAATATTTAAAATAACTTGATAAGTATTAACTATTACTTTTATGATATTGAATTTTGAAAAAAATATTTTATAAAAAATTCTTTAAACAACAATGTAAATAAAAGTTCTAATAAATTTGAATAAAAAATAAATTTCCTATAAAAAGCTCCGACAAACTTTTTCCAGTCAATAGTTGGCCGCAATTTAAATAAAAGGAAAAATAAAAATTTACATCGATTTATCGGAGGCCTAAATTCTCCTGCGGTGTTGCAATAAATAAGCTCAGATGTTTTTTAATTATAAACGCAAGCTAATAATATTCCGGGGTTAGAAATGTGTAACATGGATATGGAGATATATATATATATATATATATATAGATATAGAGAAGTAGAGAGTGGAGCGGGAGTTAAATGTCCCATGTGTGTGCCAAGGTTGTCAAGCTCCAGGATCCTAATGTTAATTTATGTTAGCTGGCAGCGCAAATTACTCTCCGCATCCCTGATGAGACTCGTGCAATTATGCTTTCTGTAATCGATACTCTCTGACTCTCCGCGCGGCTTATGAGTAATAAGGCGGTCAGATAGTACGCCGGATATCCATGTCCGGAGATAAAAAATACTCGGCCCAATTACTGAACCCCTTTTTAAATGATATCCATTATTCGTTATCTGGCATCCGGTATCTGTGAAACCGAAGCAAAACCGGGAAAACATTGTTAAATGTTATTCCATCTTTTCATCTACATTATTAATTTTATTGGAGCGACGGTGAAATATAAATAGACGCTGAAAAAGTCAATCATAAAGTTAAATGTTTGAATTATATTTTAAAAAAATGAAATAATAAAAAAATGTCACGGCTCCCTTTATTTTCTCTCTGGTCTCGATAGGACGGACGATCAATCAATTCGCCACTTGAAAATTCAAATTTCATCGAATACTCAATGACGTATTGCGATCAAGTGCATGTGATATTGACTCTTATAATATTAAATTGCTGTTGAAAAATTTTTATTCACTCAAAGAAATTTATTTGCTGAAAAAACAGTTTAACATCCTTCCTTTATTCTTCTCGTCTTTTTATCGAATAAATTACAACCATAAAAAAGATAGGTCGTTTAATAATAAGGTATTTAAAAAATAATGGAATAAAATATTTATATTGTCGGATTTTATTTTTCAAAGCTAATAAATTATTATTGCTCAAAAGATATCCAGGTTTTATGAATCTTTTTGTTATTAAATATTTTTAATTCTGTAAATAATCTATCAGTCTTTTTACTAAAGATATATTTTAAAAATTATTTCATATTTTACAAATACTTGGTAACTGTAAAAAAATCTTTAATATAGTATAACTGAAAGAAGCTTATACTTTATGGGCAAATAAATACAGATATTGCTGATATGAAAATATTTTTCATTTAAATAAATTTCTCTTGATAAATTATTTTTATTCAAAGTAAAAATAGCAATAATTTTTTATTAAATTCCACTTTACATAAATGAAATTTATTAAATGAAAAATTAAATTTTGCTTTGTCCTGAAAGTCGCTGAAATAATTTAAATAAAATTGATTTTAAACCAAAAATATAAAATACAAAATAAATTTATCAATAAAAAATGAATTTAATCTGATAAAAGCATAAAGCTAAAGCTTACTGACCTGTAGAAAACGAAAATCTCATTTAATACGATGGAGTATAGGTAGAAAAAGCTGGATGATGCGTCTTTTCATGCGTCTTCGTCAATATATTTTTTTATTTAAAATATTTTTTATTCATCCCTCAGCGTAGAGACAATTGTGGAGAAATAACGTGTGCTCGTTATATTATCCATCTCTTTCTATTTCAATTTTTTATCGTTACTCTCAAGTAAACTGCTTGGAGTATCCTGGAGCTTTGGCCGATCTCCTCGAGTCTCCCCCCGGGTTCTCTGGTCTGCTCTTAAACTCGAATGCGAATCGCGAACTCGACCTACTCGTTGGATCAGCGCTTTTCTCGACAGTAACTCTTGCGACTAATGAGAATTCTGGTTTCTCTTCTGATTTCAAGTGCCGAGCTCGTCGAGCTTGCTGAGCAAACACATGTAGGCTTTTATTTGATAATTTAAAATTTTATTTTTGACCGGCACCCAGAAGATTCAAAAGAACTTTAATAAAATATTAACCCTTTGTTTTATTTGTCTTTCTGTCCAAAGGCGGTTTCCGGCTAATTGAAGCTAACCAGCCCCGTGTTCTCTGTTTCAGACACGCTGAGCCTGAATGATGGGATGGAGAAGCTCGAGCGACACCCCGGACAAGGGAGGCCACGCCAACAGATGATTGATCACTCGATCGGCATCAAAACCAAACCCGAACCCACTTTCGACTTTAACCAGCCCACTAATGTCACCGCGCTCATAGGCAAGACTGCTTATCTCACTTGTCGAGTCAGACATCTCGGGAATAAAACTGTGAGTCTTTTTTCTTCTTCATTTATTTTTAACCAAGTTAAGCCCATTTTTTTTTTTTTTTTTTTTTTTAATTTTTTTTTAAATTAAAATTAAATATTCAGGCTAATTAGTCCGTTAAATTAAAACCAAAAGAATGGTTTATTAATAGAAATAGTATTCATTAGTCTTGAAATAAAATAAGAAAAAAAATCTCGAAGGGATGATTTAGTTAGAGAAGTAAATTAATATAAGAATTTTCGTTACGGAGGTAAATAAAGAAAAATTACAGAAACCTAGAGAGTTTATCCAGCAGTGTTTCGAACTTTTCAAACCTCCGAAACAATTCGAGGGTAATAAAATTTTATAGCCTAGTTCGAGTTCAGGTTCAGACTGCCGAAGGGTTTATCGGTCAGAAAATTTATTAGTATTAATGAGCTCATTATTCGGCTACGTGAGGAATCGGGCGGACGTTGTGAGCTTTTACAAGTTGAAAAATTAATAGATCCGATGTTTATTTTTTTTTTTTTTTTTTTGGTTTAATTTTATAAAACATACTAACTATATCTTTTTTATTCAGCCAATTTATAAAATTATTTTTAAGGTTTTTATGAATTTTTCTGATAAAGGATTTTTACTTAAATTACTAGTAAAGATTTTTGTAAAATACTAATTACCTTTTTTATCAAACGAATTTATAAATTCACGGTAATGACAGTTTTCCTAAGCGGACAAATAGTTTAATTATTTTTCCGATAAACCAGAGCTACAAAGTCGTCTCGACCGCGACAACTTTTTTTCCATCCCCACAATTTCCGACTTTAGCCGCTGGACTGTCTAAAAAAAAATAAACCAATTAAAAAGAAATGTAAAATTTGTATAAATCTATTTTTTTTTTTTTATAATTACATAAAGGACAACGAACTCGTAACTAAACAGTTGATTAAAAGAGCCTAATATCAAATGACAGCTCGGCATTAAAATTCAGCAGCGAGTGTTTGTCGCTTAAAAAAACAAACTAAATCAATTAAATGCGTAAAGTAAGCGACGAAATGAAATTACCCTTTCAATATAATATAATTGATTTAGTATAACTGCAGAGTACCCGGCAGAGTAGTAAAGTGTAAAGTGAAAAGTAATTATCGAGAAATAACAGTATTACATCAACCCAATTGGACATTTATCGACGCTCGGGTCTGTTGCTACAATTCTATTTTGTCAATACTCGGTTCTCGGTTTCGTTCCGACTCAACTCGACTCGACTAACCCCGATAACTCTCTCCATAAATTCCGAAAACAAAATTCCCGCTCCGATTATTGTATTTGAAAATTAATTCACCGCTAGCTTTTCTATTTTTTTTTTTTTTTTTAATTTATCACGAACTCATTAAGCTCCGAGCTTTTTTATAAATGGCCTTTGGAAAAATCTCAAAGTAAAATTAGGTATAATAAGAGTGGAGAGCTAAAGATTACTTAGTGGTAACGGCCTTGGGCTTTCTTTCTAGTCATGATTATATATATATATATATATATATTTATATACATATAGTTAATGATAACTTTGCTCGGGGGCTTAACTTTACGGCTGAATGAGCCGCGTAATCCATTGACTATCCTCTATTAAATACTCTGGTTAGTTACAATATAGGCTATAATTTAAATAAAAATTCCTCTTTATAATCAAATTTCACGCACTGGAACTTTGTTTAGTCCTCTGTTTTTATTCACCATCGGTTTAGTTCATATTTTTACGAATAAAATGAAACGAACAACTGAACAGTAACTGGGAATAACAATAAAAATAATAGATTTTTCGAGAGGCAAAAATCAACACATTTATGCTCCATCAGTTTATTTTTCGACATTTATTGGTTCAATGTAACTAATGTACCGTTCGTCAACTGACTATTGATACAATAATTTTCCAGATTTTGATAAACAAAGTGGAAAAATAAAAAAATTTGATTTCCATTTTGATTATTAAAAAAAAAAAAAAAATACAGAAGCAGGTCGAAAAGCCATCATATATATCATAACTTATAAATAACTTTGATGTCAAGATTATTTGAAATAAAAAACTACCCATTTAATTTATTCGGCATGTCTCTGCTGTCGGGATTGGAAAGCTCTGTAACTGGGTTTAAAGCGAACATGCGAATTTAAATACTATATATGTATAATGGATAATGTTAATAAAAAGTTTCGATACACGAGAACGAAACATCCGGACTTTATTCAATTATTTTTATACTTTATAGTATATTTCAATTAAATTCTGTTTGTTATTATTTTCAATACTGAGTTTAATGGCATTGCATTCAAAATTTACTAAAATAACATTTTGCTATCAATAATTTCTCTTTAGTATTTATATTTAAAGTTTAATATTGTAATTGTTCGCCGATTTTGAGTGAATAGAAATAACAGAGTTATAATCGGTTCATGAAGCAAGTAAATAGTTTAGTTTGTTGCCAGTGGTTATGTTTGCTGCGGAATTATCCTCTAAATTAAAATACACTAGGAATTTAAATTGCGCGCATACGCGTGCGCTCTAATTCTGAACGTTATTTCGATACTAAGCTAACTTCAATCTAAATTTCAACCAATAAGGAATCAGGGTCCATGTTTTCGATACTAAGCTAACTTCATTCTACCATCAATTTTAGTATACTAGATAAAAGTCTTGAAGTTAGTCAAAGGTCGAAACTCGCAAAAAACGGGCCACGATTCATTATTGGTTAAAATTTAGGCGCGCGCGTAGCGCGCTATTCAAATTTCTAGTGTAACTAAAAGTAAAAAGTTTGGAAAATCCAAAAGTGCACGCCTCATAATCTCATTTTTTAAAATAAAATTGATTAAAATAAAATATAAAAAGCAAAATAATAAAAAACAGAAAACACTGCTATGGTTTAGTGGCGCCATAACTGCAAGGTGAGGAAAAAAAATACTAAAATAAAATGTCTAGATAGAAATACAAAAATATCCACAGTCATATATTAGTTTTTTATAAATAATAACTTAATGACAGTGAATTATATTAACTCATATTAACTAAGAAATTCTGTCGTGTGTTACTTTAGATAATTCAAAAAAAATTATTCCGGTACGATCACTTTTTCGACCAATTTCTCTGCCACATACACCCATTCATCCACGGACGTCCAAAAAAGATTATGTTTAATGTTATTATTTATTATGTTAATAAACAAAAAAATTGTTATTGAAATATATTTTATGTACTTGAAAAATTATTTGACTTGACATAAGTGTACTCATTTTAACCTGTAAGTGCGATATAAATAACAAAAAATCAATTTCAGTTTCGAGAAAACAGCTTTTTTCGAAATGTCGAGAGTAGAGCACAACCTCAACACTTTAGGTCACTAAATGATGAGCATCACTGTACTGATGGTATTAAATTTTAATTTAGTGAAATCGTAATATCACGTACATTTTGTAATAACGAGACAAATAATACTCTTGATTTTACATTCAAATTTCACTCTATTCATATTCGAGAAATATTATTAATATTTTCAATTATTTAAAATTTTTTTTAAAATTTATATTAAATAAAAAAAAAATTAATAAATTCATTTAAAGTGTCAACCATAATTTTTTATATATTTTTTTTCTTAATTGACAAAATATTTGAAATAAAAAAAAAATTTATTCAAATTAATAACTAGTCTTGATTTAAAAATAAAATATTCTACTACTAATAATACAACGATCGGTCTATTTATCCATGGGTAAAAAATACATATTATTAGGTAAATAACGAAACGATTATATAAACATTGTGTCGAATTTCATGTTCGAGTATTAACAAGTATCTAAATAAAATGAGGATGAAAAGGTGACAAAATATTTGCCATTGGTGGTTAATTTACACTAAAAAGTTTAAAATTCAGACCATCGCAAAAGAACCAGCTCTGCAATGTTACGTATTTATGAATAAATATGTACATATTTATTTAATATTGATATGAAAGAGAGAAGAAGAGAATGTGAAGGAGAAGAGAAAAGGATTGGGCTCCGCATGAATTCATTGATCGAATCGGTTGAATTTTTGTCGCCCAACACCCGACACCCGACTCGTATCCGTTTAAAATCGGATTGCGCACCAGTCACCAGTCACCAGGCAATATACCGAGCGCCGTGGAATATTAATGACCGGTGTGTTGAAAATGCACCAGCGGTGAGTCTAGTCGCAACTGGTATATAAAGGCTCCTCTGATGCTGGCAAAGACTCTGACGCACGTCCTCAATGTGGAAAATACTTGAGAATCCTGAGGGGTTCGTCTTGACGCAACGTTCCTCGATATTCGACCTCAAGAGCACTCGGTATGCATCGATATTTCAAATAGTTATTTGATGGGTACCGAGCGAGCCGTACTCTCAATATTTACACCCTCTTTCTCCTTCCCCTTCCCCTTCTCCTTATATTTTTAGATTCTCACTTGCAGCCAATTTCACTATCCCGTTATTTTATTTGTTGTTATATAATTTCATGCGGATAATTCTCCCTCTGTTCGTTGGAATAAAATTAATTCTCTCACCACCACCACCACCACCCCCCCCCCTCCTCCCCCCTTCCATTCTTACCCTCGCTAGATATAATATTATTCCGAGCGTAGAGAGTTTAAAAGCGTTTATCTGAAAAATTTATCGCGAATACCGGTGTCACGCCAAACTATTTATCCCGTCATGATCAAATTTTCAGATCGGTATCCTCGAGATATAAATTACCAACTAATATGCTAATAACCAATTATTCTTTTAATATTTAAATATTATTCATTAATCAAATTTTTTTTTGAAAACTATTTTTTACGTAATAGCACTAATTATGATAGTTGGCTGATAAACTACTCGAGTTATGTCAATTTGTTTGAGAGATATTCGCTCCCCTGGCACGTACATTGACGTATTAATCCATAATTATTGACTCTCATATTAATAATCATAATCATTAAATCCCGAGTCATAACCCGAAGTACTTATTCGGGATAATACTTCTCAGCTACTTAATGTTCTAATAAAATATTTATTATCCTATTTAACTAGATCATTTCAAATTAATTTCACTTCTGGGGTACTCATTATCATTATTATCTCTCTTTAATACATATTTGCTTTTAATTTTACAATTTAATATTTTCTCACATTTTTAAACTAGTAAATTTCCTGGATGTTATTAAGAAAGTTACTCTACATTTAGATAATATGGTTATACATTATACAATGTTATTTTAAGAGAATATTTGAACTTGATTTAATTAAAAATAAATTTAATAAGCTTTTTCTTACCTTTGATATAAAAGCTGCTAATTATAAATTACTATTAATTATATATGAATTTTTTTTCTGTTTAGGTCTCGTGGGTGCGATTAAGAGATATTCACATTTTAACAACGGGAGCGTACACTTATACGAGTGACCAGCGATTCCAGGCCCTGCATAGACAGAACACGGGGCACAACAGCGAGTGGTCTGAGTGGACATTGTGCATAAAATGGGCCCAAGAGCGCGACCAGGGGATTTACGACTGTCAAATATCAACAATCCCGTTAAAGTCCCACCAATTTTACCTGAACGTCGTCGGTGAGTAAATGCAAGATACAATACAAACAATACTATACAGAATACACAGGGCACAATACAATATGATAGAATCGATATACGATAGACGATACAAGACAGATAGAAGATAGGGGATGGGATATAATATGGTATGATGTTTGATGTTGTGTGTATTGAATGAAAACAGAACCAGAAACAGAAACAGAAACAGAAACAGAGACACAGAGACGAGTAGTTTACTAGCCAGAACACAATAGAGTACAAGACAGTACAATGTTAGAGTTGACGAGACTAGATGACATTGTGATAAAGCTTTAACCGTGATAAAACAGCGTTGTTTACTTGATGACGTAAACATGAAAGCGGGTTGTTTGTTGATGCAGTTCCCACGGCAACGATTCTCGGTGGTCCGGAACTGTACGTGGGTGCCGGGAGCACGATAAACCTGACATGTGCGATACAGTTCAGCTCAGAACCCCCAGCCTACATCTTTTGGTACTACGACGGCAACGTTCTTAGTTACGACAGTCCTAGAGGAGGTGTCTCTGTAATAACGGAGAAAGGAACTGATGTCACCACCTCCTGGCTCCTCATACAGACGGCACAGCCCTCCGACTCGGGCGAGTACAGCTGTAAGCCCAGCAACGCCAACACTGCGTCCATCCGAGTTCACGTTGTCAATGGTGAGCTTTTCTTTTATAATTATATTTATAAATAATTTCATATTAGAGTTTATCGGGTCTAACAATCGGGTCCATATTTAGTTTTTTGAAAAATTTAGTAATGAAAATTTCCAACAGATGCGTCAGATGGTCGCTAAATATTCTCACTACTAGAGAGTTAAGTTTGAGATACTAAATAAGAAAATAAAAAATAGTTTTTACTACTTTTTTTTTTAATAAAGCAGTTAAAATAAATAAAGTCAGACGAGTCTATTGTGATGGAGTAACCCAGTGAGGGATAAAAATGCTGAGTTGAATGTCGAATGTCGAATGTCGAAAGGCGTTTAAATAAAGGAAACATAAAGGGAGTAGAGCAGAGTATAAGAATCATCAGATTTACGGGCTAGGAGTTCAAGTACTGCTCGTAGATATGGCACGAACGTGAAGGAAATTGCATTTCGATTCATTTTATGGAGCCATGCGGCACGGACCTAGGGTTGGGCCCTACCTAACCTAACCTACGCTTTATAATATTACTCTGAGTGAAGCTGAGGCTAAGGCGTGTAGTTGTGAAAGTCTTTGGGTTTATATTCAACAATGCAGGACTTTGGCTCCAGGAGACCTCATGTTGGTCGGTGCTCTGGTTGTGTGTGTGAATCTGGGGATACAATAAAGGATAGAGGATGGAGGATGCTTTATGCAATTCCCTGAGGTCTACTACTGGCGCTCTTTCCATTCTCCATTCTCAGAACCGTACATCTTCTGTGGGTACCACTACTCAGTACTCACTACTCACTATACTGGACTTAAGAAATTTCCTCGGAGAATATATTGATAAAAAATTTATAGAATCCGTGTGTGCTGCGCGTTTCTCAATTACTTTTTTACATTTTAAAATTGCTTTGCCCGGTTCGAGTTCGGGTTTATATTCTTTCTGTCATTTATTCGTGGTTACTAGGCGCAATATAATCCCCGGAGATCCTTCTGAGAGAGAGAGAGAGAGAATCAACAATATCTTTGTTGGTATTTGCGATATCCTGATATCATATGCCAATAAAGGTGATATTGTTGCAACGAAATTGGTAATACATGAATATATATTGTGGGATGGGCTCTTTTATGTGATTTATTCCTCGAAAATGATACAGTAAATCTCAAAGCTTATGTGTCTTTGTGTTGTGATTGCTTGGGATTTATCGATACCAAAACATCATCCTAACTCTATTTTATTTCTATGAATATATTTTTAAATTTGGTTTATCCTTTTGTTTTTTTATGAAAATATTTTTAAGGATAAAAAGTAATTTTTTTTTTTTTAAATTGGAAAAAATCCCTCAAAATTTGAACACTTGATTTTTATATTTAAATTTTTTGAAGATATTTCTATCGGTAAGTTGCGTAATTTCGAAGATATAAATAGTCGAATATTTTAAAATAAAAAATAATTGTACATTATAGAAAATGGATTATAAAAAGTAATGAAAATAATTACTGATTAAAAAATTGAAAGCTTTTTAATTAAAATGAAGAGGAAATTAATAAAAAATTTAATTTATTAAAAAGCTGTAAAATAAAATGAAAAGGAAAGTAATAGGCAAAAACGATTGTTACAGGTGAACGTCCAGAAGCGATGCAAACAGGAACAGCAGGGCCTATTTTATCCTCAAGCTGCCTCCTGGTATCGCTCATCATTTTGTACATATCTTCAGTGTAATACGACTGGCACAAATAAAATAAAAAATAAATAAATGCTATATATAAATAATAAATATAATAATAAATAATAAGTAAAAAGAAAACCGATGAGGTTAAGTACTAAATAAAGTAAGTAAGCTCGTGGAAGGCATTAAGCGACTTGCCGTCGATGTCGATATCCTGGGTACAAATAAACTATAATAACACGTGTGGTGATACGAGTCTCGGCTTATGAGAAAAGCGCCAGAAATAAAATAAATAAGTTAAGAGCCAAAGTCTCAAGCTAACATGACAAAGTACCTCTTGTATTATATATTTATCCGTTGTCTATAACTGAGAGACAGTTTATCCTGTTGATTGATTCACGTAAGCCTTTCAGTGCAAAATAAAGAGACAATTTTTTAAGTCAATCCTCGGATCTTTCTTTTAATCTTAATCTGGATTATTTTAATAATCTCAAAATGAGTAATTTAGTTGAGTGATTCCGTGAGAAATAAAAGTAGAGACCGCGTAGCGGTTAAATCTGACATTTAGTAATATAAATTAAATTGAGTAGACTGAAAAAATAATAACAGCCTTTTATTATTTTATATTACAGCTATATATTTTATAAACCGGCGGTTTTATTATATTTTTTTATCATTTTAGTTTTATTTTTATTGGCATGTTGGATAAATTGAACTGACAATCGGGGTTTTTGCAACAACTTTTCCATCAATCATCAAATTGAATCGGGGGTACAAAACATAACGTTCTCATTCCCGTTCCCGTAACTATTACTGTTTTATAGAATCGGTTGGAGGACAGAAAACACAAATTTCCCAACAACCCTCGACTCGACAAGTTAAATTATGATATTGTAGGTATATAGATCCGTGAATGTTGTTCCCATTGTATCGCTTCCAATTTATTCCGTGGAATAACGATGGCCCGTCACTCGTGACAAACTCGTTAATCGGTCTTCATGACGTCCGTGCACGCGTCCCACTCTCTGCTCCTTCTATTCACAAAATCGTTTCCACGTAATTCAGCTCAACTAGACGGAACACGATAAGATATCCAGATCTGTAGGAGCTGGATAACGAGCAAAGATACCGAGATCATTATCATCATCAATCAATCAATCAATCAATCAATCGATAAACTCCAACCAGTCTCCTACATCCTTCTACCTCCGATCAGCATCAGCAACCTCCGTATTTGCATGTAAAATGTTAACTTGATACAAACAAGACCACTATCTTCTATTGTATATATATATATTATACTACTACTATACATAGTTACAGTTCTCTTATATTTGTATACGACACACTGTTGGTTGTATTGTACAGACCTACCAGCGATAACACAACTAAACAGATCGATACTATCCAGCTGATATGAGGTGCTCAATATGTATTCGTGTATGTAATAGTTAACCGCACTTGCTCCAGCCTGGCTCTACGCGTGTTAATACACACATTCGACACGTGTTGAGTCTAATAACGATGATAACCAAGCACAACACATTCAACCTAACACTCTCCTTCTCTGTTATTAACACTTTCGTTAATGCCGCATTAATTTTCCCCTTTTTTATCTTTTTAGTTATTATTTACAATCAAGCCAGAATTTTTGTAAGATTTTTTTTGAATGTAAATTAATTAAATGTTTGACAAATATGTATAAGCTCAAATTTTGGTTAAACTGAAAGGATGCTCTGGTGAGTAATTATAATACAAAATAAATACCCGGTATTGACATTGAATGGCCGTCATTTAATGGATAAATTGTAAATAATATTTGTATCATAAATATTGAGAGGGGAAACGTTACGCCGGCGATAAAACTGCATGTCAATCTTTCTAGACCGTCAGCACTACACATTTAAATATAAATATAAATATAAATATAAATATAGATGTAATAAGAGTAAAGGGGGATGAAGAGGATGCATGAGTGATAAAAATAGAGGTTTAAATCATGCGCTTTTCATGACACTCATTTTATATCGCAAAAAATAAAAACATTGGAATTATACGAGACACGCCGAGGCGATCGTGGTGTGCATTACGAGTTTAAATAAATAAATAAATGTTAACTTGTATGTATAAGTGTTGGTATGCGCGATAAAGGCGTCCTGGGTTTTGTTTTATTATTTAGTGTTACATATTTGAATTTAAAACGTGTATTACAGATTTTTCCGGGCTTTGTTTGAATAAATAATTCTGTTGTGCATTATTTAGCGTGATTGTGCATTGTTTTACGCGGGGCTGTGATGAAGTTTTTATTTTTTTTGTTTTTTAAACTATCCCGTGATGAATGAGATGAGTTTCGTGTATTTTTTTTTTTTTTTTTTTTTTTTTTTTTTTTTTTTTTTTTCAACTCTCTCCAGTGTACGTGTGAGTGCTACTGCAGATGAAGAATTTACATTGCGAATTCGATTTGCGCTTATGCTCATTGTAGAAGCAACTTTTTAAACAAGTTCGTGCTCAAGCAAAAATTCTCACCAAGTGTGGCCACTTTAAGAAACACTTTTATTCTCTTAAAAAGTACGCTTAATGCTGTTTCATTTTTTTTTATTCTTTAAATTTGTAACGAAACTACTAAAATCGGCCATTTACAAATTTTTCATTACTTTTCTTTGTCTGTGCAGATAAATTTTTTATAAATGCTAAAGTTAACAGACATTTTTCTGTAAATAATTTTCCGACCTCATAAGGTGTTAAAAATAAAATCGCGGCTTTGAGAAATTGAAAAAAAAAAAAATTCAATGACTTTATTGTAAAAAATGTGGATGAAAAAAAAAAAAGTAGAGCTTTTTCTAAAGTGAGAAGAAAAATCTTTTCGCTGTTTTTAAGAAAAAGGATGAAAAGAGTGTACAAATGTGAGGATATCGTGTTGTAAGGAACAAAGCCGTGATAATAACAATAACAACAATAATAATCGTGTCAGATAAGATATGGCGAAATGTAAAAAGAAATAAAGCAAAGACATTGGAGAAAAATATGGAAGTTTTTTTTTATTTTTTTCCCGTAATTTTCACGTTTTCCAAGTGGAAAATACACTGATAAAATAATAATATTGATTTAAGAGAAAAATTTTAGTCAAAAAAATTCTAGAATTTTTCTCTTGAGTAAAGTTAATTTTTTTATCAGTCCAGAATAAGCTTTTGTGTCGCGGCGTAACGTCACCGCACTAATAAATAATATCATATATATATATATACACAACGAGTGTGTTTTCTGTGTCGTGTCTAAATTAAAGAGTTAATAACAATTTAAAAAAATATAAATATAAACATACTAGACTTAAGTAATATAAATTATAAAATTAAAACTAAAATAAATTAACAATTGATGGTAATGGAATGGCATACATTTATTGCTGATAAGAGTATAAGAGATATCGTTAGATTAGATAGGAATAATTTATTGTACATAATAATTATCACCGACAATGTTTACTAATAAATGAAATGAAAAATAAAATAAAATAATAATAAAAAGTAAACAACTAAAAGTTTATCACCCAAAGTACTGAAAATCCACTCTTTTATTTCTCCAGCAGCAAGATCGACGTTTCCTTTGTGCTCGGATGGCTTTTGATTCTCCGCAGTTGTTCTTTTTGTTCATTTTCCAGGACTACCTCTACGGCGCCTCTGTTACTTTTATTTATTATTTTTCAGCGATGGAATAACGGAAAAGCTTCCCCTTTTCCTAACTCCTACTGCTTATTATTTCAAAACTCGATATTTATAATAAAAGTTGATGTTTCTGGTATTGTTATTACTGTTGGAGGATTCTTGACCAATAATAACATTTTATTTTTTTTTCATAAACTTTATTAAAAAATAATTGAATTAAAGAAAATAATATTAAATTTGGAATTGGTAAAAATACCTCTGAAGGGAAATGAGGATTTAATGCGTGTAGACAACGGAAATTATTTTCATTCGCCTCTGATGGGTAGTAGTACGGAGAGTATAATAATATTGATAACGGCAATAAAAAAAAGGTCTTGGCAATTCGCGTCGTCTCCATTCTCGAGTCGAGTTAACGACTTTAGAGTTTAGTTTTCGCGGATAGGGCTGGGGAGACCCAACAACTTTTTAGACTCCTGCTGGATAAAGTGGGAGTAGAGATCGAAAAGCACGTTCGCGTGGTCGGCTAGCATTTAATAACCGCGTTTGGCGAACTTCCAAATGAACGCTAACCAACCGCGTAGTCCTCATCCAAGTAAGCAAACCTCTGCTTCTTCATACTCACCTTCTTTATCCTTTATCCTTTATTTTTTCTACCGCTTACTGGCTGGCTGGCTACAATTCACAAGAGTTTAATTGCCACATACATTTACCCTGAAAGATTTACAGTAAACATTGTTTCGCAAAAGCTTTTTCATTTAATTCAAATATCCACGAAATACAATCTGGCTCGAAGAAATACTCATGAGAAATCAGTTCTTCTCGCTCTTACGAAGAAAAAAAAAATAACAACAGAACAAGGAGTATTATCAAGGACAGTTGAAAAGGAAAGAAAAAAGCTTTCTTGTTTCAAGTCTCGAATACGAAACAAAGAAAGGTAAGTGGAACAAGATACTTTGCGCATTCCTACCTATAAACACAGAGTAACCTTCTTTTTTTCTCTTTCATTCAATGCAACCCAGCACTCCTTAGAATCCTAATTTTACGAAACATTCGGGTTCTTAGCAATCAAGACTTTTATTCCTCGGGAATTAACTCTTTAAATTAATTTTATTTCTGATACACTTTTTTTTTTATCATCAAATAAAATATCAAAGTTATTTAAAACGAATTAATTATAAAAGTTTTTTCCCTTGGAGCGACAAAATTTAATAAAAATTTATAAAACTATTAGAGATTTAAAATTGTAAAATTGTTTTAGAGGTAAAAAGTATCTGAATTTTTTGTCTGTTCTCATTTTGGATGAGTTTGCACTTTAGAGAGCAAAGACTAGAGGCTACTCCAGCACGTGTACACAAGAACTGTGTAAAAAAGGATGTGTTGAACCTACACACGTCCTCAAAGATAAAGGACCCGTAGATACAGGCTTACAGGCTCACAGGCACACAGGCACACGGCATCGCAAGGAAGCCTGAAAAAAAAAAAAAAAAAAAAAAAGGTAAAAAGGTAATAATAAAAATAAGGAAAAAGGATAGACGAGAGACGATAGACGTCGAGAGCCAGAAGAGGTTTTATAGTCCTGGTTAGATGGCCCAGAACCTGCAAAATAAAATAATAAAAAAGAAAAAATACGAGGTAACGGTACGTGTATAGCTGAGAAAATGCTTCAACGCATTACCGTTACGCTCTTTCCATTAGTTAACCCCTTCGTGTCATAGACTGTTGGTCATTTCAGGGTATCGAGTACTTTTTTTATATTATACTCTGCGTTGTAATATATTTCATTATCATTATTAATATTGTTATACTCTAAAGCTATCAACTCTCTGATATTTCATTATTTAAGGTTGCACGGACAGTACCCCGTAAGTCATAGTAGAATCTAAATTTTTTTTTCATTAAACTTAAAAATTTAAATACGAAAATTCATTACTATAATTTAATCGTTACCTTACATTATTATTAAATAAAATAATTTAATAATTTAATTAACAACAACAATAAATAGTCAACGTTTGACTCAAGTATTTTTTCACAAAACTTGGACCTGACAACCTGACAACACCGCACTTAACAGCTGTTTATATTTATCTCACTGTGTAGTGTTGAGTTGAAAAACATAACCCATAAAAATACACAGGAATTACTAAAATTCAAAATTCGCGCGTTCTATTCTGTGCAACGTGGTTTGTTTATTTTTAAATATGTCGGCCTGAAATTTTCGTGAATTTCTCATCTTTTGCATTAAAATATCTTTAAAAGCCTTCGGCAGAAAATTTTCATTTTATTTTTAACGTATTCTACGAAAGTTGATTGACTGAAATAGAAGTTTATTGTTTTTTAATCTTCCTATGAGGCAGTCACATAAATCGATATATGTGCAATATCCGCCAATAGTCTCTATAGGCTACATGTTAAATTTCAATTTTTTAATAATTTATTAAAGGATAACCCTTCGACAGATCTATTCAAAAAAATTAATTTAGACGTATGAGATAGCAATTCATAACATATCAAAAAATTAGCTTCTGATCTTCAAAAGTGCATTAGTGTCCGTACAACCTTAACGTCATTTAAATTTTTTTAACGCCGTAATTAAATCCCTGGACATTTAACGGGACTCTTTTAGTATTTTGTTTACTATTATGCTTCACTTTATGTCGACTTTTTTACGCCCGACATTTATTATCGTTATTATTAAAACAATAGTTATGTTATTTTATTATAGATATATAGATCTGTATATAAACCGGCGGTAGCACTGTGGTATGTACTGAATATAATTAAAATCCCCGTTAAAACACGTCGCGACGCACGATAATAAAACGACGTTATATCAGAGCGTGAGCTGTAGACCGCCATCGTGTCTACTCTCAAGCTCTTTGTGGTTTTGGTTATGTTAATTATTCTCATAATAATTATCTAATGAATGATGGCCTCTGGGACTTGTTCTGTTCCTTCTTTATGATTTATTTATTCCAAAATGTTATTATACACTCGTCGTTGTTGTTAAATATTCATATTTGCATGTTTATAATTATATTTACTTTTTTACTCGGTTAAAGTCATTTTAAAATAAAATATATTTTAATGGAGGAATTAGCAATGATTAAAAGAAATATATAAAACTATTTGATGAGTACTAATTAGAAACATGCTCGTTAAACTTTAATTAATATTGAAAGGAAAGGAGTATAACATATACGCAAGTGTTGTAATTATCAAAATTGCCAAGTTGAATGTGAATTTAACTTCAAAGGTACCAACCCAAAGATATTACCATCTAAACTAATTCAAACTCTGGCTTTTACGCAATCCCTTTCGCATTAGACATCATTTCGATTATTTACTCATTATATTTCTGTAAATTTATTATAATATAATTTAATTAAATTTGTTTTTTGGAAAATAATTACAAACATTTAATTCGACAGATTTGTGAGATAATATAAAATGTTTTTCTCTAATTTAAAACTTTCCCCTCGCGGTCGTATTTCCAAGGATTCGCACGTCCGGATAATATATGAATTTAATAGGAGTCTCGAGGTGAAAGAGAAGAAACTACCCTATCAAATAACAGAATGTCTAATTTGATGACACTGAGGTTTTAAACTCCTAAAAGTAATTTTAAAAGGATATATTTAAGATCTCTGGTAGCGGTTGGAAAAAGTTTCAATGGATTTTATCCATCTCATAAAAACTAAACAAACAATTTATTTTAATTCGAGATTGTCGCCAAAGGACTAGGACAATAAATATATTTTTTATCGTTCCGGGACAGGAAAAAGTGTAGAGTGGTAAAGGGAGAATTGACAAGAGTGACAAGTGACCGTGGACCGTATGGGAATTGTTATTCCATGGATATTGGAGATACATTGTCCCTCAGCTCTTACCGGGTAGGGATTTGTCGGATTTGGAAATACTTTTTACGGGCGATTCACGCACCGGCATAGGGGCTCTTAGATGGGATAGCGTTGAACGTGTGTCTCTGCTCGCTCGGAGAACCGGACAAAAAAGGCAGACATTTTTTTTATCGCTCCTCGGGGTCTCTTACAGATATAAGCCGCTCGGCCCGGTGAGCGGCTTTCTCATGTCCCTTGTTATCGTTTGCCGAAGCGAACTTTTTATTCCTATCAGCCATCAGCCATCAGCCATCAACGTTTCTTCTTTTGACAACATCCTAAAGGACACAAGTTACTTCGAGGTTTGATTCCTGTCCTCGTAAACTTACACCAGTCACACTGGACCTTTACGGCAGAGTCAGCATGTCAAGAAAGATAAACCTGATGGTTCTGCCTTTACACACTAACTCATCTAGATCACTAGAACCACAATCAAAGCTCTGAGTCAAACGACTTACCCTCTTTTATCTGGCGATCGAGTTAGAAGAGAATGTTTTATTACTTTTTTAATAAAAAATTAATTTATACTTTTAATAATACCATTTAAATTAAAATTAGTACCAAAAGTCTCCAACAGGTGGCGCATGCTAACTAAATCTTCTCGATAGTAGAAATTTAAGTTTGAGAAAATAAGTTAAAGGATAAAATTTTATTTTTTGACTCGCTTATGGAGTTTCTTACTATCTAAAATTTCTATTAATATTAATAAAAAATATACATTATAAAAATTTATAGACAGTTAATTTAATTATACAAACAAAAGAAAATGAAATGTCGTGTTTAAGTAAACATTTTGGAGTTGATAAGGAGTTTGTTTATTTAAAAAAGGTAAAAAGGTAAAATAGCTGGTAGCGCTTTAAAGTAGTGAGGGTAAATAAAGGTCGTATAGAATAAACAAAGAGAAAAATGTGTATAAAGTTATATTGTATGTTTGTTTAATCCTTGAGAAAATGGAATCGGAAAATGAAACAAATAAACAGGGAGCACGTGGTGTGTACTCGCTGTTTATCTTTTTGAGCGTATTGATTTAACATAGAAACTAATCCTTATCGAGACAGTGGCTGGTGGGGTGTCGGGGGTCTGGGGATTAGACTGGGAGTGGCTGGCCCTGTGCCTGAGTGTGCGAATACCAAGCTCTGGTGGATTAAAGTTATACAGAACTATCACGAGCAGAGAATTCAGTAGGTTCCAAGCTGCTCCCGCGTGCACGACAGTTAGTAGTTTACCCGTTTTCGAAACGTACACTAAACTAATTCCGACCCGAATGTTCACTGTCTTGGTCTTGGTCCTCGCCAAAGCCCTGGGAACCTGTAAATCTGTAAATCCCAATTTGGAAAAGTGGACGCACAACTTAGATTACGTCTTCCATCTGAAATTGCTATCCGCCGGGCCGTCCATGCGCATAATTCTTACCTACAAACAAAATAACATCTTCTGAATTATTTATCAAAGCAATACTACCATCAGTAAAGTCTTGTTGAGCTTAAGATCCAAACCTCCAAGCTCCAACTGGACTGCCCCAGAATAGAAATATATACATCTATAGTAGACGTGTTTATTATACGGCATCTAGCTGACAATTTAAACGACGTGAATTCAATCAACGATATTTGATGCAGAAGCCATTTAATTTTCCCCTCTCCAGTCTATTCCATCCAATCGTTTATAGTGTTAGTGTTTGTGTTTGTTTGTGCTTGCTAGTCTTCCGATCCTCTTGAAAAAAAATTCATTCACTACCAAGAACCTCCTTCTCCTCCTTCCTTTTGCAAGTTCTATTGAATCTGATCAAATAAATAAATTTAAACTTTTTTCCCGTTCTACTTTTTCTTCTCATACTCATTTAATTATTTATTTCTCGTGCTTCCACCTGAATATTCATACGGACAATCAGGGGTAAAAATCGCCTCTACTTATCCACTTTTGTGCGACAGACAATCGACGGCAATCAGCTCGAAAACTAATTATCGATCGTCCCGTCACAAAATAACAAACACTACCAGCGCAGATAATTGCGACTGATACCACGCTTTTTTCACCCTGATAAACTAAACTTGATAGTAGTTTTATTTCTATTAAAAAAAAAAAAAAAAATTAATTAAATCAATCGAACAACAGGAATTTCTTTTTTTTATTTAGTTGAAAAAATTTTGCAGAACAATTTATTAATAAATAAGGAGTCAAGTAGATTTATTATTTTGTAAACTACGAATAAAACTTGGGTTCCTCAGAGAGGATTGTCTATTATTTGAAGATGAAACCTCGTCACGGTATAAGAAGAAAAGTCGAGAAACAAAATAATATCAGTAATAAAGGACTAGTGAGAAATCCGACTACAAAACGAAAGCCTATTACCGTAAAAAGGCGAATCAAAGATTATTCTGCTCAATCCTCTTTTTTAGTTAAATAAAGCAATTTTAGAATTGTAAAATTTTCTAATTAGTCTAACAGTAGGAAAGTAAAAAGCTATATACGCAGTGTAAAATATAACTCGGAGGTTTATTGAGTTTAAATAACGGAATTTAGTCTGTTACAAGTAGGAAGTACGTAAGAGCTTTTTGCACGATATACGTAAATTAAAGACAAAAACTGGTAGAACTATAAACCTCTGGTTTTCATCAAGCTTATGCGCTTATATTCTCGAAGAATAAAACTCTAAAAAGTGTAATAGCTGTAAAAAGTAAGAGAGCAACAGAGAAATGAAGGAACCAAGGAACATACAGCTGTAATTAATAAAATTGTTTGAAGAAAACTACCGCTTGCATCACTGGAGAGGTTTAACTCGAAAATTCTCAAAGTATATACTCGTATAATGCCAAAGTATTAACAACTTGCGTTTCGTACGTCCAAGGAAAAGAGAGACCCCGACTAACTGAAACCCAAACCCAGGAGTACTTAGGTATTTTCCATGATAGTCGGCTAATAGAAAGCACCAGAACAATTTAATTTTCAGTGCTTCAGCAAATTCTCTGGGTATAACTAGTGAGTTTTCATCGCAGCGGTAAACAACTACACGCTCCCCACAAAATATTATATTATATTATCCTCTTACCCTCACTTTTATAATACAAACCTCTATATACGTATATCGTATGAAATACTCGCCACTGGAGAACGACAATCTTATCCTTAACTTGTATGTGGGAGGAAAATATTTATACTCCCATAAATCCGAGAAACCAAGAGCTAACGTCAGGTATATATTTATAAAGAGAAAACTCGGATGATACTAAAGTAGAAACAAAGGAAAATCCTCGGCAGAGTCTCAAGCTTAAGGTATAGCCTTTCGATAAAACTTCCTTTCAAGTTACCCAAAAATAAAACCCGAGTTTTTAATTTTTCTCCGACAAAATATTTAGCTCTCATTGATTTCACCCAAGATTTACGGCTCTGGATAACTTTGCATTTAATTAATTCTTTCGGGTAAAAAATTAACAAACTTTTTCCACAATCGAGCTAGCAAAGTAGGATTTAAAGTCTTTAAATCCACAAGCTTCGCATCCGCAACCGACAGCTTGGTTATTTTTAAAAAATATATCGTATAATTCGTTGCTGTGAATTTTGTGATTTTTTGCTACCGCGAAAACGTAAAAACCTTTTCGTCAATAATACATACCCGAAACTTTTATGTGTAATATTTTTTTACACTAGAATTTTTAACGGCGCGCATTCGCGCGCCCCCTATCGGAATTCTAGAATGAATTTATCCTGTTCGATTTATATCGATACCTATATTGATATGTTCACGTACCAAGAGATTGACCAATAGTAACTGAGGAGGGTTTATATTCTACCAATAAGGAATCAGGTCCCATTTTTTCGACTATTGACTAACTTCAAACTGTCATGTATTTTTATTGTAGGGATCACCCTGAGTACTCTTAAAACTCTGCGGTGGGTTTATGTTTTCTTTTTTTTTTCAAGGTTATGTCGTTAAACACGGGGTTGTATTTTAAGGATATTAAAGTCAATTTTCGGTAATATTTTTTTATTGCCGCGGTTTTATTTATTCAAGGTTTGATTTACGGGTTAGAGCGGGCTAATGGACATTTATTTGTTTCTCAAGATGAAAAATACTCGCAATATTTGCGAAGAGAAAAATCCGAGGTTGGATTATATACTGAAGGATAGAATTGGATAACCCGAGTTAACGGATAGCGAAAGGGGTTACAGTATTGCCCGCGAATTAAGAAAACTCACCCTCGCGGAATGACGAGGCACTGACGAATGTCGGGGTATATGGGTCAAAACGTTGCAGAGAATTTTTATTCAATAAACAGTGGAATTTTTCCCTTTGATTTTTATGTTGGCTAAAAAAAAAAAAAAAAAAAAAATAAATTTCTCTGTACTAGAAATTGAAAACAAAAATACTTGAACCAATGTGGAATTCCGTCCTCGGATGTTTGTCGTAGATTGATGTGCTCGGAAATTATAACGACAATGATAAATATGTGTGATAGATAGATAGATACAGGAGCAGTATCAACACATTAAGTAGAGCTTCTCGAGAGCATACGAAACGATTTAATTACAGTAATCAATCGCGGATAGTTAAGCAAACAGATCGACTTGGATGATATTGAATGCCTTCCAGTGGATTCATATGGATCTATAGCGGCGACACAATACACCGGATATGCTTCAGTCTCTTTGAGTGATCGAATAACTAACGAACCAACACAGTATTATCATAATGAATTGAAACTATATCTCCGATTGTACTTGATTAATTGTTCAATATTGCATCTGCTAATGTGCTTGTTATATCTCAGGGCAAATATTTTAATTGCTGGTTAATATTTAACGCTAAATTGACACTATTTTGATTATTATGATTGTCTGAAAGACTAAAACTCTAAGTAATAGATCAAATCTCCAAAGCAAATCTTTGAATAAAAATAATAATAGTAGAAGAAGAAAAAATATAAAAATTTTTGTATATTCCATGAGGACGAATGCATTTGTTAGATTTATATAGAAAATATTGATAATAATTAAATTGAGGAAACTAGGACGGAAAAAGTATGAAAACGAAAAGGTATTGGATTTCATGCTCTCCGAATTCTGCCTCCCTTTCAAGTTTGACGTGAAATTCGGGTTGAGTTACATAGGAGTATAGTATTATTGCTCAAAGTATCCGAATAGAGGGAAAATTTTCAGTTCTTCGGAGAGTAGAGTTTGATCTCACAACAAAACATCCCGGAGATTCCAAACATTATTGGCATGACAAGCATTATTCGGTATTTGGAAGTATAATTTTTTAGCTGACCGTTTTTGTTCGCTCAATGGCGTTACATTAGTATCTTTTTTTTGTTGATTCACTTTTCACAAGAGGTAATTTCGATGATAATGTTACGGTTTTGTTTACTCTTGCCCGAACAAATAGATCAAAGCAAGTTACTTTTAGTTTGTACGTGCTTTTCAACCCTTGTTTTTCCATTTTTATTTAGTTGTGTTCATTAAGCATTTTCGCGGCGTCGAAAATCCAACTAAAACTTTTTCTTTGGCCAGTTCCTTCTGTGAGTTTTAAAAAAAAAAGTTTTATCGACCACATTCTAAATGTAAAACGAAAAATTAACGTGTTTCCACCTTGGCGATGATGAAAGTGCTCGAGAATTTCGAATCAACTCTGTATAAAAATTTAAGACCTGGAAAAATAAACTCAAAGAAATTATTTAACGCCCCGGTGATTTTCTACTCATATTTATATTTATAAACATTAATACCGCAGCGATACTTTTGAGGCGAGCTATTTACATTACCATCAGTTCGTCGAACAAACAACAAATAATTCTGCTATATACCAACAAACCTCTCCAATTTTTCAAAAATCAACATCCAGCTTCTTTCAAAGAACTAATTTCTAGCTTGCATAAAATCTTGCAAGAAAAAAAAACATGCTAAATGATATTTCCAGTAGATGAAATTAATTTAAGTACGTCGAGAAGGCACCAAGCCGAGCAAAACCCACCGGAGGGTTACAATCGAGGACTAACCGAGAAATCACCAGTTGCCAAGAGGCATGTAATGTCGTCGGATTTGCAATTCCATTATATATATATATATAACAGCCTCGGTATAGTAGTAGGTGGATGGGATGTACTACCAACATCGACCTCCATCAGACATTTCTCTCCACCATCACTTTTTCCTTTTACCTTATTCATGCATATCTATGTACATCCTGTCTTTGTCTCCTTCTAGGATTTATTTACTGACGCATCCAATCATCCACTCACCATTTTATCCTTTTTTTAAAACACTCTGCGTTAACGAACACCATCACCGACTCTACTTTTTTTTATCCACGTTTACATTTTGCAGTGAAAAATTTCTCTTGCTCTCTGGGGCTCACTCTACTTCTTTGTACACTTTCCGCCCTTGTGCAGTGTACTCATACGGGCAATATTATATCTACTTTTTGTCTCTTTGGTTGATTTTTTTGCCATCCATCTTCCTTTTCTTTCTATTATTTCTATTCAAAATGTGGACCTTTCTTTATCTTCACATCGCTAGATACTACTGACGATTCGAAAAGTATATTTGCTTTTATATCTTCTGTTGATATCAGAGAAATCTCAAATGTAATGTTGAAATCATAAAGTTTTTTTTTTTTTTTTTTTTTTTTTTTATATTCTTGAGCGTATTACGGAAAATAAATAATTGAAATGATTAAATTTTTACTTGATGCGACAGTAATATATTAGTGTGATCTTTAATGGAGCGTCAAAGGATTTGAAAGCCATTGAAATAGAGTAAATCAAGAGAAACGTCTAAGTTGGTGGGTATAAGAGGCTGGGATGGAGGAGTTTGAGTGGTATATCAGTAGATTGGCGTACTACATAGGTTGAATATTAATAGCAGTCTCTAGGAGATGGGGTGCATGCCCGTACAGAACGATGAATGCTCAACGTGAAGCAAGATACTGATCACGTGACTATGCAGAGAGACATGTATGTTAATAGAAACCTCTCTGGAGATAGTTGACATCCAACACTTGGAATTGGCTGCTCCTGCTGGTTGATGCAGTCAATATCACTCGACTCTGCTCCTATATATTATTCCAGCCAATCAAAAATTCATTTCTCTTGAATTTATTTCTCGGGAAATGTACTGAAGGGGTTAAAAAGCCACGAGAACAACGATGTTGGCCATCAAAAAGGAATAATTTTGAGTGGAGGATTACATTTTTAACTAGAGTGGTGCAAATCGTAGGGTTTACTGTTGTCGCGCCTTATTGTGTGCAGTTTGCATAATTTTTACGAACGCACAAACCAACAAACCTCAGCTGGGCTGGCTCGGGTGCTTACTGCTTGCTGCTCGGGTCTCGGGGCTTGAAATACCTAAGCGAAATTATATTTCAACCCGTTTTAACAGCAAGTACTTTCTTCAGCGTCTACAAATAGCAGTTTCCAGGCAGTTATATACTGCACTGTACATCCGTCATGTAAAGTTATGCTAAATGAAACACACCCGCACCCGGTTGGTCGCTTCGCTAAAAAACTTCTGACTACTTAAACTCGGAATATTCGAGTACAATAAGCCACTCATTTACATTTTAAATAAATAGATTGATACCATCTCTGTTATGTTCTCATATAAATAAATAAATACTTGTATTACACCGATTTACTGCTGTAAATTATATTAAAAACATCTTAAAGTTTAATGTATCAAGTCATAATATCATAAAAAAATATCTCAGATTCTCCATTGACTAAAATTGCAACATGTGGTATACGTTTCTCGTATAAATAGTATTATGGAATTATATGAAGGACGCTTAAGTTAATAAGTGTGTCATCTCTTGACCACAAAATGGTGAGTAAAACAAAGTTTGAGTAAAACAAAATTAGTTTATAAGCCATTTACGAGTTCCCAACATCCTTTATGGTGTATTCTATTCCAAGACAGTCCATATAAATAAATATATAGGAGCTGTATATAAATTTGATAAGCCAGAGAAAAGAGGAAGAAACAAAGGTCGTGTCATTTCGACTTTTATAACATAATTTTGTTGTACGAGTCTCTAGATTAAATTCACCTAAAAATTTTACGTCAAAGTTAATTTATTAACTAGTTAACTGTATTAAATAAAAAGTATGGATTTTATTTAATTAAACCGAGGATTTTTTAAGTTTTTTACTTTAACTTTTGGTTGACAGGGCTGAGTGCCTCTCAGTTGCTAAAGTACCAACTTAACACATTTATTTTGGAGAGAAATAAATGAATATATTTATTTGAGAAAAAAAATTGTGTTACAATCAATTAAAATTGTCGAGAAAGTAAATTTAGCTTTTTGATACTTCCGATGGCTGATAAAACAAAATTAAATATAATGAAATAAAGAATATATATATCTAACGAGACATATATAAAATAAATAAATTAAGTAGGACAGTAAAAGCTTGGAGCTCGTAAAACATCAAGAACTCACTGACGTGCGACCTCAAATGAAGCTTTTGTAGCCATTTTCCTCGCGCTACTCTATGACCCGGAAAGTGTTTCACCAAAGGTTCAAATAAGAGAAGAGAAGAGAAGAGAAGAGAAGAGAACTAACTCACAGCTCACAACTGCATTTCTCTTTCGCTGGGTGCCTTTTTCGACCTACTCCGTCCGACTCGAACGAACTCAACTATCCACTGTACTGCTGTTCCGCAACTCCAAGTAACCCTAAAAAAAAAACCCTAAAGATAAAAACTCAACTCGAAAAATTCCTTTGTTACACCACCGCGAATTCGCAACCTAAAATAAACCTCTCTTTATTTTCCTCTTTCAGAAGAATTAAGCTAACCGATTAAATTTACTTACCACCACGTAGAATTATTTTGATAATAAAAATAGCAGCAATTAATTAAGTTTGGTTTCTTATTAAGGCGACGAAAGCTCGAGGCTAAATCAAAACCCGGAATTTGTGTATCTAATGATAATGGAAATGAGCTTACGACGAACCAACGAAAACTAATACTACCAGCATCGCAACCCGCCTTCTTCTGGGTGGTAGAGGTAAAAGTACCAACCAACGAAAGCTCCAGGCATTCGCGAGTAAAACGGTACACTAGGCAATGAAGCACAATTTAATGTCAGCAATTTGAGGTAGAAGATTGCAAGCTCGAGATTCCCTCGAGATGAAACGGACTACTGCGTTGTTACTTACACTTCTACTGTAGTTGTGAAGGGGAATAAAGTACTTGATCGCTGTTTCTGAGATGTTAAATCCGCCACGTTGTTAAAGAATCTTCATACTTCCTCTTCAACTATAGTATTTTATTTTTTTTTTTCCTCTTTCATTTTCATTTCATTATTCTTATTTCTATTCTCCGGTTTGGCTTTAGATTAAGTATCTACGTTTTTGCTACAGTGTACACCCGATAGAAATCTGCTGAGAATTGAATCGATTCTCGTGAGTCACGTTGAGCGAAACGTCGGTGAATTTAATTTACTTCGTCATGATAGCGGCATATTCAACGGGTGAAAAAAAAAAAAAAATTATAAAAACGTGCTGTGAAATATAAATATATAGACTCGTATTTATAAATAGATATAGAAATACAAGATGAATATTTTTCATTCATCGTAAATCCGGTTGCTTGAATGCCCTCGGCTGTCAATCAGATAAAATTAATCCTCAATTCTCAATAATCAATCGTGAATTTATATTTTGATATCAAAGTCGCTCAATTTAATTAAATTTTCGTCATTTAAACAGCGTCGAAGCATGTTTCTTTTAATTAATTACCAGGTAAACCGACATTTTAATTTATTTAAACAACAAATTTAATAATAATGACATTTTGCGTCACTGACAGCCACCAGAAACTCGTCAAATAAAAATAATGCTTGTAATATTTATTTTACAAGCATATATTTTTATTATTATTTATATGCACATAACAAAGTTGTGAGACCGTGTAGCTGGGGATTGTAAATCATTACGTAAAAAGTTTTCAACTCAAATCAAACGCGAAAATTAGCAGTTATTCTGTAAAACTCGAAAAACAACCGCAAATAGCTTTAAACCTTTTTTTTTTTATATATATTACATTTTTTCAGTTTTTAGCTGCACTTTATTGATTAATGTTTACACCCACTGAATTTTATGCAGAAAAATAATAACAATAAATTTTTTTATGGAACTCGGAGTTAAAATTGTTATATGCAGTGAGCGTTATTGTTTTTAATCAAGGTATTAGATCGATGAAGTTGTTTAATTGGTTTTCGAGAGCGATTAAGCAGTCTGGAGTCGGTGAACCAGATCCGAGTGATCTGAGAGAATTTACAGAGAAGCATGTCCGGGTCAGTAGGATAGTAGGGTAGAGAACCTTCCGATCCAGGGTAGATCAAAGGTCCAAGCTGGCTAATCGGGTGATAGGACTCTGACCCCCCATATCCTGTCTCTCCGGAGCGTCTCTGCGGCCTCTTTCGCCAGTCGACAGTGATGAGGATAGTGCAGCTCCGGTCAACTTGAAATGGCTACTGAACCAAAGCTGACTGAAGTAAAACCAACATACCAACATACGTCTACACTCCGAAGGACAAGTTACTTAAACAAATGCTAAATCCAGCTGGTGGTGCTTCTACGTCATCTCTAAATGGATTAAATAGTTACTTCGGTACTTCTATTCGGATAAAGAGAGGACGTGTAAGCAAGCACTCCCATCAGAGCTCACTACATTAATTACACAGTATTACCATTAGTTGAGGTATTGCTTTCAGCAAATTGCCAACGGCTGAAATTTTGTTCACTAACTCAATGCTCACTCGTTTTAAACTAATAAAATAATTTAATACCTGTCGTCATGATAATAATATTTTTAGACTTTTAAAATATGTTGTAGGCGTGAGTATTTACATTTATTATTGTTACACGTAGAATTTCAAGCTTACAACTCCGAGATAGATTTTTTTTTTTTTTTTTTTTTTTTTTTTTTTTTTTCATGTAATGTGAGTATTCTCGTTGCTTTGAAATCCTAGATTTTTCGTTTCAATAAAATAGAGGTTTTCAGTGATAAAAAATCATTGAATTAGCTTGTAAAATAAAATATTGCAGCGAATATGTGATTTTTTATTTTTGGTGCAAAAAAAAATTTACTCACAAATGCATTTTTTGATGCAAATATGGCTTTGTAATAAATTTATTAAAAATCATTTTAATCCTTATACAATAACGTATGGAATTTTTTAGTAATAAATAAATTAACTAAAAATTTTCCACCCACAGTATGTTTGATCCAAATACCAGTCAATTTTGGAAATGAAAAAAAATAAACACGAGGAATGTAGTGATAAAAATGAAATTCGAACATCAATTTCAGAAACCGATATAACTACACAATTTCACAATCGAAAATAGCGATCATTCTACAATTGAAATTCAGTGAATTTTTGAGTACTTGAATAAAAAAATCGATATTAATAAACAAAAAATATAAATATAAATATTTATCGAGCGTTATGACAGGTATTCAAAAAAATATCCCGGAAAAAATTCCAAGCGTCGCGTGGTTATGCTAAACGTTCCAGTCCGGGAGCTGTAGAAATACTGGGCCAGCGAGTTTGCAGTGAGCAATCTGATGTAAAAAAAAAAAAAAAAAAAAAAAAAAGAGGAAATAAAAAAGAAAAGAAAAAAGATGAAAAAGATGATGATATTGACAGTGTGCTCAATAATACTTGTCAGCGTATTATTTATAAGGAGGAGAATCTCGCGGGGAGCCTCCTCAAAGCTCGGAAGCTTATTTGAGTTTAAAAGTGCGATTTTATTTATTCATCTGTTTATTTACATGCCAGATATTGAGCATTGATGGAGAATCCAATAGCAAGATGAAGGAGATGAGAAAGATGAGTGAGGTAGCAATGTGCTGATGTGTTGCCGCATTAGCTGTCTTCCTTCCGTCCCTTGACAAGGTATACACTTGATAAAGTTGTTCCGCCTAAGACCACCATCAATCTTAGTCTTCTTGGAGTTTTCTCGCGTGCAGCCTTGCTAACATATCCTTCCTTTCTTCCACCTCAACCTCTTTACACTTACACGTCTGCTTTCTCGTGTACACAAACCTTTTACTTACGCCTCCAGTGCACTCCGTGACACCGCTCCGAAATAAGACAACCAAACCTTGGAAACACCGGCAACTAAAAAGAGATAAATGTACGTGTGGGTGCAAATCGCCGCGTAAATGCGCTCCAGCAACCATACATAAACTCAACACCCACCTCCCAACATTCTCAGTAGCCGTACTACAGCACCAGCCTGCTCGTCTACTATCAAGGAACAGAACAACACCACACGCGATGACACGCTCCGGCTGAAAATTTTTTAAAAATAAACATACCACCTAAACTATTTATCATCCTGTTCTTTATCACTGTTACTTTAATATTCAGACAATCCTTCATGCAATTGTTTACCTTTAATCTTTCTCTTCATCAAACTTTTATTTAGTTATTAAATTAATTTACTCAAATCTTCACCTTTTTGACACTAATGTATTTCTGTCACGCCTTTGCATTCCTTGTTTTGTTAATTCATTTTTAATTGGAAGCTTTAAGCCTCTGTAGAGAATCTAAATTGTTGGTAATTTACGCGTGAAATATAGAAGTTAAATGCGTGATTAAAGAATTTGGTGAATAAAACACGGAACTGGAGGAACTGCGGAGTAGTTGTATAATAATGATAATGACGAATAACGTTAAAGTGTAAATAAAGGTCGATCGTGACTTTTGGGCAGTGAGCTTTTTGGGGTTAAAGCTTGCCGGCATTAGCAGTAATTTGGATACAGGCGGTGAAGCAATTAGGAAAACGAGTCTGATGATGGTTGAATGAGTGCATTGGGTTTAATGGCCTACTGCGTTCCTCGGTTCGTCGGTTATAGTTCTCTCGGTTCCTCGTTCTCATGCTCTAGAAGCCTCAGGCGCCTACGACTCACCAATTTCCACGTTTTAATGCCTCATGCCCTGCATCTACACTCCCAATGAAAGCGATTTGTTCTTTTCTCCACTATAAATCCATTCTTTTCGTTTTTAAACGCTAAATTACGGCATTCTTTGCCCTCGACAATTATTAAAATAGTATCATTATACCGAGAGATGACAATAATAATTATCTCGTTAAAAAATTTTCACACACACACACGGCCATAATATTCCTTTATATAAGGATATTAATAACTTAATTAAAGGTCCGAGGACTGGCAGCTGAAGCAAGAGCAAATAAGTGACGTTAAAAATGGTCTAGGTTATTATCCAGCTCACGGGTCACTGCTCTGTCTGACTTGATACAAGTATATCCACTTACACGGAACAATCAACTGGCGCATGATGCTTTTATCTCCAGCCAGTCATGTCCAGTGCTCAGTCTGTCCAGCTGCCATACCGATACCGATCTGACATTGCTTTTATTCGTCGCTGAATAAAGGATCATTACACTCTAAATGTCACTCTCTTTTCTCCTTTCTCTCTTATTCGCACACAAGACAATTACGCAGACTTCCATTATCAAAGATACAGAATCCATTTGGCCTTTCAATCGGGCAGTATCGCGGATACCGTCTTGAAAGCTCGAAAGCTCCAAGGTGACCACTTAGCCTTCTATTATTTCTGTATCTGGTATCTTCCATCGACGATCGTCGGATACTTAACGATATCCGGGAATTGTTCGTACAACAATGGTCACTGTCTGCTAACAAAGACCTCTTCCGACAGCCATTCAGGTAAATAAAAATAATTAAAATGAAAATAACGTAGCAGTATCATTAATTACGTTATTAACTGGCTCTTGTTGTTTTAAATTGATTAAACAGAATTGATGATCCGGATGCTTGCTGACAGTCGAATTGGAAGCAAGCGATCCGCGGGATATATAATTAATTAAATTAAATTAAATTAAATTAAATGAACTAAAGTGAAATTGTTTTTTAACGAACCAAGTTTCTCGTAATCCCGTAATGGAGTTTGAATTTTTGGATCTGTCAATGGACTGTCGGAAGTTGAGTTACTGATCTAACAAAAGAACTAAAAATAATAATAAACTTTGTGGAGAAACTAACTCCGAGAAATAAAATTTCAATTTCAATCGGCAACTTACGGATTTACCAAGTGAGTTATTTAATCAGTTTCTTGAAAACAAACTTTGCCTTTTTTCGTTGCCCAACAGTAATAAGGTAAGGTAAGGTTCTACTCTCAATGAAACTAAGGAACGAGTTTTATATTTAACTCATATCACCCGAACTGGATCTTACTCTTAATCTGTCCCAGCTACACGGCGTACCTAATTAAGAGAGATTTGTTGAATTGTTGACTCTCGGGCTTTTTATTTTTTTCTTCGCTGCTCGACGTAATAAAATTGCTCATAAGTAAAAATCGCTGTGAACGTCGAGGATGCAGACTAACAGGAGAAGAGTGGCCTCGAGGACCAACACCTACATCTACACCAAGGTCGAGCGTACTTTCTAGGTAAATATCTTTCTTCTCTTTTAAAGTTATCTCTTACTCGAGAAATAGAACCAGAGGAAGAAAAAGTGTAATTGCTGACTATTTTCAAAGATTTCTTCCGAGGTAATTACTTTTATTATCAACCAGGAAGTTGTTTTGATTTGATTGCACAAAAAAAATGGTAATTCTATGGGCATCAGTATGCGTAAACGTCCAATGGCGGGATTTACTTTTCCGGACACGCTTCATCTTCTTCTTCTTCTTCTTCTTCTTCTTCTTATTTTTATTTTTATTCTTTATTCTTTATGCTTTATTTTTCTCTTGCGGATAGGGGGTCACCTCTACATTTGAACCTATTCAAGAATTCATTACGTCCGATTCTACTTCACTCGGCAGCTGGCGAGGGTGATTTACGTGGTAGCAAAACCAGAACCAAATCCAGATCCCGATCGAGATCTATTCCAAGTTGCAATTGACTGTCCCGACATGAAAACATTCGATTGAGTATTCAAGTCCTGCTGCATCGAGTAACTTTATTTTTCCGAGATTGCCTGGTAACTGTCTATCGTCTATCGTCTATCGTCTATCGTCTATCGTCTGTCGTATACTTTTTACCTTCAACCTTCCCCTTATGAAAATTTTATCCATTAAATTTAATTTCTTTATCGAAAATAATTTAATTAAAAAATTAATCTATTATTTTTCGATTAAAAATTTGGAAAGACATAAAATACGTGAGCTTCCGTGAAAACCCGGATACTTACCGGAAGTCGTAAACTCAAAAGAGGATAAATTTATCTGGTATTTCCTTGTTCGTATTTAACTATTATATAGTATTAGTATAAATATCGATGTATAGGAAGGGGAAGTATCGATTTGATTGGAAGTGGTATTTTGAACAGTAGTTACTGCTCGGTAGGTAGCTCGCAGTAAATATTATCCAGAATATGTACGACTTAACGGAGAGACAAAACGATCTGTTATGGATGCAGGAAGTTAACAAACATCTAAATCCTCACGAGTACAACACACTGTAAATCTCGGACTAATTTCGAGCTAGGAAAAACTGGCCGCAGGCCAAAATTACGAAAAAACTCCAAACCGTATAAATAAACGAGTTCCCGGTCTATAGATACTGAATTTGTTATATATTGTTGTTCTATGTTATATCCTATACAAGCTTTCAGTTTTGCTGTCTGGTGTTAAAAAATTCTCCGGGTAGATGTCGTTTGTTTTAAAAACTATAAACTATACCCGGGTTGCTTTTATCGATCCCCGTTTATTTTTCTCTGAATAAATAATCGCGGATTGCCATTGCATTAAATTTAAATTAAATTCACCCGCGCGAACTACCTGCTCCTGCTAGTAATTAACATACTCTTATTCTCAGTCTCACTCTTTCAATAATTATAATCCACGGGAATTCATTGTTTGGATTTTATTCAACCTGCTCGAATTTTCGGGCTTGAAAAGAGCAATCACCAGATTTTTCAATAGAGTCAGAAGGATTTGTTTATAATTTCCCAAAGCTATCGCAATTAAACTGACAAATAGGAACCCTTTTAGTCGGGGAAATTTTTAAATAAATTAAATAAATAATAATAAAAATTTTGAAGTCGTAAACAGTATTAAAATTTCTTGAGCTCACAATCACTGGCGACAGTTTGACGGCATAAATTCCGATAACGCTAATAAATGTGCTCGCCGTTAAATTTTCAGAGCGCATTATCTCATTTATAAGTAAGTGCATTTGTAATAATTCCGCTGGGTGATAAAATAAATTTATAAAAATTTATGGAACGGTTGGTAGGGTTTTCAATCGATTTAAATCTAAGATCCGCGAAAAATAATAAAACCAAAAGAAGAAGAAGAAGAAGAAGTAGGAAGAAAAATGTTAATGTCGGGATTAAACGGGTGTAGTAATCTAATCGGACAGAAGGAGGGTGCTTTAACAATTGGAAGATACGTTTTAAAGGATAAGAAGAGAAGGTGGAGAAGGAGGAGAAGGAGGAGAAGGAGGAGGAGGACGGTAGGTCTACCGAGGGAAAATGGTGAGTTATTATCTGGTGGTAACAGAAGGCTGTGATGTATATACCTTGCCCCAAGTTAGGCCCAAAGTATTTATCCTCGGCAATACCAACTCCGATTAAAGTTAACTCCGAGGCACTTATCTCGCCCCCTCTCTCCCTTACACCCTCACCCCCGTGGTTTTCGCTCTTTGTCTATCTATCTATCTTTTCAGCTCAGACAACTACGGTTAAACTTATAATCACGTCGGGCTCGAGACTTGCCGACAAAGACAAACGAGAAAATACAACTCGCGTCTAGACTTTTGCTGCAAATAACCATCACCGTTTGCACGAAATGAATTAACTAAATGCTACTGACTATATTCTACTTCTTAAACCATTCATAATAATAATAATAATAATAATAATAGTTGTAATATTACCATAATGTTACGCCGGAATAATAAGAGGATCTGCTTTCAATTGAACTCAACATTATTATCCTATTTAAATTGTTTAAATGCGATATTTAATAAACTACTTGTCGCTATTCTTCGCTGTAATTATTATTTTAATAAATTTATTAAGTCAAAGTGGGAAAAAAAAAACAAGGAAAGTTTTTTTTATAGAGCGGGGGAGGTTTGTCGCGCGTGTGTAGCGTCAACACGGGGAGCAAAATGAATTAATAATGGATTTGGTGGCGATGGCGGCGAATTTCCCAGGTGACGTTTCATGTACCGCAGTTATAAATACGCTTACAATAATTATTATCACCTGCGACGAATACTCGCCGTAATTAATTTCAGCAGTGTTATAAAAATACCGTGGGGTTAATCCGATCGGGGAAATATTCTGGTTTTAATAATTACGCAGATCGTTTTTTTTTTTTGGTTAAAATAGTAATTAGAAAATTATTCATGCATTTGCTTTATCAATTTATTAATTTTAATTTTAATGTTAATGTTAATGAGCCCGAGACTAATTTTGTAATAGCAGTATTTATTATTCTTGGTGAATAGTTTAAATTTAAATATTTAAATAACTAAATGTAAGGATTTGGTCACGGCAATGGAGAGAAAATAAAATAAGTAAATTGATGAGGGGAAATAATATTTTATTCGAGTGATCAAATGTACAGTTAACTTCTTTTGAAATATATCATTATTTTTATTCCTCTAGTCTGCTCTGAAAGAAACTGGTGAAACATTTATTTAAAAGTCTTATCTATTATCTATAGCAATTCGCGTTCTTTCACGGATCATTAAACCCGACGTCGCTGTCTCCAAGCTGAATTTTATTTTTATTTGTGTCATACCCACAATAAAAGTATTAAACCAGCTTTACTATTTTTAATGTGTCAATAAAATAGTCATTTATAAATATGCATAACTTGTTTATTTATCAGTGCATGGAGCTTTATAAATATTAAAAAAAATAAAAGGGAGCTTACTGTTGATGCGAATTTGATAGAGAAAGTATAAGAAGGTATGAAATAAAATCTGAGAAGGGTGTTATTATATTTACGAGTAACAACAGCCAGCGCACTTAGGAGCTTTTCCTTAGCAGCTTACGGCGCATAACAAAGAGGGTTAAATCGTGGCTAAGATATTACGTAGCACCTCGTAAAAGTCTATTTAACGAGCCACAAAATCGGTGGTGTTGAACCTCCTGGCCTCATAATTCTGCGGTCTTTCCGCAAAACCACTCACTGCATGAGTAATTAAGGATAATCGATTTTTTTTTTTTTTTGGGTTATTATTTATGCGCGATGCACCGAGTAAACAAACAAACAAACCCTCGATGTAAAAGGACAATTTAAAAAAAAAATAATTACTTAAAAAAGTTTCGTCACGTGAGAATTGATTAAAAAAAAAATAAAATTTTTATATAAAAATACGCTACGAGAGTTTAAAAATGAAAATGTAGTATTAGATTGAGTATTAAACGAAAACATATCCGTAAAAGTTTACCGTGAAAAGCTTGTCTGAAAAAAAGAAAATAAAAAGTGTATTTTTAAAGAGCTCCGCGAGCGGTAGGAGTATGCGTTCGATCTTGTTGTTGTTTCTCATGCATAAACAGCACACGTCCTTTATAACTATAACCATCTTGTCGTCGGGGAAAGTTTCCAAGATTCCAACATTGCACATTGGAGAAACAGTCCACTGCACATAACAGAGCAGCGCCTAATATTACTAGCAAAGTATCTGTGAGTTTCGTCTACTTTGGGTCTGACTGCACTCGACATATTCCACTGACGAGTTGTGTACTAACTTGGCTACAACCCTTTTCCTTCCTTCGAAGTAGAAATTGTTGTACTTATTTCAATTTAACGTCAACTCGGCTCGCTCTCAAACAATAAAAAGTTACAAAATAATTTGTTTAGCAATAAAATACCGAATCCAACTCTCCAGTTGTTGACAGCTAAAAGCTCCACAAGCTTAAAGCTTTACGCTAAGAGCTAAGAGCTCGACAATCAGGACAAAGTCGAGATCAATTTAAAGTTTTAATTGAGAATGAAACAATACAAATAAAATGATAAATCTCGTAAACTTGTACGGATGTTTAGATTAATTAGCGCGGGAAAATTTATAAATTTATAATTAATAATTTAATTTACAGAGATAATTGTAAATCAAGTTCGAGTTTACGCCGAATGAAACGCAAGCGGGAGCTGTATAATATAAGATTGCTCAACTGAGAAGAGAAATTACTAATTACGATGTATAGACACCGGCAAAAAGGGAAATATAACGAGGAGTAGCAGTACGACGTGGGTTATCGTCTATTTCAGCTACACAATTTTATGTTTACATGTGTGTGCTTTGTGTACTCGAGTACATAAGGACGGAGTTTAGTTTGAGACCGAAACTCAAACGAGTAGAGGGTACAAATTTAGCGTAGCTGGCAAGTGCCGCCGTCTGAATTCATAAACGATGCACTCTCTACACTTCACGGATAAGATCTTTCCCGTGGGAGAGAGAGAGAGAGAGAGAGAGACCCTGCCACTGAAAGAGCATTCTCGAAGCCCTCATCATAATAATCTGAATAAAGCTCAAAGCCAAAAATTTATTTATCGTTTCTTTGATAAAAAAAATTATTAACAGGCAATTTTAATTAATAATTAGCAACCAGTGTGTCCTGAATTCTGAAAAACTGGTAAACGTTTTCGGAATAATTACCCTGGGATAATTTTAGAGACACAAAGGAGAGAGGAAGGACGAGCGCAGGGAGAATATAAATAAGGAACAAGTGCAGACATGTTTTGCATCCAGATCTCCGATTTAAAAGATCCTTCGGTTTGTCTGCAGTCTCTCTACAGTGTCTACAGTACTTAGTCTGTTCAGAGCGAGTAAAGAGAACAACCAAGTGGTTAAAGGGTGTCGGGCGTAGATTAAATCGCGTACAAAAGGCACGTGAGGGAATTGCGAGTGAAATTGCTGTAAAATCTCCCGGCTTAGCTTACTCGGCATCATGTCGGCAACAGTAACGTCTGCTCTTTACTTTTTATATCATCTTAATCGTTTAACTTTCCAGCACAGGCCTACAATACTCTAAACTATTGAAACTAATTGACTCGAGCTTTGATTTATTAACTTTTCTGATGTTTATACTTTCAAGGGGGTTTTAATTTCAAATGGAAATATTCCTTATAAATATTTATTTACTTTCCTCTTTGCAGATTTTAATATTCAGAATTTTAGTTTTTACAATATGACATACAACTTATTGTACTAGCGAGCGTGGATTTTTTACCAAGTAATGGTGTATGAGTCAGTCAAATTGTCATGGTAATGGACCAATCATTAGATAATGAATATTCAACGTTATAGAAAAACTGGAAAAATTTCAAAGGTACTTTGCATGCAGAGGATCAATTGTCACCTCCGTACCTTTTATTTGATTGTTTTTTTCTTTTTTAATATGTAAAATGGTCTACAATGTATGCCGACAAACGCCAAAAGTCTAAGTTTTTGTTTTAATTTTTCATTGAACACAGTAATTAAACGTTATTTAATTAATTTTTACGACCAGGTTATTAAACAAACACATGAGGTGGTAATTTCAATAAATTTATATTAAATGGTTATTTAATTTAGCACGTGTTCATCAAACGAATAGTGTTGATTAAATATATTGAAGTATTTTATTGCAGACCATTTTAAATAAATGAAATATTGGAGATTGGTGGATTGAGAGCACTAATTATTGGAGTCTTTATTTATTTATTCATATATGATGAAAATAATGATGTTAATAATTTAGTCAATAAAAAAAAAAAATGTCTCGTTTATTAATATAGATGAAAATTAAGCAGAATATAAATTAAATTACCTAGAAAAAATTTTTAAAAATGAATCTGAGAGTGTTAAACTTGAGTTGAGTTTTAATTTACAACAAATGTGAGTTGTGATAACGAAAAAACAGCGTCAGTGATTTAATTAGAGTTATCCAAGTTTACAAACAGGAGCCGGGAGTTTATTGTTAAATGTTTGCTTTAAAAAAGAATAAACAAAATAAAAAAAAAAAAAAAGTAACGAAGCTGTTAAAACCAGTAGGTGACTTGGTACAGCTTTCCTCCAGGAGCGCCCGAGTATCTGAACCGTGGATTACAGCAATAAATTATGCAGTGTAATAATGTTTGCCCGGATTAGCAGCCTTGTGTCTTTTGCCGGTGTCCCCAGGTTCCAATATTTCACGATGTACTACTACATCGAGTCCACTTTCCTGGTGAAAAATCTCCCAGACAAAAGACAAGATACAAGAGAGAAGGTACTGGTGCATTTTACTCCATTACAAAAAACTAAAGCACCTGCGAAGCCGCTGGCAGACGCCAAAGGCCGAGCTAACCTAAGGAAAATAAAATACCAAGCTTAATTTCAATCCTCTACAGTCTACAGTCTACAATCTTTCCGTCCAGCTAGTCATTTTACAGATATTATATATTTTTTTCTCCTGCATAACTTTTCAACGTCAACGTCAGCGGGTCCTTGTAATGCAGGACAGAGGAAAAGGAGGAGGAAAATAACAACAAGACAGATCCATACTATAGCTATATAATATATCTGTGTGTATGTATAAAAGACGGGGGAGGAGAAAAATGTAAATGGAAAATAGAATAATAATATTCCCAGGGGACAGATCGAAAAAATTAGCATACTGCAACAAATCTCGGGCGGCAGACATTTATTGTTATTATCGAATTAACTATGTACAAGTTGGGCTTTGGCTAATATAAATAAAAGAGCTAGGCTTGGTATTTTGTGATACTAGGTTATATGCGCATGATAAACCACTGAGAGCTTTTTTGTTGGTGATAAAAAAAATAATATGAGGTACTTTACGACAGTGGTTGCTGGAATCCCCAAGCCTGGATGATATGTCGCAGTACATCTTTAGATAAATTTTCAGTAACTTTACGGGCATACTTCTGCATCAACATTACATTAGACAAATAGTTTTGTTTGTCAGGTTAAGCGGGCGGGTGATAATCTGGGTCACGATCAAGTTGCTCGCATCGTGAAATTCCAAATGTTGCGGGAAGAAATTCAGATGCAAATCTAATCCAGTCTGTCTTGGTAGTCCATGGACCCGAAAGCGCAGAAAGCATCCAGCAGCCAGCAGCCAGCAGCCAGCAGCCAACATCCAGGAGGTATAAGCCAGTGCGAATTGTAATTGCGCTTTAATTAACTCGTAATTTAAGGACGTAGCTTCTAGTTGGAGGATTTTCAAAAGGGAGTGTCGAATTCTGTTAAAACAGTGCCTTTAGTAGTAGTATAGGGGAGGAGTAATTCGAACTATCCTCGACTCGGCTCGGCGGCAGTGTACTATCATGATTGCTACCGGGAATAGAGAACAGGGACGTTGGTCGGTAGCATCCTCAGCTCGGTAGCGCCGGCGAGTTTCTAGAGAGATTTCCACTCCTCAATTCATATGCAAATTAAAGCACAGAGAACGAGAGAATGGGCGACCTCCAGGCATTGTTCAACCGGAGTTTGGTGTCTCGGGTTGACTTACTACATGAATTTCCCGAAACTCCTCGGTTAGGGGGAGGAGGTGTCGACTCCGTGTAATTGATACTCACCCTTGTCACGGTTCTTTCCTCTCCGAGGTGCGTTTGCGTTTTGCTTTTACGTTTCGAACAGTTTGTTGATTTACTGGAGAGCCGCGACTAATATCTTGGCTGTTTTATTCCGAGAGACACCCACTTTCAAATAATAAAAAAGATAAATTTTTATTTCGAGCAGTCGCACTCGATCACCTAAGTCTGTTCTCGCCTTTTTTTTATTTTTCACTTTTTTCACGGGAAAATTTTTTTTTTTTTTTTTTTTTTTTTTTTTTTCGGTAAGATGACAAGGAGTTTCCGTCGCATTATCACCGGCCTCTTAGGAACTATTCATACTTTTCTGCCCCGGGGATTGTCTCGGAAAAAAAACCCAATCGTTATTTTTATTTTTTGCCCTTCTCAGTCTTATTATTTCTAGTGTCATTATCATTGTTATTATTTTTTACTGTTATTTATGTTATATTATTAATAATCCTTTGGGTTCTTTGTTTCATTTTTATCTCCAGTGGATTACTATCCACCCTGGGATATGAATAACGACTTGAAGAATAATTATTATCCTGATTGGTTATCTTTATTATTGTTTTTTTTTTTTTTGTTTGCTGTTGATAAAAAATTTTTAAAAAAATTTTCGATTAAAATTCAAGTGGTGAAGAAATATTTGATACGCGAGTCAAATAACAAAGTACATTTAAACTTTTTACCACCGGAAATTATACATATAAATGGAAATATTGTGTATCATTATTATTATCATTATTTTCGGTTAGGGAAAAAAATCTCCGGCACTTCTGTCGAGGTCCAATCCGCAATAAAATTAACATGAGTGAAAAATCTTTTATTTAAGAGGCATACATACGTGGGTATGTGAGTAAATTTTTTTCCCATGATACCTCTAGCACACCCTCAGCATTTAAAATGAAACTAAGCTCAGAAGGCACGTTCGTGTGACTTTATTATAGTTTTCGTCAAGTGGGTTTTCTTGTACTTGCACATGCTCACGCTCGCCCATCATCCTCCGAGCTACCACCAGAAAATCCACCTCGTTATATTATAAATTTATAAATAAAAGACCATATATATATATATATATATATTTCTTTTAATTATTATAAAATATTATATTCTGTAAAAAAAATTACTCGTGTAAGCTGAACCCTCGAGCACGGTGAATCCTACTAAAAAACTTTAATAAAGTCTGTCTAAAACCAGAAATGTGAAACCCTAAACTATTATACGACTTCACTAGTCAATATAGCTTTAGTTTTTAATTTTAATTATTTTTTAATAAACAAACAATTTTATTTTTAAAAAAATATTATTTATTAACTATAATTTGTAATAATTCCTTTAATATAAATTATCTAAACGTAAAAAGAGATAAAGTTTATAAAAAAGGCGAACTTGGTTTCTCAAATTTTCTTGAGTAATATTACGGTTTGATCCATTTAATGATGACGAAAACAAACACGAAGAGAGTAAATCATTGAAATTGAATTTTTTGTTGAGAACGAATTTCATTATAGACGATGGAACTTGACCAATACGCACTCGAGCGAGTAACTTTTTAATCCGTTAGACCGTTTTATTCGGTGTAACACAAAGAACCCGAGTATATAAGCCCGCGAGCTAAAAATCTAATTCAGTATCGACCCACAGTCTCAAAAGTGTTCATAAAGTAAAATAGAATAATAGCAAAAGCAAAAAAAAAAAAAAAAATAAAAAATGGCATTCAGACTTTTTGGATTATTAATTTTATCAGCGGTTTGTGTCGCTGTGAGGGCCGAGGGACACGCGCACTCTTTCCAGCACTTCCATGGCCCGGTAATCGGCGATGACCAGGAGATAAAGTGGGTTGACAAGCATGGACACCATCACGAGGACTCTGTTGCGCATCCTCACTACGAGTTCGCTTACGGAGTCAAAGATCAACACACTAACGATTTTCACGGGCAAAAGGAGCACCGCGACGGTTTGTTTTTTAATTATTTTTCTTTTTCTATTTTATTTTTATTTTATTAACTTTTCTATTCATAAAATAGGGAACGAAGTGTCGGGTGAGTACACCGTTCAAGAACCCGGTGGTAATATCCGGACTGTCAAGTACCATGCAGATGATACCGGTTTCCATGCTCACGTTCATAATAGCAATGGAAATGATCACGGCGATCGCAGAAGATAATTAAAAATTTTTTTTCCTCACTCAAATGACTTTCTCATTCTCAACTAAATAAATATAATCTATTTTAATCTACGTACTTTTGTTTATTTATTCGCATTTGATAAAAATCCTCCGCTGTCAGTGAATTAAATTAAATAAAAAGCTTAAATCGATATTCGAAACATCAATTAAATAAAATGCGAAAATTATTTTTCTGTCTGAAATGTGATCGTCGGCAATTAAAAGTTCGCCTGGCTTTCAGTGATCATAAAAACCAATTTATTTAATTAGCGCGTGAATGCATCCCAATTATTGACGTTTATTATTTGACAAAGGATACTGTTTATTATTGCCAGAGAAATACGGAAAATACGGAAAAGACAATTGGCTTTGTCTCGGCTGTGAAATGTCGGCACTCGTCATATCAACAATGCCCTCTCTTTTGAAAAATAAATACTGATATATGCTTATTTATCTAGATAAAAATTAATCACTCGTATATATATTTTGAAGTTTTAATTGTCAATGTTGGTACTAAAAAAATTAATATTTTCAACTGTAATATTAAAGTTAAGAAGCTCGAAAATTTCCAATATAAAGTTTAATGACACTCATAGTAAAATTTAAAATAAAAGGTTGTCAATACGTCAATCCCTGTAACCCGAGTATTAAAACTATAACAAGAGATTAAACATTTTTAATATTATAAATTTCATTGTTATTATTTGAAAAGTAATTTAGTGAAAGTTTATTCGCAATAGTTTAATACTTTTAAATCCAGCGATCGTGTTTTACGGATTCAATCTTTGTCTGCAATACAATTTTATTAATTCATTTTTTTATTTCTTCCTCTTGTCTTCGGATTAAGAAAAGAAAGATAAATAAACGGTATACCTAATATCCGAGTTGCTCTGCTTTGTATGTCGATATATTTATTTCAAAATTATTTTCTCAGCCTTTTATCGTTATTGAAATATAAATTATTATGAGAATAATGCCGAGTTATTAATAAATTTTATATTGATAATAATAATAAATTAAAATTTAGGAATATCGTATGTTAATCTCAGTTAAATTACTCCCCTTTGTTCGCCGGAAAATTTAATTTACTGAATATAATACAGTAAATCCATCGACCAGTAAAAACGTTATCGATTTTATCAATAATTATAATCCTCATGCATTATTATTCTCTGGGCATCATCCCGGTAAACAATTATTATAAATTTTAATAAAATGCGTCAAAGTTTTTTATTAAAAAAAAAAAAGAGAAAAAAGTTTATAAAAATCGGAGCAGACGTCTTGAAAGGTTTAAGCTTGTTTGGTGGATTCGCAATCAATTGGAATTGTTCGAAATTCAGGTGTGTTCTGGTGTTATGAGCTTATTTTTTTGTAACGAGTGTACTCGATGTGAGTGAGCGATATTGGGTGAGTTTTCGAGTGAGCTGGTGACCCCGCGCCAGTCCTAGAGAGATGAACAAAGAGCCTCGTGGATGCGTTCAGATTGAAAGGAGGGTGGAAAGGCTAAAATTTTCATCGACCGATTTTGATTCTGATTCATAGTGTATAGTATTATACACGGTCTATGGGGATATTCAATAGATTTAGCTGTTCAAATAGATTTAGATTTGATCATCAACACTTGAATATTCAATACATATATACTTCCACTCCCGATTATCTCTTTCAAACTATTTTTAAAATTTACTTGTTTTTATTATTTGGATACTTTACAGAGTTTTATTTTATTTTTTTTTTTTTAAATTAACTACCGAGTATATCATTTATGGCCTTAATAAAACGTACTTGAGAGATTAATCTTCTTTTTTAGGTAATAAAATAATATCGTGTGGATCAAAAATTGAAGTTTTATCAAAAATCGTAAAAAATGTCGTTACCTTTTTTTGCAGCCAACAAATAATTGTAATTCATTTATAACCGTCATAAGCATGAAATTTTTCATCACCTATAGTTTATCGTAATATATCTAAAGATATAAAAATATTTCCCTTGGGTAAAAAATACGCTCGTCTCTCGAGATATTACTTCAAGCCAGAGTAGATAGTTCTTAATGCCATTTTTCCTTTAAAATGGCTTATAGTCAGTCAAAGTCTTAAAAAAAATATATAAATCGTTATCAAAAAATCGAATCATATTTATTACAGAGTTTATATTATAAATTTTTCATATGTATTATCTAAACTTCCATAAATTTTCATCAATAGTTTATTTAGTTGCTATAATTAGTGAAAATTAATTACATATCCAGGTTAAATTCATTTTGATTAAATATCCGAAATGAAAAGTTGTCTATTGAATCAATATTATATAGTTTAAATAGCCCTGTTTAGTACAATGGAATAACAATTATTATTATTATTCGGTGAATTTCCGCAATATCTACCGGTTGAATGATAATTGAAATTATTGACATTTCTATAATAACATCATCAATATATTATTATTTTATACAGCATTAATAATTAACGAAACGAGAATAAATTAACTTTGTTATTTAATTTATTATTAAGAGAAGCTAAATTGTTTTTAAAATATATATATATATATATATATATATATATATTATTTTTTCATTATGCTAATAATATTTATGTATGCAAATTTACCCGAAAGATTGAAATTATAATGTAAGAATAATTTCAATAAAAAGTTTAATAAAACAAGACACTTTGCGCCATCTGTCAGAACTAAGCCTCAATTATTAACAATTCTTTGGGCTTCGTGCATGATCGTCGTTTTCCGATTGACGAAACGAAGTATCTGGAGCGTGCGCTTTGCCTCGGCCATTTCACATCGAGATTCGCAGAGGTGAGTACCGACAAACTTGGTTTCTCTAAAATTAACCCTTCAATATTAATTATTTATAAGTTTAATTCCCGATCAATACTCTCCGACTAATTTTACTACGTACTACACATTTAAAATATTTAATTAAGAATTAATATTTCATAAAATCGATAGAATTAATATAATTTAAATGGAAGACTCGAGTTCAGACATAACCTCTGGCCACATGGCCAAGCAGTTGACTCCTGAGGAACTAGATAAAATGCGGGCTCAAAATTCTCGCTTGGTGCCGGAAAATCGCGCATTATTGCTGGAAAAAGACGCGAAAAAATACTGGGACCTGTTTTACAAGAGAAACGACACGCGGTTCTTCAAAGACCGACACTGGACGACACGTGAATTCGAGGAATTGGCGAACCGAGGTGGATCAATATTCGAAGTCGGCTGCGGGGTTGGGAATTTAATTTACCCCTTGTTGGAAGATGGATTAAATTTTAAGCGTATTTATGTCTGCGATTTATCACCGCGAGCTATTGATTTTGTCAAGGTATACTTTCGTTAATTAAACCTCCATTTAACTCGGGGGGGGAAAAATTTTAATTTAAATTCTTATTCTTCTAGAGTCATTCCCTTTACAACGAGAATAAAATAAAAGCCTTTCAAACTGATATTACCACGGATAATTGTTTTTATCAGGTTGATCAACACGTGGATGTTATTACACTAATATTTGTTCTATCCGCAATTCATCCGGATAAATTTAACATGTAATTTTATTATTATTATTATATTAATTATTTAAAAATTTAAATAACATTAAAGTTAGCAGTCACAACAATTTTTTTTTGCCTAATTTTTCATCAAATTTATTTATTAATTAATGTACTTATTTTACAGAGTCGCTGATAATTTATTCAAATGTATGGCCAAAGATGGAGTCCTCCTGTTCCGTGACTATGGCCTCTACGACATGGCTCAGCTGAGATTCAAACCAGGAAACAAAATCGCTGAAAATTTCTACATGCGGCAAGATGGAACCAGGAGTTATTACTTTTCCGTGGAGGAACTCCAGAAGATCTTCGAATCCGCTGGATTCGAGACCATCACTTGCGAGTATGTCCACAGGCGCACTGTTAATGTCAAGGAAAAAGTAGACGTTCCTAGGATTTTTGTCCAAGCAAAATTCAGGAAGCCTTGAAGTATAACTAAGTTACCTTTTTTATTGATTTAAAAAATTGTATCGATAAAAATTCAATGATGATTTCATAGTTCAGCTGATTTAACATTGATGTATTACTTAGCAATGTCTTTCGCTCCTATCTGATGATTTTTATCGTACAATACTAATTTTGTTTCTTATCAAAGCAGTGACTAATAAATTATTTATTTGCTTACAGAACTCTGGGTTTAATGAAAAGCTGTCTGGAAAGGTGAAACTCCAGAGAGGTTAATTGAAATCATTTAAATTTAATTAAAAAATATTGAAGCTTTAATTTATAATTTATAATGATGACTTCATAGTTCAGCTGATTTAACGTTGATGTATTACTAAGCAATGTCTTTCGCTCCTATCTGATAATCAATAAATAAACTACGAGTTATTTATAATCCCCAAATGAATTTCTAATGTGTCTATTTTCTCCCCAGATCTAATAAAGGACCACGAGATTAGATCAATTTGATGATTCAAAAGTCAAAAGGTAATTTATAACTTTGATACATTAAATATTTAGCTAAATAAATAAAATGATGACTTCATAGTTCAGCTGATTAATCATTGATGTATTACTTAGCAATGTCTTTCGCTCCTATCTGACTAAAATAACTCTTTAAAGTCAAGATACTTTTTTTTTAAATAAATAATAATTAACAAAAGTATCTATTTATGTTCCAGAACGGTCTCGCCCACACCAACGGATATGATGAGCCCTAAATTATTAATTTAACCCCTGGCGCCTATACTGAGGTACGTTGATATTCAATAAATCAAACACTGTAGCTTTAATAATCTATTAAATTGATAAATCAATGATGGATATCCAAGGGATTGAATACTTAATGATATTAATAATTTTAACGTCACTACCACTGACTAAATTTAAATATATATTTGTTATTATTGTAAATTAAGCTACTAGATTCTCAATATTGGAAAATTATTTCAGGTGTCGATCCAATTGACGAGCTGTTCCGGCTCAATAATCCGGCTCACCTGTGGTAAATATTTATTCTAATTAGTCACTCTATAATTGTACGGGCTTTCATATGATGAATTTACGCACTGAATCTTTCATGAATGATAAAAACATTTATGTATTAGCTCTATCTGATAAAATTTCAATTTAATTTATTGATAATTTAAACTCAATTGGCAATTTTATAATAACTAAATTTTATTTCAGGTCACTTGGCTGGGATTCAAACTTGCGCAGCTTCCGCCTGTTGGTCACCTAAAAATTATAAATTAATGCACTTATTTAAATAAAATAAATTATTTTTTATAATTAAAAAAATTAACCTTGTCGTCTTCTGTGAATTAATTTACCTAGAGGACACTTTGTACAAAAAAGACAGAGAAATAATATAAAGACAATTATTAAAATAACAGCAGCTATTAATCCGCTGAAGCGTTTTCCATATTCCCTTTAAAGTAAACAATATTTATCGGTTATCTTTACATGCCATCAATTATTTAAATTTTATTTATGGATTAAGTCAATAAAAATTCCATTGAATGAAAAAACCGATAATCTGATGATTCGGTGAATCTATTTTTTAAATAAAATGGATACAAATTATCTGTCAGGAAATCGGATTACTCATTCAATAAATTATAAAATTATTTAAATCGATTTTTTTTATATTAAATTATCTTACCGCCGTCGGAATTCAATAAACGGGCAACAGTAATAATAGTCCATATCAAAATTATAACAGCATGTGTCTTTGAATGGCCTGGACGAATCGTTACACACTTTTTTGTTCGAATTTTCCAGGGTTTTACACTTAATCTCTCTTGCGTTTAAACCAATCACTGAAAATGTAAACAATTTATCTGAAAGGTTACCGCTTAAATGGAATTTTAAAATTTATTTACTCTCGCTTTTAAAAGATTATATCTGTTGTTTTTTTTTTTTTTTTTTTTTTTTTTTTTAACTGAACAATAATTATTAATTTATTTAGAAAAATTCTCAAGTACTTTTATAAACATTATTAATGAGCATATACCTTTTAAAATTATCTCTCTTTATCGCAGAACCCCATAAAATTTTCTATTAAATTTATAATTAAGATTCACATTATGCAATCTAAATATTTTAAGGCTAAAATCTTTTTACTAATCGACATTTGTTCATGAAACCAGAAAGAATTAATTTTTTAGATGGATTACCGTAAAATGAAAATTAAAAAATGATACAGATATAAATAAAAATGTAAATAATTTATGGAGAAGTAAATGTGAATTTATTTAAATCAAAAAAGCCGGTAATTCCATGTATGCCTTTTTGGAATTATAGAGATGCGATATTCACCGGCATGAAATGGTCAGAGAATTTATCTGCATATAACAGATGAAAAATCCGAGGCTCGATATGCAATAGAGATAGTTAAAAACAATTTTTTTTTTTTTTTTCTTTTTTTTTTGTCGAAAGTATCTCAAGTGTCAGTTGTTAATAAAATTGAATTCACTTTCGCAATTGCGTATAGAGAAATCCAGAAAAGCGCTTAATGTTAAAAATGAAAGCAGCAAGAGCGGCAGACGGCCTGGATAAAATACGATAGGATATATTAAATATTATTTATTATAAATTTATAATTATAAACTATGCAGTACAACGTTGTGTTATTTTTAATATTTTATTATTTATTTTTCACGGCACTTACCGCAAAGCATTAGCATGATTACTACTCCAATGAAAGATTTATCTGAAATGCATCTCAATGTAGGAGCATACTTGAGAGCCTCAGACATATTTTAAAAACTTTCTTATAATCCTTTTATAAATAAAAATTAACACATTATTATAGTCGCATTAAACCTAAAAAGTACACTCAGAAACAAAATGAATAAAAATATATATAATAAACAAGTGAATAAGTTCAATAGATTATTATATCAAAAAAGGAGCTAGAAAGTGTCGCAATAACACTTTTGAGTATCTACTGTCTGCACTCGGTATTAATTAACCGGCGTGCTCTAGAAATTGTTCAACTATTATATGCTTTTTTTTTCTTTTTTTTCAAGAGTAACTTTCGGAAATTTGTTGTTTGTACATCATTAAAAATAATAATAATAATAATAATAATCGTTATTTAACAAGGCAATTATCTTCTGTTTGCCGAATTTCTAACACTCGGTGTATTTGTATTTACCGTTTGGTAAGAATACATCAGGAATAGAGTTAATATTTTACGTTGATAAACAGAGACCCCGTGGTTTAGTTGGATTAATGCCAGTATTTGTGGTTATTGCTTAATATATATTTACAACTCTTTTACTTTCTTTTCTCTAATCGGCATTTTTAATTCCCATAAGTTATATACCCAAAATGTAATCTCAATAAATTACCTCAGCTTCGGCGAGCAATCAATCAATTTAAATAAAAATTCACTTAGTCTACCTTAATTTATTTATAAATCCGAAATTATGAGTTTTACTTGATAATAAAAATTTTTAATTAAAATTATTCAAGTTCATAAAAGTCAAGTTTATAAATAAAAATATTTAACCGAATAATTATATAAATTAATTTAGAGAAACAAAAATGATGACACGCAATGACCTAAATTACTGACCTTAATAATAAATAATAAAAACATTTATAAAATAAATTTCTTTTAAAAATATTACACAATAAAAATTTCGATTTTAGAATTATATATATATATATATATATATTATTTTTTTTTTTTTGAATTACTTTCACTGTAAGTTACCGTGAGTTGAATTTAACCATTCTTATTTATACAAATAATATATATGATTACGTACATGGACACCTCTCTTACTTATTCCTCGAATTTATATCTATGCTAATTCAATAAAATATATATTTCCTTGTAGCTAGCTGATAGATAAAAAATAAAATAAAAACTTCTCAGATCTCTGATTGAATAAAAATAAAGTCAAGACGTTCGAGTGAAACTTTGAAAAGATGATCGGGATTCTCCTTCGAGATTTCCGAATTGTTCATCGATATAACAATAGATGTAACATTGTAACAAGTGTCAAACGGTAACAGAGTATATTGCTCAAGAGTTAGTTGTATTGATGAAAGCGACAAACAGAGTTAAGAAAGTCTATTGTAATTCGAGGATGGTCGTGACCCAACAGTATTTATATATGTGCCGGCGGTATCACCGGTTCAATTTAGTCACCGTGGAATTGTTCATCAGCAAACAATAATTAGTTTCACGTCATCACCCAGAGTATCAGTACACCAAGTTTTAGTTAAAAGTTTCCGATAAATTCAGTGGTGACTATTTAAAGTGTCTTTAAAATGAAGCTTCTGGTAAGACCGTGCATTAAACACCCCTTGTAATATGTTATAAATAATTCTGATAAATAATTCACTTACAGATAGTCTTGGGGTTGGTTGCGGTGACGTTTGCCACCGAAAATAAAACCTTAAGTGCCAGGAGCGATATCGATTTAATAGACCCAACCGAGGATAACAGTGCGGGCAGTCTCCAGAAAAGAGAATCTGGATATTTATACTCGCGACCTCGTCCGTCTTTTTCCTCCAGGATTAAAAACATCAAAAATAAAAGACCCGGCCGCGTGGTGCGACCTTTTATGACCTACGGCCCGCCTAAGAGTCCGGCTTACTCTCCCTCGAAAAACAAGTACCAGAATGTTAATTCAAACCAACCGAATCCGCAATACCAGACTCCGGATCCGTTAAGAATCGTCGAGTTCACGAAGCCCAGCCCCATCGCCAGCCAGAATGAGGAACCTTTTAAGGCAACTTCCGCGAATTATCTACCCCCGAAGAATCAGAAGCTTCCGACGCATCCCGCGACTTACTTCCAGCAGTCTCAGAATTTCCAGAGCCAACAACTCTTGCAAAATCCTCCAGTGAGCAGCCAAATTTCGGACGCAGCCCAATTTTTGAGGCAGAACGCCCCCGCAATTTCACAACTGTACAAAGCACCGGGGATCAATCAAAACTACGAGCCTCTTCCTGAGCAGAATCCGACCATAAGCTCGCGGTCTCACCAATCGGAAGCTCTGCCCTCGTATGCTTCCGGGACTCTAGAGCCTTACCGGTCTCTTCAGCAGATCCAGTCGCTGGAAAAGGACCAAATTATAGCGGAGCTTCGTCAGCAACTGGCGGTCCAGGACTCTCAGAGGTACGCCACAGAACAAGGACACTTTTTTTCAAACTTAGACACCCAAAGTAATAAGGGACTTACCGGGCAATCTGTTTATGGGCCTCCGACTGCAGGTGACCAGCCAGCCCTGGAAACTCAAAATACCAATCAAGGAAACTCTGTTCCCACGTCGTTTGGAATGCCCGCCGCGTTTCCGTTTTCTCAGTACGCGGGGGGACTCACGCCGGTAATTGGAGGGACAAACTTTGTGACCGGTACCAGTTTGCCGACTTTCTTTGGATCAAACGCTCCGGGACAGATCGACTCGCCCACTCACTTCTCTCTTCCAATTCCCAGTAATAACAAGCCTCTGACGCCTGCGAACACAAAGCCTCCTTTCCCGTCTCTGCATCCAGTTTCTGGGGCTGGTGGACATTATCCAGCGCTTGGTTCTCATCCTCAACTTCAACCACTTCCTCATCCACAGCCACAGCCCATTCACCCAATTCACCCAATTCACCCAATTCAAACCGTCCATCCAGTCCATCCAGTCCAACCCGTCCTCGGAGTCCAGACAGTTCCTGTCAGCCCTGTAATTTTAAAACCCGTAAAACCAGTATTCCCGGTCTACTACCAGAGTGTTCCCTATGTAATACAAAAGCCGTCTTTGGCAGCCCCATCCTACTCTGTAATAAAATCCGCTCAAATTTGGTGATTATCTTATTATTATTATTATTATTATTGTTATCAAACTACTTTTGTAAATAGTTTTTATTTTTATTTATTTATACTATAAAATAAAAAAAAAAAAAAAATAAAGAAACATAAAATTAAGTACTTTTTTTGTGGTTTTTTTTATTTTTGTTTTTTGGTAAACACTTTACGAGTATGACTATATTAGGGGCGATGATGTCGATGTAATTAAGAGTGGCACGTCACCTAATATTTAACGTTGGAAAGTCGACAGGTAGACGTGAAAATTGTACGGCGTACGTGCTCACTTCTTCCCGGGTAAAAAAAAAACTCTCACCAAAGTTCAGTTACACTTGACTCCCTCATCGATGTGCTGTATTATTTAGATCGCGACCTCGAAAGTCATTTAATGTATTCGAGCCACGCGCCCTTGTCTCTCCTGCATACTTAATACCCACAGATCAAAAGATTAATTTTATAAATGTTACTACTTTAACAAAATCAACCAACACCCACTCAGTTCACCCATTTTTTTACATAATTAATACATCTTAAATTTTCCTATTAAAATTACAATCATTAGAGCCAAGTGTAATTAGCTTGAGTGATATGCATTTGATATTATATTCAAAGTCAAGGTTTGACATTCACATGTTTTATTATGCTCTTGGCTCATGAGTGTCTCAACGGAAGTTGCATTCACTTTCTGCTACTGACCCAAATATACGCCTTTTCATTTTAATCCACTGAAATATATACTTTTACTTATATTTTATATATCTATTAGTTTACTGCCGGTTAAGTTAAATTAAACCACATGGGGATTTCCTACAAGTATATTGACTTTTTAGTGTTTTATTTGAGAAATCATGGGATGCGGTAGCACCTCAAAAGAAAATATAAAGAAAAAAAATTCAAAAGTACCACACCCTATTTTTAAATAGAAATTATCTTTCAATAAGAAAGAAAACAAAAGTAATTTAATATCACAACACACTCAATTAAACTCTCATGCCATTGACTCCAAGTTGTTTATCGAGAGTGAAAGGTTAAAATTACCCTTTACTAAGCTAAACGCTCTAGCTCTATTGAAAACTTCAATTTACAGATGAAATGATAAAATAATAACACAACAAAAGTTTTGACTTAGTACTTCCGCTTGCTAAAAGATTGAAAGGATATATATATATTTATGATATAAAAAAAGTTCCCGTGAATTTTCATCTAGAATTTCAAATAAAAACCCCTCATTATTATATATGTTATATTATGTATCTCACAATTGAATATAACTTACACAATTCATACATGAGACAATTAAACTTTCTTCACTTTAAAGTCACGATATCGGAAATTAGAAGCGGTATCCGCTAATTTATTCATAATTCATTTGCATTTATTATTTATGCATAATATCCGTTTGTCACGCTTTAAATAACAATATAATTGGAGATTTTATCCTGGGAAACTACTAACAGCCTGATAAAAAAGTAACAAAAAAACACATTATTATAATAAACCACAAGAAAAGTAAAACCGTTACTGTTAACATAACTTGTCGGAGCCATTGTCTCAGTTTGTAAAACACAAACCGTTTTGTTCCATTGTTTTTTCCTCATAAATAAATATTGATGTCTTTTCTTCATCTGGTACTTGTGTACATACTGCTCTATAAATATGAAATCGTTGGAATGCGTTTAATTTTATATTCATGTTTATGTTTATACATAGGTATATGTATTGATTGAAATTAATAGCTGCGACAGTTTATCCGTCTATGCAAGTGAGCGTATGTAGATGTAATTTTTGTTTAGATTTTACCTTCACCTAGACCTCTCATTTCTCCCATATATAAACAAGAGGGGATCCGGATATAAAGGCTGTCCCCTCGATAGTATAACTATCACTACCGACACCAACACTCTTAATCACTTACTAGCCACTGGAGTGAATTTTCCGTCGCTGATACAAATAAAAGTCACCCCTCAACAGACAATGCGACTGGTAAGTTATTTCCAAAATCAATCTTTCATTGTTATTAGTATATCATGCACTCATTTAATCAATCCTTTTGTTGTGATAGATATTGATAACGATATTGGCGTTAGTGTCATCTGGATTTTCGCGAGACTTTCGCAACGAAAGACGACTACGCAAGTATGGACCTCTACCTCTTAAGGACAAAAGAGGCTCAGAATTCGGTCACCCAGGACATTCTTACTTCATGCCGAGTCACCCCAATGGACCCTACTCTGGAGGAAATTCTAAAGGCTACGAAGCTTTAGGAGGTTACGGACCTCCGTCCGGTTCAAAAGGCTACGAAAGTTATCTCATGTCGCCCTCCAAAGGTTACGAAAGTTCGGGACATTCCTCTTCAAAAGGATACGAGGGTTTGGGGAGCTACAGCAGTCCAACACCTTCCAAAGGATACGAGAATTTGGGGAGTTACAGCAGTTCAACACCTTCGAAAGGTTACGAGAGTGCCAAACAAGGAAGCGGAGAAGCCGGATATTCTCACGGAAGCTCAGGACAGGGTGGATTGAACCTCGCGGCGTTAACTCTCGGGCAATCTTACGTACCAGCTATATCAGCTGGCAAAGGTGGACCAGTTACTTTTGAATCGCAAGGCCAAGCTTACATGAGCCAACTGTATTCTTCTCCTGCTCAAGCTCTGTCTTCCATCAACCTCCAAGGTCTCCACGGATTCACCAACTCTCAAGGTGTCGGCATTCCAGTGATAAGTTTCGGATCTGGGTACTCTGTACCCGCTGCTGTCTCTACCCAGAGCTACACTGTTCCAGCTTCTGGCCACAGGCTGGTCATTTCAGCTGGCCATGGACCTTCTCACGCTCAAAGCGCCCAGTCTTCTCCAACACCAGCTTCAAGTTACGAAACTTCTTCTTACCAAGTGCAAAGCGAGTCAGGCCCCAGTTACCACGTTCCATCTTCCTCTTCTTCTTCTTCTTCTTCTTCTTCTTCTTCTTCTTCTAGTTCTAGTTCTGGCTACCAAGTTCAAGCTCCGTCGACCAGTCCTAGTTATCACCAACCACAACAGGGACAAAGTTATCAGGTTTCAATAAGCCCAAGCTATCAAATTGCCTCGAGTCCCAGCAGTTATCAATCCAGCGGAATGCCCTCCAATTCCAACTATCACTCTGGATCTTCAACTTCTTATCAGGCTGCTCCTTCCAGCGGGTCTTCCGGAGAATCTAACTACCAATCATCGTCCTCTTCGTATTCTGAGCCAAGTTATCACTCGGAAAATAGTTACTCGAACCCCTCTTACTCTGTTCCAAGCACTAATTACGGAACGCCTTACGCTACTGCCCAGAAAATAATTTACTCACCCCCTTCTCAGTACACTGGGCAGTCTTCTTATCCTCCTACCAGTTATTCGAATTCTGCAGTTTCTTACGGGCCCGCTGATAGCTCTCAGAGTTCTTATTCGTCCTCAGAATCGTACTCGGCTCCTCAGTCCCAGTTGCAAACGTATTCAGAACACCAAGGTGCTTACTCAAACCCTAACCCAATGTACTTGAGCTACGCATACAAACCAGGAATGTACAGAAATATAAAGGCTGATCCAAAATATGACACTATCTCATATTCAGATTCAGACCAGCCGATGGAATAATTCTTGCCAAATTGTAATTGCCTATTTTTCGTTGGTATAAACGTTACTCAATATTTATTAATGTATATTTAAGCGATTATTTATATAATTGTTATCGAGTATTACATATTTTTTACGTGATAATTTAATGAAGAGTTGTATTTTTTGTTGATAAAAAATCTTAAAATATTAATATTGTGAAATCTCGTAGATTAATAATTTAAAATATTGTTAAATAAAAAACGGTGTATAAGAGAAAAAAAAAAAAAATGAATCATATGTATCATGAATTACAAGAGTAAACACCTTTCTAAATATTTATTAGTTGAGAAAGTATTATAGAGCATGTACGATGGAAAGTACTCTATTTTATTTATTAATTCGATATATTCCTCTTTTTAACTGCTGTTGTTACTTATTACTCATTTTCATGTATAATTAACTGTTTTAATTTGTCATTAAATCATATATATATATATATATGTTTTAAATGTACACCAAAAAGTTCAATAAATAATAAATAAATGAAAAAGAAAGAGCTGTTGAATTATTTAGATTTTTTTTTTTTTTTTTTGACAAATGGGTCAAGTTCAATGGTTCAAATCATTGAAAGCTCATTTCCAATGATTTTCGCGTTATAAATAGCCGGTATAAGCTTACATGCTAAAAGTGATCGGTACGATGAATTGAATGGGCAATAATGCACCTGACCCACTTTTAACGTGCAAACGCATACATTTATTCATTAAAGTATTTTTAAAAACCAAAAATAACAAAAGTCCATGTGCGTGAATGTTTATTTAAACATTATTATTAAAAGTTATTTATTTTGTGATAAAAGAATGAGTAATTTCTCGCAAAAATAAACCAACAAGAACGAGAGGTCAGTCTTTCTTAATTTAAAAAATCATGAGAAAATCAACTTTTACTCTTTACCGAGGAATCTGAAAATCATTAGTTGACTTTCAGATCCGCAGTGAAAGACTTTAACAAAAAATTAAGTAATAAATATGTATTAATCAGCACTACGATTAACATATGAATAATAAATCTACGAAAGCATGATGATTAATTGATCGATAAAGGTAAAGGTATAATCGTTGATTTAAAAAATTTCCGCCGATTTTGCGAGGCGTGGTCTTAATCTATATGTATATACTCTTCTAGCAGAAGTGCGGCTAGATCGGGAGAAAGTGAAAACAATGAGCCTTTTCTCTAAAAAATAAAAAAAAAAAAATAAAAAAAAAAAAAAAAAAAGAGCACAGGATGCCGGAGTAAGAGCCAAGACCCGCAAAAAGCAAAAAGAGACAAGACAAAAGGACAAGACCGTTTATTTTTCAATGTACTGCTGCATCATGGGGTTCCTTTCTTTCCGTGATTGTGATTATATTTGCAAGGTTCGTGGCATCGTACCAACTAGACCAAAAAAAAGTGGACGAGCAGTAGAGGGCATTATCGGGAAAGTGATTCGAACTATCGAATAGGGAGTTTGCGTGCAAAGATGAGAGTACGTCCGGTATTTTATAGTCTATCGCCTACATGTATACTGCTCTGTTCTCTGTATTCTGTATTCTGTAATTTGTATTAATGGACTGGGAAAAAAACAATAGACTGGTTTGCCTGGGAGGCGAGAACAAATGAGACATTAATTTGGCTTGGAATAATCAACAGAAATAGGAGAATCGTAGACAGTAAAAGCCTCTTTCACTATTAACTATTTGTGTAATGCAAGAAAGAATCCAAGCAAGAACTGATAAAATAAGGCAGCCGAAGAAATTTATTACCCAAACGAGTTTGATTATATTTTCACTGCTTTAACGAGTCAAGTCTCAACTCTGATCGAGAGATCTCAGCTCATTGATCGTCTTCAAGCCAATTCAAGCGTCGTTCCTTCCATTACCAGCTTCATTACCGTCAATCCTCACAATATTATTACTATCAATTGCATACGAGCTGTAAACCCGTGTTTACACTTATACATATAAGATCAGGGAAAAGTTAAACTAGTTTTCGGAATTTTTCATGATCACCTTACCACACACTCCAACAGTATAAAGGAGAAATTCAATGTCAGAGTCGTCATTAGTTCTCAAGCTCGCCTACAGTTAACTCTGTGATTCAATTAAATTATAACTTTGCTCTAACTACTCATTAATTTTAATGTGTAAATAACTTGTGACCATGAAAATCATTGTAAGTAAACAAAATAAACTCTTTATTTATATATTTAATAATGTTTTAATCAATATATAACTATAATAATATGTGATGTGTTAATTAAATTATTTATATAAATTTTTAAAGTGAAAAAATGATTTATTATTGTCGGTATACCCTCAAAGGTTAAACTATTATACAATAATTTGTTTTTGTTCCAGATAATTTGTCTCTTGCCGGTGATATCTGCACAAAGATACCGAGGACCCAATGAAGACCCGTTTCTGCCGATTTATCCCATCTACCCGTACAACCCGAAGTTGATGAAGCGCGGCGTGGAGAAGGATTTTTTGTCCCAACTAAACCCAGAAGTTTTTGCACCAAAACACACGCCTCGTGACTCCCCGTACGTTAATTATTATTCTGGGAACAATAACCGAGATCAGAGCACGACCAGCGGTTACCCTCAGGCGTACACAACAATGTCGACGATTAATTTACCCCATAACGTTAATTACAACAACAATCCCTCGAGTCTCTACAACTATCCACTGGCCGTTTTAGCTCAGCCTCAGATGTACACCACTGCGGGCAATTATCCTCATTACCACTCAAATTACCAGCAAGCTTATTACGCTCAGCAGAGCTACCCCGGTAAGAGCCAGGAGAAATTACGCAACGAGTCAACCTCAAAAGACACCTCTTTCATCGACGGAACCAATTACATAACCATCGTGAAGGACCTCAAGGACCTGGAGACCCAGGCGACTGCTCAGATACCCAATGGCTCTTACAGACTCCTCGGATTTGAAGGAGTCCAGCGTCCTCCGCCTCCATCTCCGCTGGCTCCTCAACCAACTGCCGCTGATTCTTCTTCTTCTTCTTCTGGATACAGGTACCAGCATCTGGATCAATCGATGGCCCAAGCTCTAGGAAGACTTCTCAGCCAGCAGGCCGCAATTTCCCCTTCAGCAGCTCCTACTTATGCTCCAGTTGCTCAGAATCAGTACGATCCAAACGATGGATACCTTCCGCAATCTATTCAACAGAGCTCACCAGTGATTGCCAAAACAGGACTGGCTTATGTGATGAATCCCATGCCTCTGAACATCGTACCGCGACATATTGCTCGAGGACAGGACTACCAGGACCCCAGGAATCAAGTGGTCAGGCCAGCAGCCACTCAAGTCTCTTTGGAACCTTCTCAGGGCATCTACATCCCACCAATGAAGGTCAAAAGTCCCCTTCGGTACTCTGATTACTACACGCAGACTAATAATCCTGCAGCCATGTACCCTCCCGCGGATCAGCCGATTAATCCTGCTCCGTATGTTTATCCTTCTTACGCGGGATACGCCGGGATGGCCAGCCCCGAGATGAATTACAGGCTGATAGACAATAATAATAACAACAACTATTACGCTACCAAAAGAAACATCAAAATGTCTTAGATAATAATAGTTAATAATGTGAATCTTGTTTTTGTTATTTTAGTAGCCTAGTTATCTTTGTATTTATTTTTTATTGTTATTGTTATTGTTTATGGTTATGCTCGTTTTTACGAAGTTGTTTATTAAAATAAAGTATTAAACATGATGAGAATTTTGAATACATTAATGGATATAAGATATATCATATCATAAGCATATAAGAGAGTATTATGTTTAGTTATGTATGGTATATATTAAGGAGGAAGACTTTCTATCTCGATATATTTGATATCTGGATGAAAAAAAGAAAAAAAAAAAAATATATTGTAGATGGTATTTATTATGTAGAGAATAACAGAATAACAACTTGGATCTGATTGTGGCTTGAACCAGGATAAGGATGGTCTACTTTGTTTTTTACCATTCTCTCAAAAGTATGCGGTAGTTGATTCGTTCTTTCTTGGTATAGTATTTATATAAATACATATATTTATATGTGCTAGTGGCTACTCATATCCGTGGATGGACACCGTTTACTTTCACGTGTTTTTTTTAGTTCATATTCCAGTAAATTTAATTTAATCGAGAATCAGACTTGGGACCAAATTAGAGATAGCTGTTTTGATGCCAACCAAAGAAAGGATGATTTGTCATGGCTCTGTTTTTTAATCCACTGGCCCCGAGTCTCCTCGATTGTTCTCAGTAATTTCAATTATCATTAAAACACAACTTACAAATTAAATTTTTAATTCCAATAATTAATTTATTTCAAGTCGGTGTAATTAATAACAAATATTAATTAATTTTTAAAAACGTTTGTTTAAATAACAATCCATAATTCATTTTACCGGCCTGTAATTACGATGAATTATTGGACAGGAGTTGAGTAAGTTAAAAAACTGACGGTTCCTAAAATTGACAGCTTAATTTTACGGTAATTATTTTTCGAGAATAATTAAATCTAAATATTATGTATTATAAGTATGTATTCTAAATTGCAAAATCGATCGCTAAAAAGGAATCTTACGAAAGTGGTAATTGGCTATGATAATTACTCATCAGTATACATATTATTATTATTATTATTATTATTATATACATACTCGCGGTCTGATATTAGATTCAATCGATATTACAATTTCCCACGTTTAAATTCCCTAACCACGCATTAATTAATTAGTCACGACTCTTACACTAAACTATTTAAATTTAAATAATCAAACATCATTTATTTAATTTATAATTTATTTACTTATCGATGATAGTAATTATCCAGGAAGACTGCTCAATCGACGCTTCCGTGTTGCTAAATATATATATAATATATTACACAGCTGATTTATATTTATATTTTGGGGGATAAATCACCTGTTCGATTTGTCCTTTTTTTTTTTTTAGTTTCTTTTACGGATTATGAGTAAAAACAATGGCAAAGACCAAAACAAGGCGTGGATATTAGATCGTGGAGTAACCTTCTAAAGAAAGTGGCCTTGCAGTAGCCTCAGTGGGCTAGGTACATTTATAATAGAATATAATCGAGTGTGTGGCCAGGAGAATAAGCCATTGGTCCGCAAAAGATCGGCAAAGTGAACGGGGAACTGGGTGATTTCCTCGTTGCTGGTTGATGGTGGTTGCTGGCTCCAGTTGGATCAGTACTAAATTATTACGTTCACCATATAATAGCCGGAGAGTGAAGTGTTGCACCTTAAGCGGTCGCTTCTGGCTCTTTTAAACGAGAGTAGAAGGGGCTTTGCCTTTATAACCGAACCTACTTGCTTTTAATTTTGTAGTTCAGCTAGATCTTTTGTGTCGTGTACTATTTTTCACTTTAAATCATGGTGGGTTTAATTAATATAATAATATGCATAAATTAATAATGCCCTTAGCCCTTAATCCTCAATCAATATTATATTGTCCTTGTCAGATAAACTTTGGTGTTACGATAAAAGGATTTTGTTTTTATTTCTGTCAGTGTGTTTGGATGCATGACTTATTCCGTCAACAATAAAATTGACGTCTCTCGTCTATAACAGACTTTTACTTTAAATTGGTGCTCAAACAACATTATCGGAAAAAATAATAGTCTATGTATGTATAAAGAGTGAATAGTTCCGGATGCATGTACATGACCTAGAATTAATATTATGATCGGCCAGTGAAAGTGGAATTATTTTTTCGTTAGCTTGTTTATGTTTATGCTGTTAGATAAAAAAAAAAAAAAAAAAAAAAAAAAAAAAAAAAAAATAAATTAATAGTATCCAATTTATTTAACAAGCTGGAAGATTGATTGAAAGATTTATATTTTTTATTTCAGCGGCTGTGGGGATACTACGCGGTGGTAGCGGGTTTATTATTAACAACAACCGCCGCGGAGAAAAAAGTTAATCTCGAGGATATTGAGAGGGATAATCTCCGCTCGGAGGGCAGCACCGGGAGTTCCAAGGGGACCTTACAGCAAAAAAGCTACCAAGTTAAGCCGGAAACAGATAGTGAGGATTATCGATCAAGTAGTCATCAGTACGAGGCTGCCAGGGGATTCGGGTCGTACTCTTCCAGAGATAAACCGGGACACCATTATCATGTAAGATACACATTATACATTATATATTTACAGAGATTAATTATTAATATTTTATATTTACTTACCCCTTCCAGGCTGATAGTTACATGCAAGCGAACCAGCCGAGCTTTGACTATCAGCACCACCCAGAGGATAATGACAATGCTCAGTACACAGATTATCAAGAGCAGGATCCAAAGCAGTATTATTTTACTCCGGAAATAAATGTCGGAAATCGGTATCAAACGATTCAGCAGAAAGTAGCTACTGAGAAAAATTCTAATGGATATAAAAGTACTTAAATTAATTATTTTTTCATCAATGTAAAGACAGTTGAGATTGTTATGTTAATTGACAATTATTATTAAAGGCACTGTTTACATTCCAATGAGCCAATTGTTGGCTTACTACGCGTATTTGTCGGGTCAAGGGTCGCAGAGTAAACCTCTAGGAGCTCTCGGAGGAGAAGGGAGCCACCAAATGTCCGTTCCTGTCTACACATCGGACCCCTATGGTCGCTCTCCTGTTTACATGTCCTCAAAGTTGTCATACAAACCTCAACCGCAGTATATTACATACGCGTCCCAATATCCATCGCACACACAAGCCGTCCTTGGGAAGGTAATTTCAATTATAATTACAATTATATAATTACAAATAGCGGGATAGAAATTTACATTACTTTTTAAATGAAGCAGAAGGGACAACCGAGTAAATTGTACTCGCACGTGAGCTCATCCTCCAGTGGCACGCAACCGCAGAATCAGAACAGCCAGTACTTAGGCCATCAGGAATTGATTTACCCGGAGCAGTACTCAACGGGGACGCACCAGGTGCAAGAGGACGCTAAATCGTACACTCAAACTGACTCTCAACCTCCGAGCAGTCATTTGGAACAGTATTACCGGTATATTACCCCGGAACAGTTGCAGTACTTGGTATCCTCTAAATCAATTTATCAACAGCCAGAGTACCACCAGGTATAATTTTAGATATTATCATAATGTATTTATTACACTTAACATTGACGTGTTGATGGTTAATTGCCGTCCAGTTATTTATTATTTATTATTTATTACAATGACGTGAATAGAGTCTTGAAACGCCAGAAGACGGTCTGATGCCTCCGCAATCCCCGGCGAAAAATTTTAAGTCATCGTACCCATCAGCAACCAGTGAAAGTACGCGATTACATTATTTACAAAACCACCTGAGTCATTCATCCTCATCAGAGCCAAAATCACTTCTTGATTCTTATGTTCCAAGTCACATTATTGCTGCGCAGGATGTTGAAAGGTAAAAAATAAATTAAAATAAATATATAGAGCTGATTGTTTTATTTTATTTTTTATTTCAGATATCGCGAAAGGCCAATTAAACTTGAAAGCGGCTTCCTTCCATCCAAGATAAACTTTATCCACTCGTACAAAAAACGAAAAACTCAATAAGATTATTTTGTTGTTATTATTATTATTATTATTATTATTATTATTATTATTATTAGACAAGTCCTTATCTAGTCTCGCAGAATTTGAAAATATATAATAATGCATTTATTTTTCACAGCAAAATAAATATAATAAATAATAGATTGATATATATATATATATATATGTAATAAAAAATTTCTAGATCCATAGATTTGATCATGTACGTGTTATATTATATGTTATATTGCGATTTCTAATTCGGACGTAATGCGTAGTATGTGTCTGAAATAGTATTTGCATAATCCACTTGTAATATCCAGTTTTATTACATTATCCAGTAATCGATTTATTTTAATAATTTAATTGACCACAATTAAATTCTAATAACATTGAAATTAACTAAATCATGAGCATAACGCTTAATGGTTCAAGACATGGATTATTATTACTCCAATAAAAAATCATTCTTATTTTTTATTGTTATACTTTGTATTAATCAAGCTAACTTAAGTAATTAATTAATATATATGTAACTCGATGAATATAAATAAATACTAATTGTAATTTTGATTTAAATAATAACCATTGTTTCTTTTTCATTTCACTTTCGACAATTATTATGGACGTTAATTAATTGAAAATATATATTCAAAGAATTTATTTATTGATAAGAAGTTATTATAAATTATAAATTGTAAATGAATAAATACAGTAGACTATAGTCAGCTGACAAATTGAGAGTTGGGATGAGAAAGCGGTTTAAGTGATGAGCCAATCATCAGGGCTTACTTGCCTTGAAATATTTCAATAAAAAACCAACAAATAAAAATCCCGACTTATCAAAATACACGTTTTATACATTCACTAATTAAATAAATAAATAATTTTAATTTTAAATAAATGGTTAAACGCCCTACTTAAAAATAAACGGTGATTATTTTAAAAAATGATTTATGCAGTTATTACTTGAATAGTTAATTCAGCGAGTGATTAATAATAAAATAAAATAATAACAAGTTATTGATGAATGAGTAAAAGTTGTTAAAGCCAGTTAAAACTTCACTGGTGAATATATGAAGCGAGAGAGACTGAGACGGTGATCGAAAATCGATCGGCACGTGGTTCGTAAGATGGTATTGGCAGATGTCTTCCTGGTTCTTTGAGTGTGTGTGTGTGTGTGTGTGTGTTGAACGTCTCACTAAAGTGAAACTGTATAATGGATGGGATGGGATGCCTGTATTGGAATCGTACCTACCTTGGAATCGTCAGTCGAGTATGTTCTGGTCCCAGCTCATGTGTGATGCTGGATAGGTGATGGGTGATGGGGAGCGAGGGCATATAAGGTGGGATGCTGTGGTCTCTACTCGATCAGTACCAAACGCACTCGACCCAATCGAGTTAACAGTTAATCGTGACACTCGACACTTTTTATCGTTTTTTTCTCTATCGAGATGCGACTCTCTTGGATCTACGTAAGTCTACTTACTTAATAAACAATAACATATTTATTTACACCATACAATTCAGTGTTATAATTTTTATCGTTTTTTTTTTTTTTATTTATTTCCAATATTTTTTATTCGATTTTTTAAAATTGTTTCCTGGAATCGAAAGATGTAATTACGGTGAAAGTGTTTCCGATTTTCCAAACACGCAAGATCATTCGGTTTAAAAAACTGGCAGATGCTCATCCTAAAAAAAACATCTAATGAATCTTTCTTTTGCGCAGTGAAAGTCTCTAAAGTCAATTGCTCTATTATTTTGTCAACCGAATGTCACACAGAAGAAAATAATATTTCATTCTTAGACGTATTAATTAAAATTCTTCGTTTTTATTATTTTACAATTGAGTTAAAAAAAAATAACAGCAGATTTTCCAATTAAACAAGGTCATCATAATGAAAGGTATTTAAAATTTAAACGGTTAATAAAAGTGAGACACTGAAAAAGAGGCAGTGAAAGTAACGATCTCGATACAGATTTATATCGGTGTCGTTCAATGACTCGGAGTAGAGATGAGAAAAAAACCCGGCAGCAGGCGAAGTGAATGTTGTTGCTGGTATCGCATTAACGGTCTATTGAGGTTACCTTGACTTTCGTGTAGTTTGCTTGACCTTACTCATTGATATATGACCGTGTCAACGAGTCCACTTGCTACCTGTACCAATAAATCAAATTGAAAACTTTTTATTAATTAAATATTCATTAAAACCATCAATACTATTGACTTGTTCCTTCTGCCTTCTGCAGTTCGAAAGTTTTTAAACGTATCCGGGTCATCAAGTTTTGCTAATTACTTTTTATTTTCCCAGATATTTATTTTGGTGACGCTGGGGAGTTGCGAGCCCGAGCCTGAAGCGGACCCACCAGAACAATTCACCGACGATCCAGCTAATTCAACAGACACCGAAGAGCCAGAGTTGAAGCTTGACAACCTATCAGGGCCGCTGTTTCTCGTTGAATTTGTAAACGAAAACTCAACAGACGAAAAGTCGAAGCGAACGATAGACAACAATCTCGGATATGGCTACCTGAAAAACAACCTGTTCAGCGGGAAGTACAATTACTACTTTCCAAATGGAAAGACAGGAACCACAGTGACCATCGAGGAGTCGTTAACTCCCTTCGAGCCAAAGACAATTATTGACACGGAGAAACCCCCCACGAAGCTAGAAGGCGACTGGACCGCCAGTTATCCTTCTAATCAGCAGGTCTTTGGCCAAAGAACCAAGCTCAGAAAGTACAACCCCTCAGACTACATCCACCAGAATCAATATTCTACCACCGCAAAGCCCAACATTGCTTACACGACAATCCGTCCGGAATACAACCAAAATGCGTACACCACAGCCAAAACAATTTATCAAAACTCTTTCTCGGCTTACTCGAGCACCCCCAGCCCGAATTACAATTCAGAGTACGTCGCAGGACTCCACCCTCCGGGAGCTCTCGAGGCGACCACTCTGATGCCTCCGTTGTCAGACGACCCCGCGCAATTCAATATTCCAAGGTTCACTGTCGAGAATGGGATCAGGTACGAGAACAAAATAGTCTGGAAGTATCCTGACGGGAGGATCGCCGAGCCGCCTTCGTCCTTCATAAATCACTACTCAGAGTACTCCGAGCCCCAGAGGAACAAAGTCAATCACCAGAACGCATTCCGTGAGACTACAGGATTTAGAAACCCAAATGGGCATCAACCGAGCCACATTTACAAGAATAATAATCTCAATAATAATAATAACAACAACAACAACAACAACAACAACAATAACAATATTTACTCACAACGTCCGGCGACGTTTCCAACTGACCAAGAGTCGTTTTCGCAACGTCCAGGTAGTTCTTCTCAATCACAAGCTTTCAACCTCTCTTATCAGAATAATTACGGCTACAGACGTGGTAATAATAACAATAATAATAATAATAATAATAATAATAATAATAAAGACAGGTTTGAACAGAGACCGTACTCAAAGTACGCAATAGACAGCTCCAATCCAGAATACACACCAGCACCAAACACTTTGCTTCGAACCACCGAGTCTCCACAAATACTCACCCAAGGAGGACAACTCTCACCGCAAGTCCTCAACAAATACAAGCCCCAGGTCCAGCAGTACTTGTCTAAATTGTTCACAAGCTCCAAGGAGTCCAACAAGCCCTACGACTCCAACAGCTTCATTGAAAACAACTACGAGCAGCTGCTAAATTACAATCCTTCAATTTCTCAATACGTTAAAGATCCCTCGTCAATTCTACAAGCCTACCCGACCTTTATTCAATCAGGAAAGTCTCTTGTGCCGGTGATTATCCTCAGAGTTGATGGAGTTCGTCCAGTGGAGCAACAAACGCCAAACATTAACCTAAAGTCGCTGCTTCAGCAGTATTTGTCTCAGTACGCCACCGAAGGAAGAAATCCAGAGAACCACAAGTCCAATCAGGAGTTCCGACCCAGTCCTGTTGATGATCTGACATACTTGACGGAAGCGCTCAAGCGGTTTTCACCCAACTCTCAAGAGCCCACTCGGCTCGCCAATCATCCGCTTGAGTATGAATCCACCCGATACACTCACGAGTCCAGTTACGACACTATTAATTCTGAAGTAAAGCCACCTGATTCCCAGAGGTATAATAAATTCTCTAAAAAAAATGGACAAAAAGTTAAAAGCGTTCAGATAATTGATGGTCCTCATTATACTAATTAAAATTATTAATTGAGTTCCAATCACTTAGCATTGTATTTACGAGTATCTGTTTACGAAATTTTATTAAGATCTAGCTAGAGTTTTCAGGTCATCTGTTTTTTTTTTTTTTTTTGTTGATTGATTGGTCACTAAGTAGATAAATAAGTGCCATTAAGTGACGTTTAGCTGGCTATCTATAATTATAATCAATAATAATTATGCTCATTCCTTTAAATATATTATAGATTTTATAATTAGTATTAAGACGGGTATGTGCAATAAATGAATATATTAATAAAAGATGGATTTGTTTGACCAAATCTTGACACTTCATAAAGGTACCTTTCATTGTAAAAAATAAATTTTATGTATGGTTTTTTTTTTTTTTTTTCTTTTTTTTTATTTCAAATAAATACTGTTGTTTTCTATGTAAATGATTTGTTTTATTTTATCAAAAATATTTATTACTTTGAGGGAAAACCGCAGGTATTAAATAACCAATAAATCATAGGTTGTATTTGTTAGCGATGATGATTATGATGATATCTTTGGGCTCGCGTCGATTAGCAGTAATTAGTAGCTGGTAAATAAAGTAAGTAAAATAAAAGTTTTTAACTTTTTAAGTATATACAGCAGAGATGAGATCGAGAGACGGATAATTTTTTTAGTTTTCACAAGCCTGGATGATATCGCAAAATCTAACAACGGTGCAGGCGCAATTAACAACAAACCGTTTAAACATTATAGGTATAAGTGCCTTGGTACTCGGTCTTTTTATAATTCTGCAATACAAAATACACTCATCAAGCCTGTCTGAATAGTCACAGACTCTTGAGAGAATGAATAGTTTACGAGCATCGTCATGTTAATGCGTGTGTTTTAGAGCGAACAAATCCTGTGTCTAGCATTGCGAAAGTAATGACCGTCAATTACGTATTCGTTATTTGTTTCTCTGTAGCTAATTTTGTTGAAGGGATTAATTTCATTTTTATACTCTTAAGAAGATCAATTTGTGGCATCCGATCTAGAATACCTTATATAGATCTAGAGTAATATGATTTGGAGAGCAGCCAATTGATTGATTGATTGATTGATATCAAAACTAGCGGGTATAACTAGCGGGAGAGCATATCCGGTAGTTGACTGGTATTTACTATCAGGATTATTTATTAGTCGTTTTTTTGTGAGGATGTACAATAATTTGCCAATTAAGTGAAATCTATTGGGCAATATCAGTCGTTAGCTGTTTTCTATCGGGCGTGATGCCGAGGTTCTGCTAGATGATTTTAATAATACCCAGGAATATAATCCTGATAGATACACATCCTATTTTAAGAATTTTTTTTTTTTTTTTTATATTTCTATGCGTTTTACGGACAAGACTTTTCCAGCTGCGGTCGCGTGTCGTGAATGAAAGTATCTTCGGGGAGGGTTTACGTACATTAATATTTAGAACGATATTTTTCACTTGGTTGCCGGAGTGTATAAAGAAAATCGCGCATTTGCTATGTGGCTCAGTTCTCTCGTGGAAGTGAATCTCGTATCATCACTGGATAAATCATTTTATTTTTATTTTATTTGTTATTTACTCTGACAAAACAAACTTGTTCAGCCCTAAGGGAATGTGTTATTCATATTCGTGATACGTTTATTTTGTTTTGGTTTGTTTTAAGAGTTTCGTACAGCCGCCGGCCAGTGGTTAACGTGCCAAAGATGTTGTCTTACTACGTAAGTTTCTCAATTTTTTATTAATTTACTATCGTTATATTTATTTATCTATCTAAAGGTCCCTTATTTTATTCAAAAGCTCTGAAGAAAAATTAATAACAAATTTTTTTTAAATTATATTTTTGGTAGAAGAATTTTTCTCTTAAATCAAATAAATTTTTTCAAGTGAAGCTTTAAAATTATTAATCGAAAAAACTTGATAAGGAACAGGATACAGTTTTATTACTCGGGAAAGAAACTCGCTGGCTTTCAAAGAATAAATAGTACAAACAGAGATGCCAATATCTTCCGTCATAAAAATAATAAATAAAAGATTTATTGAAATTTGGTATACATAATGATAATTTGAAATCGGTGAGAAAATCCATAGGTTTTGGTTCCCTGCACATTCAGTTCTTAGTAGGCTGACGTCCAGCATGTTCCACTTGTTACCTTTTTACTTTTCCAATTTGCTTTTCTTTTCTAGGACATCCCCTTGACTCGATAATTGACAACCTCATTAATTTACCTAACAACTATTATTAAACCTAATATCGCAACCTTTAATTTTTTCAGGTAATCCTGTTATTGCTGTACTGGCCGAGTGCGAGGAGTGACAATTCCACCTTTGCGGATCAGGTAGCAGTAGCCTCTGAAAGTTTAGATATCAAGGTACCAAAAAACGAAAGCCATGAAATTGCTGGCTCGTTATCATCCTCCGAGCGTGACGACATTGTCATCAACTTCGAGAATTCCAACGGATTTGTTCCAATGACAAGCTCTACTGAGCCTTCCGAGGAAAAATATTCTTCTACCGAGCCCACGACCAAAGAGCCATTCAGAATAAACGTCGCCAACTACTCGGAGTCCGATTTCTCAACTGAGGCCCGCATTTTGATAAATCTCCAGGGCTCCACCGTAAACAGACGATCCTATGATGTGGAAAATGACGAAAAAGAGTTTGAAATTTTAAAAGTAAACTCTAATACACCAGCTGTCGCTAATTACAATGAATTCTACGAGACATTTCAAAAAAATAAAGATTCAAAAGCTGCTAAAACTCCCACCAAAAACTTTTCTTACTTTCGTCAGAAGGAACGTATGAAGCAAATTAAAGACTATATATTTTATCAAGACGGTAATTCTCAACAACATCACTCGCTAATTCACCATGACAGCCAGGATGCACCAAAAAAAACTTATGAGCTGGAGAAAGTTCACAATTATCCAAGTGCTGCATCTGATTACGATATTTTCAGCGAAAGTGTTACGAGACAGAGATCATCGAATTTGCCGCCATCGGGTTACGAGCTGGAAAATACTCACAGCAGTTGGAAACCCGCTTCGCCAAAGTATCAGAGCAACCGCAACACTAAATCCCCTCCTATTGTCGTAGATTCTAATGAATACAGTTACACCCAGCAGTATACTACCAAAACACCTCAATCGAGTTCGACAGAGCCGTCATTTAAGTACCAAACAGACATGTCAGAGGATCGTTACGACCGAAATGAAGACTACTCAGAAGAGAACACGGATGAGTATTACGAAATAACTGAGCGTCCTCGGAGGCTTCACAAGAGCCGACGAAAGCCTTACGAATCCTCCCGTAAACTCCCGAAGGAGCACCGCGGTGGTGATTCGAGTGAATCGAAGAAACAAACCTCAACGCGTACAAAGTTACATCGCGGTAAACCAAAGCAGAATTATTGGAGCGAGGAACAGCCGAGCCAAGAAAGTTCCGAGGAGAATACCAAGGAGGAGAGAACTAAAGACGATAATGCAAGCTGGAGTCAGGTTGGTCCTAATGTTGAGTTCTCTCAGTCGAACGGATACGAAGTCGGTCAAATTGACAAGCCCAATGTTTTGGTGCCGGTTAATTTGAACCTCGTTCCACTCAGCAATTTTGATCACGCAACTGCTCTGGGCAACAGCCAAGGCTTCGACATGACCAATGTTGGGATGCCTGGATACGTTTCTTCTGGGTCAATCGTCAGTACTGCAGCTCCCTTGCTCAGCAGTGTCCAGCCAGTGGCAATTCAAAACTTCCCTCAAGGCGTCAAACATCAGAACATCGGTTACTCTACAGCCGTTCCAGACATTGTTGTTGGCCAAAACTCTTTCCACAACCCCGTACAAACTGTTCTTGTCCAGCAACCAGTCCATAACAAGTACACACCTAATATAAAAAATTACTATCCCAGTACTGCAACACCTATGTTCACAATGACACCCACGCTTCAAGGTTTTTCGACGATCCAAAGTACAGTCGCTTCAAAATCTGTGACGCCGAATATGCAATTGTTCTATCCACACTCAACAGTTTCAACTGCTCAGCCTCTGTACCAAGCTCCTCCTCATAATAATTACAATATTGTCGTCAATCCTAATGGTCTGAACGGGCAAAATGTCCAGCATACTACGCCCAATTATAATTACGGAGCTCAGTCAGATTCTCAGAAGAAAAATAATCAGTTTTTAGCTTCAGCGAGTTATTCTGTCGGAAACAACGGCCAGCAAACTCAAAACAGTCAACAGAATCAAGCCCAATCGAATAATCCAAACAATAATCGGTATGCCAGTTCTCAGATTAATCCTCAAGTCGTCAAACCTCAAATGCTTCACGGTTACATCCAAACTGGCGCAGGAATTCCGGTTAATTTTAATCAGCAGCAATTTGCCAATGTAGGAAACAATATTTTGGAAAACACCTGGAAACAATTACAGCAACTGCAAGGTAATGGACAGCAAAATCTTTATCATCGGATCCACTATCACACAGGTTACGGTAAAGATAACGCTGTCAGTCCCAGTAACACAAATGTCAATACTGTCAATGCAATTCAAGTACCACTTGTAAAAGCTCAATTACCCGTAGTAGGGACTCAGCATGTCCAAATAGTAAATCCGAATTTTCAAGCCATGAACCCGATTCAGGTAAATCCGTTCTCTGGCGCAGTGGTAACCACGCAGATTCCTATTTACAGTACACCAGCGGGTTTTGTGACTCCAACAGCCGGACCCATCGCCATTCAAAATTACGTCGATTCACTTACACAAATTGGAGCACAACAGACTGTGCAACAAGAAAACGGAGCCAAGTACAACCCAATGAACTTTATTCCCAACATGGAGGTCGTTAAAAGCCAGACGATGCTCAATGGAAAAAACGCGGAATCCCTTCCTCCAAATTTGAGCCTGGTCCCGATGATTCCCGGAGGGAAATTTTCTAAACACTCCCACGAAGCTCAAGCAGAGTTGATCACCAAGCCAAAATTGAGCTCTGATTTGGAGAAATACGCCGATGAAATGTTCAAAGAGTCTCTTCGCACAATTTACAATACTCACCAGTGGAATAGCGACAAGAGAATCAGAAATTTGACTACTATTGACAGCAACGACCTGGAGAGACTCAGGCAGGAGCTGGAGCGATACAGGGCTGTCAAACCAGGAAAGGACATTCTTGAAGCGCATCATTCAGAGTCCCACTATCACACAGCAGACCCAGGACGTGAGAGGAGACCTGGGTTGACTATCGCCGATATTGAAGAGCTTTTCAAGACAAACTTTAAGCCCCAATCCTTCTCCGGGGACTCTCTGTCTTCTGCGAGCAAGCCCAACTTGAACAATGTGAAACTCAGTGACTATCTTACGCCTCCAAAGGTGAATTCGTTTGTTTCAAAGAGTCCTTTCGTAGACAGCAAGCCGGCAAAGAAGCGACCTTCCAAGAGGCCTCACTCTCGACCCTCGTCACGACCAGGAAATCTAGACACCTCGGCGAGCAATCACGTCTCACACTCATACCGACGACCACACTACGGGCGCGGTTCTTATCATGGTGATTATCGCGGAGCGGGAACTTATTTAGACAATTATCCTTCTCTTACGACTTCATCGCCTGATTTGGATTTTTTACAGTTCAGAAACGATAACTACATGGACTACAACCACCCTCGCATGCACAACCTTATGGGGCTGCTGATGAAGAGCAAACAGCTGCCCAGTGGGACGACCTCTAGCTCGATAGACGATGATAGTTATCCACAGTTTATAAATTATGATCGACGTAGAATGTACAATGAGGCAATGAAGCACAATAATCAAATAACCTCAGCCGCTTTTCGCCTCCTTCCAAGACTTAATTACCATTACCAATGATATCATCCATTGATTAATCCCTCTAATACAATCTGGTGTCTAATTTTTCTTTTTTTTTTTTTTTCAATCTAACTCATTAGAGAATCAATTAAAAAATAGATAAATTAATTTCCAAAGATAAAATTGGTTCGTCTAATGTACAATTAAAAGGAATGCTTCTGCCAAAGCGGAAAAATACGTAAATCATTGATTTAAAATAATTAAGTTTATTTATAATAACGATCATAAGGTAATGTTTATTATTAATAAGTTAAAAGAATTTATTAACAATATTAATATTAAAACTAATGTATAGTATATAATGATTTATACTGTAAATAAATATATATACTGATATTAATAACGTTGTAGAAGATTTATTTAATGGGTAGAAAGAAAAAAATATTTTTATTGATTTTCTAGAAATAATTTTTTGCCAATTACCATGCTAACAAATGGACGACAGTAAACTCTGTAACGGTTCACTGGAAACGGAAATCTTTTCTGTTTAACAATTGATATTAAATTCCTCTCTCACTTTTTATCTTTCCTACTTCTTTATTCTTTTTCCTTCTTCACTGGTGTTTTTGTTAAATTTAGAAAAGTGAGGTGCTCCGTTGGACGTTTCGCATCACTAAGTCTACGAATATAAAAGATCAAGAAATAGATCAACCGATGCTAGTGAGATCCGATCTCTAGTCCTGAGAACAATGGCCATCAGGGTACGTCCTGTCAAATTATATATTTATTATTTACATTAACATTTTAATTCATTTATATTGTGTTCTTTATTTGGTCAATAAAAGTGGTGCTTACAGATTGTTTGGTGTTTACTGCTTATTGGAGTTGTCAAGGCTAATTCAATCTCGACAACCCCTCAAACGACATCTTCCACGGATTCATCTGTAAAAATTAAACCCAAAGTGCGACGTTCTAATTTTTACTTGTCATCAAATGGTGCGACAATTCCCTCTTATAAATTATTCGACACAAATATGAACATACACGCGATTAGAACCGCGCCTACGATAACCTCTTTTAGTCACAGTTTTCCAAAAAGTGAGTTCACTAAATCCCCGTTAATAAATTCGTTTACACCCTACGAAATTAATTCCTTGAAACTAATTCCGGAAAATTCTAAAATATCCGCGAAAGCTTACTACAAAAATCCTAGTTTTTACACAAGTTCGAGTTTCCCGAAATTGGGCCAACGTCCCTCAGCGAGTTCTGCTGGTCAATATGGAAAAAACTACCCCGAGATAAAATCTATATCAATATCACCCTCGTTCTCAGCTTCAGAGGTTACTTCCGGAGGTTTTAAGCCCATCAGTCCTCCCCAGTACCAAAGTAACCCTCAGCCTGAACTTTCTGAAGTTCTGAGGGGTTACGAGGACTCTTATCAATCTTACGGTAATCCCACAACGTCTTCCCTAGCATCTTCCCTCGAAAACTTCCCAACGTACTCCGTTCAGCCGATTCACCCGACAATTAGAACTAATTTACCTTTCGCGCCGACAACCGCTGTCTCAAAAATAAGGAGCAGCGATAATTATCAGCTGCTTTCTGCTCAACCCCAATTACATTTCACCGCGGCGATTCCTCTTACCCAACAGCCTATTTACCATTCGCAGCCCTTTGGAAGAATAAGGACCGATGTTGAAGTGATCACCAAGAGACCACAAATTCCATTTCCCGAAGATAGTTCCGAAGAAGGTCAGTTGTTCATTTGTTCTCTCTTCTAACTTGAATTATTTACTCGGAAAATAATTTGGGAATGATTTATTTCAGTAGATTTTAAGTCCGTGGGAATTCCCGTCTCTGAAGAATCTTACGAACCGCTTCAAACAGTCAAGAATGTTAAAAATGATAACCGATACCAGTTACCTGACTCTTCTATTTTTAAGTCATACGACGAAGCCTTTGGAAAATTATACCACCCGTCAAAAGTTCCTGTTGTGCATGGTACTCCGCGACCTCACACGCCAAAGTTGATAGAAAAACCACCCCAGTACGGAGTCTCGAGCAGCGCTGAAGCTGAAAAGCAAGTTTACGAGCACTCTGACGAATATTCTTCGGTTTCGAACGAAAATTATCACCCGGGAGGCAATTCCAATCAGGGAAGCAACCAAAAGTACAGCCAAGAGGGGAGTGATTTCGAAATACCTCACTTTGAGAATTTTGGCCGTGACTATAAACAAGATTTCGAGGAATCTTATCACCAGGAACTTCCCCGTGAGGGTATTTATCTTTTTTTTTTTTTTAAATCAATTCAACTGAAATTTACTGAATAATCGATTGTTTTTTCAGAGTACAAACAAGTCAGAGAAGTTTCAAAGGTTGACGAAACAAATTCGCGACCGAAGATCAGTTCCAGCGGTCGAGAAACGATCAGATCGCGTCGCCCGAATAAACCACGTAAGAGTTACGCCGTCGATGAGTCTGCGGGTGTTGAAACGACTTACGAAAGGATTGTTGCGAAAAATCCCCAAGAGTCTTCGGAAAGGCAAGTTCCCGTGGAGAACTTTGGTTACAAAATTCCGAAAAGTTCGCGGACGACTGGCTTCAATAATGAACAAACCACTGAACCGTCAAAGCCGACTTACTCCGCGAAAAAATCCAGGAATCAGAGCTCCAGGAACTCTGAATTGAGGAAGCAAACCTCCCATCAATTTAACTCTCCGTACTCGAGCAGCCAGCCAAAATCGCTTGATCAATCTCCGACTGTTGAAAACGTCTTAGTGCTGCCATTTATCTACAAAGATAATCTCAACAGCAATTATCATCTGCTGAACGATCCAGTTGGTTAATTTCTCTTAGTTGCTAGTTACAAACACCAAATAAATAAAACAAATAAATATTGTATTTAACTCTAGACTTAATATTTCATTTTTTGTTGTAAGAAATAACTTTTATATATTATAATAAATAATACTATTGCTCGTTCCACCAGGCAATCTCCGTTCTTAATTATTACACTTTTCTCCTCCCTCTCCGGCTTCACGCATGCGTGAAAATAATTTCTATTTATCGACTTACGGTCATTCGTCAGTTTATTTGAAAAAAAATATGAACCTCAATCCAGCCTCAGCTTCAGAGGGTCCAGTTTTTCGAAGGGTAGGCTAAATCATAAAGCTGCCTACTAATTATATCGGAGTTTACTTTATATTTATAAGCTTCTAACCAGGATAAATAACTTTTATCTCATAAAAATTTATTTAAGTTAATATATATCAAAGGAGATAAATGTGTATTATGACTTATAACTTTAGTATACTATAGAAAAAAAAAAAAAAAAAAATGATTATTTTGTTGGGCAATGAAATATCAGGAGAGTCTTCCGGGTGAGATTCCAATTCTGATAAAACTAGTTATAGTTATATTAGATGACTAGTGATCAATAAGTTCCAATCACTGTCAGTACAGGGAGCGGACATATATCCCAGATTAAAGATTGGCTATTACAGCCACCACCTCGTCCTCACTATCATTATAAATGGCAGTCTTCAATTATCCAACAATGTACTACCAATTCTGTTGGCTAAAAATAATTATTAACTATTTTATAATTAATTTCGTGATTATCCGAACCAGGACTCTTTATTCCCCGGGTATATATACTCCGGTTGACATACTCCGGACATCAGTATCCATCACTGGACGATCTAGCAAGATGAAGGCTGCTTTATTGGTAATTTTTCAATGATTATTTTTATTTTTCTACAATAACTCTTTTAAAACTATTTTTTGATCCCAGTGCAAGATTTTGGTGGCCATCGTGGTTGTAGCAAGTGAGGAATTAAATTCCGAGTCAACGAAAAAAGAAAAGCGTGGAGTAGCTTTTCTAGGGTCCCCAGGTTTCGATATTGTTGGAGTTCTTCCAGCTTTTAACCAACCCTGGCTCCCAGCTGGCTTGGGTAACTCTTATTGGCCTGGACAATTTTCATCGGACCTTGCTTTGAGCCAAATTCAATCTCAAGCCACTCACAATGTCGCTCTCCAAGTAATTTTTAATTAATCATCTCAATTATTTGTAGTTTTATTTACTTACTGGCAAATATTTTAATTCTAGGCTTTAAAAGACAACTACCCGGGCACACCAAGCATCACCTACTCCCCGGAAGTAGTTAGAGCGATCCACTCAGCTAAAGAAGCCAATCACAACGTCCTGGTAGCTCAACATCGCGTTGCCGAAGCGAAGCAAGCTGCCCTCATCCAGCAAAAAATCGCTCTAACCAAAGAAGCCGCCGCGAGAGAAGCAGCTGAGAGGTAATTTTTATTAATTAAAAGTTTATCTTGAATTTTTGAGTAAATTTGCTCGCTTACAGGTCAGAGGCGATAGCAGCGCAAGCTCAGTATGCAGCCCGGGCGAGTGCTCAGCAACTGGTGGGTCTCCAGCAAAGACTTGCCTCTTTGAAAGACTCAGTAGCTGCTGCTCAAAGGGTCGCCGCTGCTCGGGAAACTGCAGCCGCTGCAGCCATTCAACGCAATGCCGCTGATACTGCTGCTGAACTTCGCAAACAGGAGGTTGATAAACAAATCACCCAGACTGAGAAAGAAGCCAAGGTCTTTTATTTTTTTTTTTATATCTAAAAATAATTATCGAATGAATTAATTGAAAAAAAAATGTTTTCAGGTGCGTGATATCGTCGCTGCTAAAGAAAACGCGATCGCCAACGCAGTCCAGCATTCCGCTGCTTCAAAGACAACTTACCCACCCTGGGGACGATAAGAACTTGCTTATAATTACACTCATATCAATTATAAACTCACGTTAATGATAAGATAATTATAAAATTACTTACAAGGTGGTGGTTTTTGTATTTGTTTTTTATTCGGGCATTCATTAACTATTTTGTTTTGTAAAACTTGTTTTTTATGAATAGAAAATGTCTCTATTGAACAGTGAATAATTATAATTATGATAATAATAATAATAAACACCTATAAATCCTTATCTTTTTTATTCAGTCTTTTATTACACTCTCAATCCTTCTTAAGTTAACTATAAACGAGGATAGTAAATGACTGTATCTTTGTAGTCTCTTCTCATTCCGTAAATGTGTAGCTAAGTATTATAAGCACTCTCACTATCGTTCTTGTTTTCTTCCCCACAGCGTATCGTCACACTCATTTCATTTATCTAAAAGTTTATACTCTGGTAAAATTGTAATTAAATTAAAGTGACTTAAGTTTATTTTCTTTTTTAGTAACTATCGCTTTCAGACAACTATCCAAATATAAATATAAATGGTCAATAAATTCCAGGTGGGAAAAAACGGATGAGTCTGATAAAATTATAATAGTTTTATATATTAAAATGGGAAATGTATAATTAAATATATATTTAACTTTTCCTCAAACTTTTGAAAGTGTAATGAATAGTTATGATCGTATTTTAATATTAGAGAATTTGCAAGTAAAAATAGACATACTGGACTGGATCTCGATGACAAACTCGGTGGGAGAAAGCTTCGATATTTGATATAAAAACATGTCCTCGATACACTTGGTCACTAGTATGTAGTTTGACTCTACATCAATATCTCTATTAGTTTATTAATTTATTTATTTAACAATAATGTTATTAATAGTAAGTTTTAATAAACGATAAAAACAAATTACAAACTTTGTTTCTGTTTAATTAATTTGTTTTTGACAGGTTTTGTTCTTTACCAATGTGCTTGCTTACGAATTTAATTCACCCTGGCAACCGTGAGTTGTTTATTATAATTATTATTATTATTTTATCAAATTATACTCGTGAAATTTAATCAATTAATTTTCATAGTTACGGTAATAATATAAAAAGCATCGATTCAAATAACCTGGAAGCGGATGGACAAAATTACAATTTTAATTACCAAAATAATTTTCCGGAGGATAATAATCAGTTGAGACCGGGTAATAATCCCGGTGATTATAATCAGAATCAAAATCATCAGTCGGTGGTTAACGAACATGTCGAAGTAACGAACCCACTTATCATTCCTGTTTTCAAACATATCGGTAAATATATATCTCTAATATTGTTATTCATTTTAAATTAATTATTGAAGCATCTAATTGCAGGAGTGCCGTATCAACACCGCTTTGAGATTCAGGTACCACACGCGATGCCTGTCGGTGTTCCGCAGCCGTACCCGGTGCATGTTCCAGTTCCCCAGGCAATCGCTTATCCCGTGATAAAAACTATCATTGTTCCGGTTGAAAAAAAGGTTCCGTTTGAAGTGGAACGGATCGTTCCGGTCCCTGTGGAGAAGCCGGTACCGATCGCGATCGAAAAGCCAATTCCTGTTCCGGTAGAGCAGCCCTACCCGATCCACATTCCCATCTACAAGAATGTTTATCATCGAAAAGTCAAAGGTCGCAGCAGCCGCTCCCGAAATCGAACTTACAAGGGATAAAATTTATATTATAATTAGTCTGTATTTATGTTATTGATTGCTGTTATTTATGATTGTTATTTTATGATTTATGAGCAGTAAAATAATTTTATGGCAATTAAAATTTAAATTAAAACTAACAAATCAACTTTTGAATGTAAAATATCAACATTACAATTATTTATTGTGATTAAAATATATAAATTATTATAATTGTCTGTAATATATTTTCTTAATTAAAGAGAAATAATTAATTATATTTATTATATGAATTAGATCACGTTCAGCTCTCTTCACATCGGTAAATTTTATTCACCCATCAATTTGGTTTAATCATAATACCGAGAGCGAGCATAAACGTCACTCTATTATTCAGTCACGCTGTTAATACAATAGCAATAAACAAACTCATTAGAATTATAATAATAATAATATTCAAGGTCATTATATATCCGCGCGGACTCAGTCAAGTAACGGTCAGTGTTAATGACCAGCGGCAATTTTCACGGTGAAGGCTGATATATAGGAACAGCATACAAGTGATTGTTCACGTCTTGACGATAAACTCACCGGCATTCTATTGTCCTTTCTCTCGCTTTATAAACTCTATACACCACTATCACTGTGTACTTGCCGAGAGTAACTGTCTCGGTAATCACCTCCGTCTCCTTCTACATCCTTATTAATCGAAATGGTAATAGTTTGTACTTGGGGATTTTACCTCTCTGTTTAGTTATATTAGACGAAAATGGAAAATTATATTAGATCTCTTAAGAGCTAACTAGACGGTAATGCTGCTGTTAAGTATCTGAGCAACCAGCGGAAAAACAATTGCCTCTGGAACTAACGTTACAAATAATGACAATAATAATAATAATAATAATAATAATAATAATAATAAATTAAATCAAATAGTGGTGCTGCGAACGATAAAATTGTTAAAAACATCAGTGAAAGGCATTGTAGTATATTAAGACGCGAATTTACAGAAGATCTATCAGTTTTAGAACAACATTTCTTAGACAACCTTGTTAATAAAACATGCACGCCTTTCCTTACATTTTCGTAAGTTTTAATGCAATACAATTTACTCAATTATTGTAAATTATTAATTTATTAATAATTTTAAAGATTTTGGGGCTGACAACTTGGACGTCAGCCTCTCCAATGAAAATTTTATTCACCGATTTGTACGGACGTCAATTTGTGATGCCACTGATATCGATGCATCAGCAACTAAAGAGGTCTGACGAGGCACCCGCTGAACATGACACGGAATTTGGACGAAGGACCGAGGGAGGCTTCCAACCCTCTGTTGGAAACTACGGGGACCAAAACCACGACTATTCCTCAAACTTCCACAGTTTTGACCAACATGAGGGCTTGAATGATGAACCGAGTCACGAAGAGTTTAATTTCGATCATCAGGACAACGGGTATCAAGAAGAACATCAAGTGTCAGAACATGTCGAAGTGTCGAAACCCGTCTCTGTACCAATTTACAAACACATTGGTAAGTTTATTGACTATTGATCATTGACAAGTGATGTATTTATTTTTGTTTTTATTTTTTTAAGGAGTACCGGTGCCTCATGAAGTGAAGATTCATATCCCGCATCCAGTTATTGTAAATGTTCCCCAGCCGTATCCAGTAGCCGTACCAGTGGGACATCCAGTGCCGATTCAAGTTATAAAAACTGTCGCGAACCCTGTGGAAAAAAAGGTTCCTTTTGCAGTGGAAAAACACATTCCAGTACCGATTGAAAAACCCGTGCCAATAACCGTCGAGAGACACATTCCGGTGCCTGTTGAAAAACCCTACCCCATTAAAATTCCCGTCTACAAAACTATCCACCACGTCGCCAAGTCTCATCATGGATAATTATTTATTAATATTTAATTGTTGTATAAATTATAATGTTGTTTTAACTTTTATGAAGAAATAAATAATAATAAAAACAAATTGCTTTAATTTTCGTATGTTTTTTTTATAATTGTTGTCGTGAAAGTTTTTTTTAATTAATCTCACTTGCGGTGAGTGATATGTTATTTAGGAATTATGATTAATATACAAAATTATATATTTATAAATGAGATTCTTTTATTGAGTGAGCACACGTATTTTACTGAACTAAGAGTGAATATTTTTCAATTTAAATAATGAGCTTTAGACTGTTTATTAAAACGGTTGCTAAATAAAGGAACAATTTGCTAAAAAAAAAAAAAAAAAACAAACAAAATTACACTTTCTCATCATTAATCATTTTTAATCAGAATGTCGGATCTTTTTTTGTTTTTTGGTTAAAAATATGAAGGAAAATTGGATCAGTTTTGGGCTAAAAACCGGAGAAACTAAAAAATGATGAGAGTGTAAGCGATTAGTCATTGTTGGGTGTCAAAGAAAACGCGGAAAGATAGAAAAAAAAAAAAAAAAAATTAATGGCGAAAGTTAATATTACCACAGTCACACTAGTGATACTATTAGTGGCTCTAGATGTTATTTTAAGACAATCTCCTTTCTTTACTCGCTCGAGATTGGGATTGGGGAGACAGTATCCCCCGAGAGAAAGAAAGGATTCGCGGGGTATTGTCTTATAAAAATACATATTATCTAAAATCAACTCCCAAAGCCTTTCTAATTCCGATAAATTATTTCCGAAAAGATAGTGATGATAAATTTAAAATAATATAATATTCACTATCGGATCTAAAGATTTAAATTACTTCGTTTATCTCGAACGGTGATTTAAAAGGTACAAAACAATTTTACTTAATATCCTGTCGGCTCAAAGAGAGTTACTTCCGGTGTTTGGTTACTTTGGCGATTTAACAATTACGGAATCACAAAAAACTCCATTATTAACTTTTAACTACGATCGACTTATCTATAGATGAATTTTTTGCAAGTGTAGGCGTCCTTTCATGTACAATTACATTTACATTTACGATTAACGTAGTGTCTTGGATGGTATTTCAAGGGGGTGAAAGTGGTGTAAGTATATTTCCAGTGAAAGGTGACCAACAGAATCATCGGACGTATATAAAGCTTGTACTTCATATTGGGCTAGTCACTGTCTTGTGGTACTCCAAACATTCATTATGTTTTCTATTGTAAGAATTTTAATAATCATCATCTTTATTTTTTTTTTTTTTTTTTTTATACACTGATAAAAAAATAAACTTTAAAATTTATTCTTTAAAGTTTATCAATAGAATAACACAGTACTATTATTTTAGGTTTGGATGAGCGTTGCTTTGATTGCCGTCGCTTCGGCGAGCGACTATCATGATCACGAACCTCACAGGACCTACGAGGAAAAAGTTAACCCCGTGGAAGTTCCAGTTTACAAAAAATACGGTAATTTTTTTTTTTTTTCTACTTTCAAATTTTATAATATTTTATTGAATATCAATGTTTAAATTGAATCTTTCTGTTTCAGCGATACCTATACCACATCCAGTAGCGGTTAAAGTGCCCCAAGAAATAAAAATACCCATGCCACAACCATATCATGTACCTGTGCAGATCCCACAGCCTTATCCCGTTGAAGTTATCAAGCATGTGGATGTTCCTGTTGAAAAACCCGAACCTTTCGTTGTTGAAAAAAAGGTATTTATTTTTTTTTTTTAAAAAAACAATTATTAAACGATTTAATAAATTAATAATTGAAATTTTGCAGGTACCTTTCATTGTCGAGAAGCCATACGCTGTGTACGTGGATAAAAAATATCCAATCACCGTTAATAAGCCGTATCCAGTGTACGTTCCTATCTACAAGCACGTTTTCCACCACAAGCATTAAATTAACCATCATTATTAATTACATGTTATTAATATTATTGATTAAATATTTATCCATTTCTTGACTCATTAATTTTTCAATGAACAGTATTATAATTTTATTATGTTACATTGTTATTTTTACGTAAATAAATGTTTTTATTATACTAAGATCTTTGATTTATTTTTACCATATTGTTTAATTATTTAATTACTTTCACTGCCACAACTTATCATTAAAGTTACCTTTGATTAAGCTCAAAGTCATCTCACCCTCCCACGCCTTGATTATGATTCATTGTTAATTAAAAATTCTCGGCGAAAATGAAAGCCATTAAAATTAAAGATTTAAATTTGTTATTTTTATATTAATTTTTCTACCTTCTAGATCGCTTAGAAAGTTATAATTTACTTTCACTTGATTGAACATTAATTGACATTATAATTTAAAAAATAATCATTATTTTTTTCTTCTTCCTCAATGCCGTATCTTCAAAATAAATTGTTTTAATTGTCAACAAAAAAATCAATACCTGCTCAATTTTCCCAAGAATGTCTTGCGAAATTAGGTCACCTGTTTCTCAGATCTTTAGAAAAATTTTCTATTATTGTTATTACTGGATTTTCTCGCAATTGAAATGGAAAAAAAAATAAAAATAATAATTGCTAGCAACATATTACTTTTACTCCAACATTTATGACTAAAAAACGTCGATACTTTTTGCAACAGATAAATATTTAATATTTATTTATTCGTTAGATTTCTTGTAAAAATGAATTTTCCCGAGTAGAAGGGTGAAAGTGTATTTATGAAGCGTCGGTATATATATACAACTCGCCCGTGACTTTGAAATTATTTTAGTCCCACACTTGTCTTAGCTCTTCTTGTCGTCTCAATAAAATAACACAGCGTCTAGTTGCATTGTTTTGACACTAAAACATCGAGCGAGTTAATTATGAACCAGCGGGTTATTGTTTTGCTAGCTATTTGTTTTACAACGACAGCTTCCGAAAATCAAAACATTCCTCAGCGAGTTATCGTTGGTGTTCCGGAACACATAAGAGTACCGGTACCCGAGCCTTATCTAGTCCAATTCCAAGTTCCTCATCCATTCCCCGTGGAGGTAATTAAGCATGTGGAAGTCGCTGTTGAAAAACCAGAACCTGTTGTTGTTGATAAACAGGTAACTATTTTTTCTCCTTTTCTTAATTAATAATTAAAAAAATCTCTCAAATCTCCAAGAACCATAAAAATAATTAATATAATTTTTTTTCTAATAGGTTCCGTACATTGTAGAGAAACCATTTGCTGTTACAGTGGAGAAACATTTTCCTGTAACAATACCAAAACCATATCCGGTCCATGTTCCAGTCTACAAACACGTCTTTCACCATCAGTTTAAATCAAAAGGACGAAAGCAATAATTATTATAAATAAAACTTATTAATATTAAAAAATTGAGAGCCATGTTAATATTTATAGAAATAAATAAATAATTTAATTTAATTTAATTGAGTTTGGTATTGCGTAAAATTTAATATCTGGGGCGTATTTTTATGACAAGGAATAATTGCGTAAGAAATTAATTAATTTCATTAGAAACGACATCAATAGGTAGTTGTATAGATTCTATATAGATAGAATTACGTGGTTTTGAGAATAGAGAATAAAGGTACGTTGGTACAAGCCTTGGATGTGTTTTTATATATTAAACGTAATTTAAAAAAAAAAAAAAAAAAAAAAAAAAAAAAAAAAAGCCTCCGACGTAATCCCTTTGCCGGAGGGTAAGCTCTTATGGCAGTGGTAGAATTTATTCAGGAAATACCGGAGCAATAATTGCGTCACTGTCCTCGTTGCCGTTTGTTCGCCTTCTTTTAGACCAACTTTTTTTTTCCTCTTAAGGGAATTTCGTTAGGCGGGTCGCGGATTAGTCGAGGCTAACCGCGCCCTCCGTATGTCTCGCTAAGTTATAAAAGTCTTTACAAGTTTACTCCCGAGTTCAGTCGCGCATAATCCGTCATTTTATTTTCTGCTTATTGCCATGAAGCCATTAGTAAGTTTTTCATTCTAAATACATTTATTATTAATCTTTTTTTTCTTATTTAACAATAATTTTTCACAATTAGTGTCTCCTGATATTATAACTCTAATAATGAAAAATTACTTGTGTGTTCGGCAGATAATCAGCCTGATATGGCTAGTGGGAGTTTCTGCGACGACTGTTGAGGTTCTCGACGACAAAGCGTCTTCATCAAAGTCTTCAGAACCCAAATCAGCAGCTGCAGAAACTGTTAAAGACAAACGGTACGCTGTTCACGACTCACCCTCGTACTCTCACTTATCCAAACCATGCCCGCCGTCTTTCCCGCATTACCACGCACCGATGCCAGAAGTCCACTATCCAAAGCCAATTTACGGACCACCTGTTCATCCGAAGCCCGTCTACGGACCGCCAATTCATCCCAAGCCTGTTTATGTACAAGAGTACCATCCTAAGCCAGTCTACAAAGTTCCCGAGTATCATCCTAAGCCAGTGTATGGGCCGCCGGTTCATCACCAACAGCCAGTCCAGCTGATCCACCAGCCTGTCTACCAGTCGTACATCCCTAAACAGACGGTGTCTTATATAAAACCCCACGTGTCCAAGCCAGAGTACAACTACTTACCCGCAAAGCCTCATTATGAGAAATCACAGTTTGCGTACGCGCCTTCCTACCACCCAATGAAGCACGAGTACCACCACGAGTACAATAGTCACCAGACTTACCACATTCCCAGCCACTACGTCAGCAAACCCGGGATCGTCTACAAGGAGCCTGTTCACGATTGCAAGCCCTGCTATGAGCATCATCACGAGGCTTATCACCACCAGGAGCCTCAAATTATCCACGCTCCGCCCGTTTACGCAAAACCCCAGGTTCATTATCTGCCTACGCATCCTCACGTATCGCCTATTATCAAACCACTCGTTCATCACGCTCCTTGTCCATAATTATTTTTATTTTTTTATTATTATTAAATATTGTTGGAAAAATTATTTATAATATAAAGAGAGTTTATTCTTATAATTGTATCGATCTCGGAGGAATAAAATTTTTAATGCAATTTATTTAAATAATAATTATTGCCTTTTATGTATATTTTTCAGGTGGATAAATTTAACAATAGATAAAGTAAAAATTTTAATTCTCAAGGTTTTTTTTTTTTTTTTTTCTCGAGATTTGATTTGATGTGACTCGTTATATACATTTTTAATGGGTGTTGACATGGTATCCCACGATAGATCTCATTGTGTGTCTACTTGTACGGGATACTTTTCCCACCGGTAATAAATTACAAAGATAATATAAAATAGTAAATAGTATATTTACATTTCGACGGATTTCTATTCGACATTTCATTTGTGAATCAAACAATAATATATATATATTTATATAAAAATGAAAAAAAGAAAAGATGTAATACGTTATTATATTTTATTGTGAAAAAAATAATTTGTCGAGCAGAAATCGAAGGTAATTAGTGTGGTAATTATTTGTTATGTAGACGAAATTACACAAGGTCCATCTATAAATTTTCCCATATGCGTATTGTAAATTGTAACTCTATTGTAAACATCCGGCGATGGAATTTCGTATTCACATGGATGCTTTCGAAATAGATTTAGTAAGTAAGGTATAAAATCTGGAGAACTCTCCTTCAAACTCCAGTGGTTTGTGTCATCTCTTGGTGGTCTCAACAGTGATTGCAATGGCTAAGATTATTATTGTGAGTGTTTTTATATAAAAAAAATCTATAGACAGCAGCTTAAATAATTATTGGGTTCGTATTTTAGCTTTGCCTGGCTGTCATTGTTGTCACAGAAGCTGGATTGATAAGCAAAGCCCATCACGATTTCCCGTATCTAAACTCCGTTTATCATGGCCACGGTGCGACGAGTTACCAAAATGTTGATATACAAAATCACTTGTCGGTGCCAATTCCTAAAGATCTTCAAATAGACGACGGCCACGAGCACGCTTATGGTTTTAAATAGCTTATTTTATTATGTTAATATTTCACTCTTTGACAATTTATATAATTTATTTTCTCTATTTTAGATCACAAAATTGAATTAATTCACGCTCCGGAACACTCTGAGCCTTCATACGGTTCCTCAGATGGTAAATAAAGTCCTGAATAAATATTCTGTATTAATAATAACATTTAATGAAATAATTTTATAGCTTACGAAGAAGACTTACAAGTGGTTTATCGTTATCACCCAGATAATTACGGGCACTACGATAATCTAGACTACGAGTACCATTAAATTAATTGAATTAATAAGTATAATGAGGAGGATTGGATTTATATTTAATTAAAAAATAAAAAAGAAATATTATTTAGCTGTAAGAGGCCTACGATCTCTTTATTCCTCATTATCGTTAGAATCAATATACAGATTTAAAATAATTAATAATAATTTATTTATATGTAAATAACATTACGATAGCGAAAACCAACAATATAGAACCGTAAATCGCTAGATAATATTTATTATTATTATTATTATTATTATTAAACTTATAATAAAATTAATTATTTAGTCATATAATATGTACAATGTCATTTGCCAACGCAAAATATACACGTACAATAATAAATACATACTTTTTTATACCTTTTATTTACTTTTGATCGATAAAATTTTCGTTTTATGCTATAACAATAGGTAATATATCTATATATTTATTATTATTTATTTTTTTAATAAAGTTTTGACGGCGAATAAAACACGAAGCGACCGTCTACGTGTTCCCTTGAAAATTACTCTAAAGACTTTTGTTTGACTAGATCACTTTTTTTTTTTTTCTTTTTAATTTAATAATATATATTATCAATTAATTATTATTGACTGCTCGATCTATATATCACGCTACAACGTGGAATATTTATTATTAGACTGTTATAAAAAAATATTACCAAGAGATAAGCTACAATTTTACATTACCAATAAATATATAAATATATACGTAAGTGTGTCCATCATATATCATCATATCATATATATTTATATTTATATCAATAGATTGATAGTCTGTTTAATAAAAGCATCCGGCATATCAGCAAATCTTTAAAAATATTGTCATAAATAATAATTATAATAATAATAATAATAATAACAACAACAATTATTACCTACAAGTGCGTTTAATATCTAAGTTCTATATTTATATTTATAGGCAATTGTGCGTAGTAAATAAAATATTCTACACACATAATGGCACAAAAGTGGTCAGACGACTTTTTCCATTTAAAATAACTGATAAAAATAAATAACCGGACACTCTTGCTAAATAAACTATTTCAATTTGTTAAATATATATATATATTTTATTTTCATTATTTCTATTAGGTTTGTTTGTTTTTAGGATATTGTTGATTTTATTTTTGTTTACTCTCCACGTCGAGCGTCGATTGATGCAAGACAGAGCTAGGTACACGAGACCGCACTAACGCAAAGACTTGTTCCCAATTCCAATAGTTTAACGACAGTTATAAATTATCTGAGATTTTCTTTAGTAATGTTCTATTTAGTTTTAGTTTTTAGTTTCAGTTTCAGTTTCACTTATTTTTATAAGCTAGTTTGTTTAATTGTAAATTTATCCGAAGAGAAATCATACTTTATCTCTATTCGGCATTTTGATCACACGTAGAATTCATTCTTTGGACCCAACTCGTACTCAATCTGCTGGTTCTTGTGCATCTCCATCATCTGGAATTCATTTATCTTCATTAAATCGTTTATTTTCTTCTAATTAATCTATACATTTAATCCAATGGCTATTTTATTATTTTTCTAATCGAATTAAAAGTGTTAGTTTCCCTCTCTGTCTCTCTCTCTCTCTCTCTCTCTATATTAATAGCATGATAAACTTTTTTTCACTGATTTTGGAACTTCATAACTTGTAAACAGAGCAGAGTTCTGTAATAAACAATATATAATTTATAGATAATTTTATCCTCAACAAAAAAATCTCTACAGTTTTTAGGAAATATTTTTAAGAAATGAGTTACTAATTTTAAGAAATAATTTAGATAAAAGAATTTTTTTATCGGTATATATTTATAAAAAAATAAAAAGATTACCCCATTCATTTCCTTTTGCAATTCCTCAAGCTGTTCATTGTGTATCATTTTGAGCTTTTCCCTCTCGCGATTCTGAACCATTTGTGCGAATTTCCTCTCCTCCATGAACCTCTTGGTGTTGTTCTGCTGCTTCTCGCGCAGCCTGCCCTCCTTGATGCCGCGACTCTTGAGGGACTTGTCGTTCATTACCTCCTTGGTGCTTTCGACAGAGAGTCGGGCCTGCTTGGCGTTGAGCTCCTTGATTTCCCTCTCGTGCCTGGTGGTCAGGAGCTTGCACTGGTTGGCCTGGGCTGCAAGACAGAGCTTCCTCAGCTGCGTTCTCCGCTCCTCGAGGTGACCCAGAATCATTTCTCGCTCCTCCCGCCGCTGTCGCTCCGTTACGTTCGACCACTGGCTCGTCTGCTCCGAGACCGCTCTACGAACGATCGGATCCCTCGATAATTCCGCTTTGCTGATTTTGTTTGTCATTATAGTAACAAACGTCTTCTTTTACATCCAATCATTAGATGACTCAATTGTTTTTGTTTTAATTAATTATTAATCAATCATTTTAATTTTAAAAATAAGAGCTTTTATCTCTTACTCAGTATTGTGAATTTTAACAAACGAGTCAACTATCAGCAGGTTGGATCTTTTTAAAAATAAATACTCACTTTTTTCCCTTAATAAGCTTCTCAATGGCAGCGCACTGCTGCTTCTGGACGGTATTTCTTTCCTTGAGTTGGCGTTTTTTGAAAGACTCGAGTTCTTTCTGCTGCTTACGGACTAATTTTTGGTAAGCTTTCTCTTGGCTTAATACTTCCATGGTTATTGGCTCGAAATCCATTATTTCTATATTTTTCAAATAAAATGATAAAGATAAAAAAAACATAATGTTTAATAACCATTATGTTTATGCATTAATTAATTAATTAATTGAGAAATAATGAACCTCTGGGTTTGGCGGCTTCAATGGATCGTGCCTGAGATGAGTCTCCCGATATTTTGCTGTCTTCATCTTGGCCTCGAGTGCGGGGTTGCGACGGAATTTCTGTCTTTCTTGGTGCTCGTGGCGCCGTTAAAGCGTCCATAAATTCTAAACACCAAACCATTTATAAATAAATGAGCTTTAATAATTTAACAATATTGTTATTATCGTACCTTGAAATCCATCGGGAACGTAAATTTTGATTTCAATATTACAAAAGAGCATGGGAAGAGACATGGGAAAATTGGCCTCTGTGCGTAACGCAATGTGACGGTAACCCGACTGCAAACCATCTAGAGGAACAATCCTCTGGCCGAGGAGTTTTCCATTTGACTCATCGTAGACCGCGAATCTGAGAGCTGCGAGGTCGGGCAGTACCACTTTCCTGAAGAGAAAAGGCTCCTCATTGTAGACCGGATTTAGACCGTTGGCGGGGACCACTCGGGTGCGGAATTCCTTTCTGATAGTGTCTGTGGGAAGGCCGTACATCTCCACCTCGACGTAGGTACCGACTTTTTTGTCAGACAAAAACTGTCCCGCGATAACCTTTTACAGAAAAATAAAACGGAAATTAATTTTTATCATTTGATTTATTTATTTATTTATTAAAAAGTCTAGTACCTGGACGCTGCATGACGTTGCTATGACACCGTCAACTGGGCTCTCGGCAAATGGATCGAAGCTTCTATCAGCGCGTCTCATAAAGTCGGGCTTTAACAAGTAGCCTGACGATCCGTTATATTCAAATTTGCCTTGGTTCAATTGCATCGGTAGGTCGGCCGTTTGAAAATTCAACGAGACCATTTGGCACCCGGCATTCCAGAAGACCTGACCATTACGAATCGCCACATACACACATTTAATACATCAGTTCAAGGCTTTTTGTTTATTTACTCTTTTTTGTTTTTTTTCTGTTTTTTTATCTAACAAAATTAGCTATTGATTTGAAAGAATAGATTACCTGAGGCATGTAGTTTGATGAGTCAGCTCTGGTGCCTTTAGGATAAATTCTACTCATTTGCCGTTTATTGTAATTGACAAATTCTATTGCCGAAGTCTTGAGATGATTGAGGCCAGTGTTTTCAGCGAAAGAAGACATGTGATAGTGCATGTTTTTTTCTGTTTATTGTAATAAATAATATGACTATGATTTCAAGGAAAAAATAATAAAGATTTTAAAGATATAATAAAGTTCTTACGTTCGGCCTCGTCGAAACCTTGGAATTTTATGGGTTGTGCATAGTTTACCATGGAAGATAGCCAGGGATGGACGTTTGTTGTACTACCGGTGTAAGGCTGCACGACAGCCAATTCAATGCTGTCACCTAGACCTGCTGGACCTACGCCAGAATTTGATGAGTTTTGCTGCACCGCGACAACATCCACCACTGCAGAGTCTACCTAAATTAATACAATTAATATAAAGATAAATGTTTAACTATTTAAACAATTGTAGATTTTATTTTCTTACAACGATTGATAATTTATAATTGATAAATGATCTGATTAATATTAAAATATTAGGATAAAAGTTACCGATTGCTGTTCTACAACTCCGGCAACAACAGCTGGTGCACTTGCGTCCTCTTTGATCTCATCCTCGATAACAAATTGACCTTGCTTAAAGAGCTCCAATTCTTGCTTCTCAACCTCTGGTTTCAGTCGCTTATTCTTGATAAGAATTTTACGCTTGAGAAGACTCGGCGGTGGTAGTGGGACACCAGGCTCCAACTAATTCAATTTATCCCGTACATCACGTTTAGTTAATTTAAGTAAAGAGGAAAAAATTTAAAAGTAAGTCCATTACTAAAACCACCTTATTGCTATTACACTTAAATCTAACTTTGTTAGCTCTGATTAAATTTATTCATTGCATCAGATATTTAATCCTTTTAAATTTACAAAATCCCCTTTAATCCAGTCAATAAAAAAAAGCGAATTCAAAGACAAAATCTTTCGATTTACAATAAGGAGAAAAAAATAATAAAAATTAATATATATATATATATATAATTACCGCGTAATCTTTGAGTGGTTCTTTTAGCAACAGGTCGCCTAATATTTCATCACAGTATTTAGCTAATTTGTACTGCTGGGTTTTGCTACAATGATTCTCAAAGCTGAGTATCACCGGGTACTCTGAGGTGACAAACGCAGTGTCCCGAACCGCGTAAATAACGTCTTTGAAGAGAATTGCCGTGCACATTGCTTTTCCGTGGGTTATAATTGGCTCCTCATCCTCGCCTTTTCCGTCCCAACAATCCAATTCAACGCATCTACACAACCAAATAAATATTTATTCATCTATAACTAATATCATATTTTATGGATTAACAGTTATAATAATAATAATAATAATAATAATAATAATAATAACAACAACCTGCAACCAGCGAGTAAAACTTGACGATACATTTCAACGCTAGACTTGCCGCCAAACTGTCTGCCGCTCAAATAAGTATTATGACTTGAATTAATATAATAATGGGATAATGGCTGATCCATGTCCATGTAGACGTCCAATCTGTCGAGGAAAACTGGAGCGTTCTCATCTGACATTAAATACCTGATAAATCCATCCTTAGTCATTGTTTCTGGGGAGAAATATAAACAAGTTTAGAACGGGTCAGTCGGAAATAGTTCCATTATATATATATGTATAATGTATATTGATCAATAGTATTGACGTTATTTAATGGCTTACGGAAATGTACAAATAAAAATACTAATAATAATTATAATAAAAAACTTACTTTGATTTCTGTAAGTTTCATTCTGCTCGTAATCATTAATTATCTCAAAAGCCCGTTTGTCGTCATAAAGGGGATACAAAATTTCATTTAAAGTTGGGTCACGTTGTTTCTCATTCAGAAAAGTTATCAATTGTTCCAAATTAATTGTATCTGCTTTGCCTTGGGTTCTAAAATTATAGTTATATTGTTGTTGTTGTTGTTATTGATAATTTGATTTTATTTAACACAAACAATTCAAAGGTTGTTTATTTTATTAAAAATTCATTAAATCATTTTAATGCTTACATGGATTGAAATAATTCTTCAATGTCATTCCTTGGGCATATTTTGTGGTAGAGAGCGTAAAACGCATCGAATGTAAAATCATCTGGTTCTATCACATCATTCTACAGCATATAATAATCAATAATCATATATACTACGGATAATGGTTATTGTTAAGGGAGAATTTTGTTAACGGGCAGATAAACAAGGGATGATATTGATCTCGAGTTTTTCGAGGGTAAAAAAAAATAAAAAAAGTAAAACCGGAGAGGAAAAAGAACAAGACGTCTTAGTCTTACCTTGCCGCTCGGTAAACCTAAATCAGACAGACACTGATAAACCAACTTCTCAGTCTTTCCAGAGGCAAAAGTTCTTGCAACAACCTTCACAGGTACCTTCCCATTGGGATCAACCAGCATCCTCAGTCTCATCCAACTTGACAGAAAAGTTTTACAAAACCAAATTTAGTTTCATCATATTATTTACATCACGTCTTTCGAGAATCATGTAATTATTTTGTTAAAGTTTTTTAATTCCAATTAAAGTAGAATAAAAAAAAAAAAACTGTATACATTTGTATAATCGCATAGACACGAGCAGGACAAATATGTTGATAAGATTACCGCATACTTACTGTTTTTTCAAACAAGTCAGCGGACATATATTGTTGGCTTTGACATTGTGAGTGATACGTCTCATTCCAGCCAACCATATCTACAACAACAACAACAACAACAACAACAATTTATTTATTTTATATTTACAATAAAATAATATAATTGATTAAGTGGCTTTTAAACTTTTATTTAACAACTAAATAATTATGGGAGCGTTGACAGTAGTCGGGGTGATTAGAATTTTGTCAGGGAATTGTGTTAATGCCAAGTGAGTCAGCTAAAAAGTTGGCGTTCATTCATTTGTTAACGACAATATCTGTCTCTGTAATTGTCAACTGAAGCGTGTAGTCGGTATTAGTATACGTATAAATAAAACGAATAAAGGAAGTTAAGAAATAAGCGATATTATATGCTGTCTGATGTTGTGTCTTATTATTATTATTTTTTTATTGTATAGTTAATGTACACACCAGTGGACAACAGAATATAAATTGATAAAATTGATTTAGCGGTTCAGTTGTAGATCGTAAATCAGTAACTCCCACGCTTGGGCAGCAATAAGTCGACTTGCTATTCAAATTCATTTTAAAATAGAATTATATGTGTATATTTATCAGTTTTAGTTTGGAGAATTTATATATACCACGTGCTCGCTCAGCTTGTACATTTTAAATTTAATATACAAATGTTATCATTTAAACATTACCAAGCTTAAAAGTTTACAAACTGCTGTTGTTTGTAAGAAACTAAATTTTTATTACACTGTTTTATTGTTTTCTTCGAATAATTATTCAAATATAGTAGATAAATTTTTACACTAAACAATTGTTTGGATTACAAAAAACAGAAATAGTTTAATTTAAACAGTTGATCAAATACAAATGTGAATAGTTTAGATACCTTAGCAGTATTGACATCGGGACAGACAACATGTTGGTAATTAATATTCGTGTAATCAACTCCAGAGCATATGGCAAGACTTTTATCGTCTAGTTGTTCCCCGTGCTTGGCCACCAGCTTGTCGTACAGCTTTGGATCCTACCAATCCAAGCATACTTTTATTATTATTATTATTATTATTATTATTATTATTATTATTATTATTATTATTATTATACTATTACTATTAAAACCACAAACTACAGCCGTAATAACTACTGCTTGAGAAGTTTACACCCACGCAGGCAGAGTGATGAATAATGATAATCACACAATGCATCACTAATTGTTATAAAGTATAAGACTATTCACCTTGGGTACACCTCCAGCCCGTATGTCGCTCACTTGACAAAGCTCGATGACGTCGCCGTCCTGTTAACAATACACAATACAAAATACAAAATAAGTTTCACCCATTATTGACATAATAATACCCAATAATTTATATTTCTAATAATAATTACTAGCAATTGATTGCTATTTATACCTTTCCCTCGCTTTGCCAGTAAATGAAAAAGCCATATTCGTCGACCTTAAAGAGACAATTAAGTTCGATTTCAGTATTATCCTTCTCCTCAGTCCACCTATCAAAGACACATCCCTCGCGGAGAGCCTCCGGTACCTCGATCTGCCAATTAAACTCAAACCTCTTGGTCATATTGTTGATATTTTTATCCCGATTAATTTTTTTATTTTTGTAACTCTCTGAAAGCTGCTCGGCAATTAGAAAACCAATTGTGTAGTACACTTGTGCTCTGCTTCTGCAACAAATAAATTGTTTTGTGATAAAAATAAATAATAAAAATAGATAAGGGTTGATTAAAATAAATAACTAAACTATAAATAATTGAGTGCATGAGTTGTATTAATAGTCTAGAGTGAATAGAATTAGTTGTTTGTTGCGGGGAAAGTTTGTGGGTGGTTGATAATATAAAGTAAATTTGGGGACGTGTGATCGGATCCGCATGAACTGGAGAATTCGGTGGGTAATCGAGCGTTAACCCTCTCTCCGGGTATAGGTTTAGAGATACAAAATTATAATATTTAGGTCTCCAAAGTCGATTGCTCAACCTCGTCGTGTCTGATGGTCTACTGGTATTATATACATATATATATATATATATATATATAATACACTCGTGTGTACTCTTGTACTCTTGTACTCTTGTACTCCTCTAAGTTGCTTTCATGTTCAATGGCCCGCAAGATCGCTATCGAGTTGTAAAAATTTCAACGTTATGTTTCTCAGTATTATTATTTTATTTTTATTTTTTACTCTCTTTAGTTCTCGAACGCCTTTTTAGCTTTATTGCCGCTTGTTACCTTTTTTCTGACCTCAAAGAACGCAAAAAATCCTCTGCTTTATGTATTTACTGTACTCGCTTGACAAAAGATTTGTATCCGCTACAAACAACTTGTCTGTACTTTTTTAAAAACAATTATGTTACTCTTTCATCTTCTTTTTTTACTATAGACACTTTTTTTTTTATTTTCTACGACATATTTTGACATTTAATCAATTGAAAAAAAAAAATAATAATAATAATATTTATAAAGCTATAGAAAATTTTTTTTGACCTTGATTCACAGAAAAAAAATGAAAAATGTTAATTATTTAAAGAATGTAATTGTTGCTTTTTTAAAAAAAAAAAAAGTATTGAATTGTATTTTAAAAGAGCCGACAAAACATAAAATATAAATTAACAAGTAATTTAAAGTGAATTGTTCCCAGCAGGCATTGTTTAGTTGACAAATATAAACAATTAAAGTAAATAAGATAAAAGTTAGTTTGGACGATATTTGAGGTCATATTGAGAAATGGATTTAGCAAACGTCAGTAAGTTAAACATCTTGAAAACTGCAGGAGCTCGGGATCTAGCTCATGGATATTCCAAGATATATATATATATTTAGTTGTTGTGTCTGTATTAGTATTAAAATTATAGATATAAAAGTATATTAAACTCACCGTTAAGAACTTTTCTTTCGAGTGGAATATCTCATTTTAGTTTGTCGCTGCACCTGTGGAATTAAAAACAAACTCATCACCATCAAAAACTTTATATCTTATGGTTAAAACTAAACTCGTTACTTTTTTTATTTTTATCATTATTATCGGAGTTTTATTTCTCCTTTTTATAGTGCGTCAGAGCTTCCCTCCATTTTATTTTCATCTCTCTTTTTTTTATCTTTTTTTTTTTTTTTTTCTTTTTTATTGTTACTTTAATCGGCTAATTTGTCACCTGTCTATCAGTTGGCTTTCACTCTTATAATCCTCAACATAAACAAAAAAAGAAAAATGTACTTTTGAATATTAAAGAGGATTTAAAATTTTTCCTGGTTTATTTAAAAATAAAACGATATTTTATGGTTTGTTTGCTTGGTTTGTAAATCCGGATATCCCCAAACGATAAAGCGCATTATAATAATAACAATAATAATTGTTATTTAAATTACATGGTATAGTGATTAACGAGGATTATTAAATAGACAATGAGTGTAATATGAGAAATACAATGACGTTTAATTAATAACGTAGAGAGATGTATATAATAATGTATAGAGATAGATGAAGTTAGCAGGAGCTGCTGTTTAAATCTTGTATCAACATTCGAACATCACTGAGGTGTTAAAATCAACGATATATATGTGCTATATAATGTGTGTAATATATAGGTAGAGATCGAGAAGTGGAGAATTAAGCCTTGGGGTGGGTGTGGATGTGGAAAAATTACAAAAGTTTGTACCGTGTTTGCATTTCAATGCAGGAATATATAAATGTATAGATGTTATGATGATGATCACTACAATGGTGATTAATCCTTGAAATATTTGCATGTATAATATATGGGACAATATTTATTATATGACGTAAGTATAATCCCATGAGTTTAGAGAACGAATTCCGGATTAATGAAATAACGTAAATGTCATCGCTGCTGTCAATAATATTTTTCAAAGTTATTGTAAGCGATATATCTATTTAAATATAATGTTATCCATTATTCTATTTTTAGTTTTAAAAACTTTTGTTGTATTGTTGTTGTCATGGAATTTAAATTTTCGGGGTTTAAAAATAACAATGTGATTTTTTATCTCGGAATTTAAATTCAGCTGGGCAAATTGTTGAAAACACCGATAAAGTGTTTTTATAAAATTTTACAGGAAATTGAATTTTTTACAAAAGGCTCGATATAACTTTAGGTATAAATCCAATAACTCAACGGAGGAGATATCTCATTTTAAAGTAAACTATTGAAAAAATTCAAAGAAAAATAATCAAAGAATTTTTTTTTTTAATTGATTCAGAGATAAAAATAGATTTTCTTCACTCAAGCAGTATATAGTATTAGGGGTAGTATTAGTATCATTAAAGAAAACTTCCATATCATTTTCTTTTCATATTAAATTGTTGAAATATTTTTTTTCTTAATAAAAACTTTAAAAAGTGGAGTTTTGATGATAAGTTGCATTATTTTCGGCAAGGTCATCACTTTGCTGGGAATAATTTATCGAATCCCGATAGCGCGTGGTCCATCGATCGAAGACTACGAGATAAAGTCCATTGTCATCATGTCTCTGGGCCACTACTACTACTACTACTACTACTACTAATACTTGGACAACACCTTCTCACGTAAACTATTACCTTGTACATCTACATCTATATCTTGATCTGTACCTCGACTACTAATACTACTACTACCGGTAAAATTCGTCATGTCTGCTCTAGCTTTTACAGACACTCTTACTCTTGCTCTGTTTCCAGCACACCCGTACAGCCTCTTTCTATGTCTATATATATACATAACAATTCAGCTCTACTCTTTGCTTCTCGATGACCTACTATAAACACCAATAATAGAATACGGAAGATGATTAATCGCACTCGTCGATACTTAATTAAATGTTATTGCTTAAATAATCGCGAAATAAGTCCGATATCCTAATAGCGTCCTTTTTTTTTTTTTTTTATATCACTATCATTGAAATTATTGTCGATCATATGTCACTAATTAAATCCCCTCAACTTTGTCCGATTTATAGAGGATCAGTTCTATTGGATACGCTCATCCACTGACCCATTATTTTTATCGACATCAGTGATAATAATATGTTTTTATCTTTTTCCAATTCAAAAGTAATTAATACCTCCGCATCGCGTTTAATCATCCGTTTATTTTTAATTAATCTAATAAAAATTTATTCGAAAATTTGAATCTATAAGGAGTAAAAAAAAATAGTACCTAATTTTATCCGTAGAGAAATAAAAATGTTAAAAGTCAAGGCTTTTTATAAACAAAAAATAACGGAGGCTGTCCGCAAATATTGCGAGTAATAATATATGTATATTTCGCAGTGCATAATACCTTATATATATATAAATATATATATATAAATGAAAATTAATCTGGAATATAAATCGTTTGATCTCCGAGTTATGACTTATGACTGACATGGATGATTGAACAACGGAAATAAAATATAGTTACAAGTTTTAAGAAAACAATAACAACAATAATAACTAACATTTAAGTTAAATTAACTTGTAACTATCAGATAGTGTGGGGTCAATAACATTTTCTGAGGCTTAACTTCTAATCGATTCAAATCTACCCCAAGTTTATTATAAATTTTTGATAAGCTTGATGTATATTTAACCCTCTGTAGTCTCTTGGTAAAAATTTAAAGACAATCTATCATTAATGTTTAGTGATGATTATAATAATATAATACTATTATTACTTTCAGTATTGTTAGCATGACAAGTGACAAGGTTTGTACCTGAGAGTAATTTGATTCACTAATTAATAAATCATCCGCCTAAATGGCTGACACTTTGTCCGTATCCCCTGACTAATCAAATGTAACCGAATAGACACGCATGAGCAAAGGATACACATATACACCAATCTATTATCCGGACTTTAGTGCATAAACTGTGTCATAAGTGCCATCAAAGAGCATACTAAACTCATTGAGATGCAGATAATACACCACCGTTAATATACAGTTTATGATCTATCCTATTGAACATAATAATAGCCACCGACAATGTCACTCTAAATGATAAATAAATTAAATCTAATTAAATAAAATAATAATGTTATAGAATAGACTTACAGGCCAATGAATGATTACCGGCCGTACAGCAGCACTCGCGAAATCATCTCTACTGGGACCCGTGCGTGTCACGCGCGGGTTTATTGTTTCAAGTTCCTCCAACCAGTGACTTATAGCACTGGACACTCAATTTATTAAGCTTATTGCGGACTACATTTAACGAGTGGTTGACACATGAGCACAGACCAGGTTGAGGATCTCCAGGGGGAGGACCAGAGGATTAAGGAACAGGACCCGCGGTTAGATAGTTTTATAGTTCCCACTATTAGATTCTAGCCACGCTAGTAATGATGTTGTAGCGGCGATACACGGGCAAGCATCGAGCAAGCCAAACTGCCAGGAGGCCAGCAGAGGCCAGGTGCCACTGAATAGCTCGATACTAGTCAGATATTTCATTCGCGCATGTGCCAAAACCCCCAAACAACCCGCGACTGCTGCTACGCGAGCTGCTGATATGTATTTATCAATCTACTGCCCAATATTTTTGTAAACAATTTTTTTTTTTTTTTTTTTTTTTTTTTTTTTTTTTTTTATTACTCTCATTCAATCTTCAATTTATTTGTTTATAAATGATTTTTTTTTTATCAGCTGCATTATCAGACGCTGGACTGAGAGGTGGTTTTATTATCAGCAGCTGGATCTTGTCTACTGTCGATAAGTGAATCGACAGCTGCTGGTTCAGCAGACAAGACTCTTATCAGCAAATGTTAATTTTCAGAGGTAATAAACGCAACTTTTCTATATCAATTGGTTAATTAATTATTGAAAATAAAACTGCGTTGGGTTGAAAGCAGGACATGAATATCTAATTTAAAAGGAAAGGGGATTTCAATTGGCTATTAGCTCTCATAAAAGATTCATTTCTCGGGTAAAGTTTTCCAATGAAATGACCGCACCGAGTTCCCCAGGAAATGCCTCGGGATATCGAATAATAGTAATCCGAGGTATTGTATGATTAAATAATTGAAACCGAATCCTCGTTCTCGTTCTCGAATTCCGAAGATATTGCGAGCTTTGCATATAATAAATACAATTTTAAATACTTAAAGGTCTTATATACTCGTATTACCTCTGTAATTGTTGGGGTAGTTTTCATTATTAACTCTCTAATTGTACACTGCGTAGTGCATAAATATATTAAATAACAATTAAAGTAACAAATGTTAATAAAACAAAGGGAATTAATTCATGATAGAGAGCTTGTTTGAGAAGATTGTCTTTAGTAATTAGCGAGGCTTAAGGGGTTAAACAAATGAACAGGAGAGAGAGAGAGAGAAAGTAATAATACCTCTGATAATGGAACAAGTTGTAGGTATATACGATTACCTGGTTAGCAAGGTGTCTTGATGTCGCGGGATCTCGAGATGGTACAATTTAGTCATGACTTGTAAGTCTTGAGTTGAGTCTTGAGTCTTGAGTCTTGAGTCTTGAGTTTTAAGATAAAGATAAAGAAGGTTATTATTCAAAAGGGTCGACAGGAGCATTTTCACTTTCAACAGCGATCCGTCTTATTTGCATTAATTATCACGGGTTAAAGTTGTAGCTTGTACTTTGGAGTTGGTACGGAGATATAGAAGAAGCTTTGGTTGTTAGTTATTGCAGCCAGACGAGTGCCTAACGCTCTCAAGTATTATGAATCGACAAGGTGAAAGAGAGAAAGAGAGAAAGAGAGAAAGAGATAAATAGAGAAATAGAAAAAGAAAGAGGGAGTTTAAGTGAAGAGGGTTGTCGAGCTGTTTTCCTTGAAGGGTCCTCACCCCAAAATTACTGGCATCCGTGTACTTGCGCGTAAATATGATTAATCATCTAGGGAAATTGGGGGAGCAGCTTACCAAACTCCAAACTCCTTTTCCATCTTATTCTTAAATGTCGCGATTCTTATATTTCTTATATATTTTTATGTTAAGGTATTAATAAAATATAATAATTTCTTTTCGCACTTTCCCGATTATTTTTATTATTTTGTTTCTTTTATATTCCCGGGCAAATGGAACTCTCGTAAATTTTATATTATTTATATATCTACCATAAAGTATACAACACTTTTAAACTTTTATTTAAATTACTCTTTTCACTTCCGTAATTATCTTTATCAGGTAACCTCATTTATTTTATTAATTCCTATCATTAATAATATTGATAGCGATATTTATGATGATGAGAAAGAAATATTATTATAAATTTCAGTTAAATTGGGGGATTTAAATAAATAATATATCTCTCATATTTTGATACTATAATTTATTATCAACAATTTTTTACACTTTGTCATTTTTAAATATATTAGATATTTAAGTACATATTGCATTAGATCCAACTCATTATTATTTTATTTAGTCGTTTAACGTAATTATCTACACAATTTTTTTTTTACTTTTTTAATTATTTATTATTAGCAAATCAAAATAGCTTAATAACTATTGCCCTGTATAGACCTTTTCGAATTTTATTAGTACTCGGTAGTTATTTTATTTATAGATAATAGTAAAATCGATAAGAAAATGTTTTTTAGCATTTGCAGTTTTTTTTTTAACTGACTTACAATTTTTAATTAATAAACTCTGCACTCGAAAATTCAACACTCACTCAAGTTAAACAATTTTCAAGACTCGGGCTCAGAGAATCTCAAAAATTGTCAACTCAATAAATCATTTATTACCTCAATAAGTAAATAAATATTTAATAAACTTAAAAAGTATTTACAGACACTTAATTTTAACTAATTTAATAATAATTTAAATTTTTTAACAATTATATATAATATATCAATAGGTATTTATAGTTATATACAGAAGAGAACGTATCAGATTTTTAGAAAAATACGCGACATTATATTTTACGCAAGAACAACAACATTTTTAAAATGTCGTTTGTTTTCTACCAAAGAATCTAAGCTTAATTATTATTATTACTTTAAAAATTATCTTTGAAGCACTTTTTGGCTACATTTTTAACTAATTCATTACAATTACAATTAACAATTATAGTATTATAATACTTACTGGAATAAAATATGTTTTTGGTGGGTGTTTTTTTTTTTTTTTTTTTTTTTTTTTTTTTTTTTTTTTTTTTTTTTTTTTTTTTTTATCTATCACGTCATCAGCAGTACTAGGCTCTAGTTTTACATCAAAAGCTTCATAACTACAGACAATTATCCCATTTAATTTAGTAAAATTTGTTTTGTTTTAATGTCGTAAACGTAAATTTGCTAATAAAATAAACTAAAGTAATAACTTAACTTGTATTTACAAATGTACAGAATAATTTAATAGTAAGTCAAAAGCATTCCTTAGATATAACTATTATTATTATTATTATTATTATTATTATTATTGCGCGCAGAATTTCTACACTCGAGACGGAGTATACTTATAGATTAGCCAAAGCTTAATTACTTTATTTATTTCTTACTGATGTGTCTACATGGTTACTTTTATTTTGATTTCAAATCCTATCGTTAATTACTTCTGGGATCTGCTTTTGATATGTTTGTTTTTGAAATTCGATTTAAGAGTTTAATAACACATCCACTAAAGTACTAATATGATAAACAATTGTTGTTAATTATAATTATAAACAAAAAAATATTTAATCTACATAGAATTTATTTTGAGCGAAAAAATATTGCTACTGTTATACTTTATTTATCGGCTGATGGATCAAATATATTAAATGTATTTGATGTTATTTTTAATTTGGCAAATTCATATTTATATATGTTAATAAAATATGTTGGGTAATCTCGACACAACCTGGACTCAATCAACCATACGCAGTATCTATTAAATACGTACAAAAAATTGTATTTATCTTTATTATTATTTATACTTTCAATCGGATGTTTTTATTTCTGTCTCGAAAAATAAAAATATTTTGTCATTAAAGTGTCAATCAGGAAATTTATTAGATTACTAATTTTATTATTTATTATTATTAGAATAGTGTACAAAAAGGTGACTACTGACTGATGTTAATAATAATTTAGATCCTCATAAGTTTACGGAAGGCTTTTCGAAATTCCGGATTGAAGACTGTGTAGATCACTGGGTTTACAAAGCTATTCATGTAGCCCAGCCAAGAGGTGACGATGAAAGCTGTTACACCAGGCTGACAGTCCATTTTCAGTTTGGAACACAGCGCGTCCATCACATTGCAAGTAAAAAATGGCACCCAGCATATTAAAAAAACTCCTGTCAACAGAAAAACACAAAAAAAAAAAAATAACAACTTTAAATAAAATAATAATAAAAATTACCAAGCACAATGGCGAGTGTTTTAGTGGCCTTTCGTTCTTTCTTGACGGAGCTTTTTTCTCGCTTCTTCTTGCTGGCTTTGTTGGCTTTATATATCGTGAATCTGGAGGTGCTGTCGCTGGGCTTTTTGTAATTTTTAACTTTGTCGGGGCCTCCTCCAGCTGTTACGCCGGGCCCGGTTCCGACATTAAGGACACTACGGCTGCGTTTGAATTGCGCCGGCAAAAGTGACCCAGTGCTCTTGAGTTTCTTGAGTCCTTGCTTGTTCAGACCGTTGGTGGTTTTTTTAATCTGGGTAGCACTCCTAAGAGGCGGAGGCGAGGACGAGGTCGAGGAGGACGGTGCAGAGGTTGTCCTCGGGTTTGGACTCGGGCTTGAATTCCCCTCCATTGTGCTGCTCACAGCATCCTCAAGACACAGATTGTTAGAATCGCTCCTGGTTGAATTAGAGCTAGTCAAATGTGCCTTAGCAACGACTCTGAAAAAAAAAAAAAAAAAAAAAAAAAACATTTTTAAAATGAAAAAAATATAAATATATCAAAGGAATGAATTTTTAACGAGTCCTCGAGAGGTTCTGCCGGGTGGAGAAAAAAAATATATAATAATAAAAATAAAGGTCGAAAGAAGGAAAAGAATGATATTGTAATTTTATTTATCTTACGCAGCTTCCTCGACGACCGTAGCCATGAAAAATTCAGCGCTCTTGTCATTTGATATGACAACTACCGGGTCAACGGGTGTCTCGTCCTCGTCCTCATTGCTACCGGAGGCTGTATTTGTCGGCTCTTCATGTACCGGCGCCACAAGAGTGGCTGTTCCCAGTGCCGTCTCCGCAAACCTTGCGACAGAATAAACACTGCGTGATTTTAGTTTTATTTAACTACTTTCTATTCTTCGTACTAAATATTATTTTGGAAAAAAAAAAAAATTAAAAGAAAAATGACATAATTAATTTAATAAAACTCACCGTTGGGTATGTATTACGTTTTCAATTATACTATTTGGTTTGATATCTCGTAAATTAGATTTTTTGTGAGCTCTTGCTTTAGCAGCACGTATTCGAAGTGCCTAAAGCAATTTAAACAACGTAATTAGATTTAATAATTTTACGTAATACTGTAATTAATATTTATGCGCTTATGCGATTATACCTTGAAAATATTCCAGTACAAGAAAACCATAATAATACAGGGAATATAAAAGCTCGAGAGACTTGAGTAGATAATAAAATCAGAATTGTAAAAGACGCACAAATCTAGCTGACGCTCTGGTGTATTATTTAGGCCGAGAACTATTGGACTGCCAATCGCAGCAGATATTGCCCACACCAAAAGTATAGTCATCCATACTCTGGTGCTGTTTTTGTGTTTGGCATATTTTATAGGCTGTGTCACAGCTATGTACCTAAATTAGAAAAAATTTATTATTTCTATCTATCTATTTATCGATTTTTTTTCTTAATAAATTTGTTACCTGTCTATTGATATTGCTACTAAATTAAATATTGAACTTGTGCTGCACGTCACATCCATTGCGATATAAAAGTCACAAATAAATGCCGACAATGCCCATGCGCCATTCACCTGAAACAGAAATAAAATAAAATTTTAAAATTATTACCGCAATATAAGAAGAAAAATGAATAATAAATTTTCTTATTTTTTTGGCAAACGCAGAATTGCGAATTAGTTATTTAAAAAAAGGTGAATAAAATATACTTTTTAGTTTGCCCGATGCCAAAAGACTTGAGGATAAAATTCACCGACAGTTAATTTAAAAACAAAATTTGAATTTTATTTGAGCTAAAACTGGAGGAAATGGAGCACGAGAAAATAAAGAGTGGTGTGTATTCTCGAATAAAGAGTGAAGAGTGAAGAGTGAAGAGTGAAGAGAAAAAGCTTGAATTTTAATGCCATTAGACATTTCAACGGATTTTTCGTTCTCAACTCTCAGCCCTGATTTATTCCCGTTACTCGTGTCTTGACTGCCAACGAATAGCTAAATTATACTCACCAGCAGAGAGAATAAAAGTTCCCCGAGCCCCAGAGACGGGATCACGAGCGAGAACCAACCAAAGACAACGAGAGACAAACAACACAACCATTTTCTCAACTCCTCTGCTCCAATTTAGTAGAAAATCTTTCGTTAATTAGACACACTACACCTAATTATCTCATAATCTTCATAACCATCATCTTGACACGATAACAACGGCTCGGCTAATTATAAATTATAATCGTACCAAAATTATCCACAAACACTCTAAATTTATATATTCATTATTATTATTATTATTATTATTAATTATAAGATCGGAGAGTGACTAAATTTGTAAATGGTTTTTAAAATAAAAAAATTTTTGATCGATTATTTTATCGCGTACATTAGGTAGAAGCAGAGCAGCTGCAGCATATTATGTATCAAGTAATAGGAGTAGTTGTACCAGCAAGTATTGTAAATTTTAGGCATCATTCTCTACCGAACGTGTCACTTTAGGTAACTCAATAACTCCCCACGGGTTTTCGAGTACCGGCGGAGCAAAATCGACGCAAAATTGATATAATCACGAAAGTTAAGCCACATAGACGTTGAAAGCTACAATGGTGTTTGCTATTCACTGTTGAGTGTTGAGTGTTGAGTGTGCTCTCGGTTCCAAGTCCGGCGGGAGTTTACAGTCAAGACTCACTAACAACAATAACAACTTATCGATCGTAATTCGCTCTATATTGTGTATAATAATAATAATAATAATAATAATAACAGGAGGACGCGTGTTGGTACCCGCCAGGAATTCTCAAAAAATATCCTCCGAGCTTTTTTTTTCTAAAGTTAATTCCATTTCCGCGGCGATCGCGACAACAGGTTATTCCCCAAAGAAAATACCGATAGCATCGCTCCAAGGAATTACCTTCTTTTTAAATTCAATTGAAAGTTAATGAAACAAAGTTTAACATATCTCTGAAGAAAAAAAAAAAAAAAAAAAAGAGAGTTTCGGAACAAAAATAAATCAAATTCTATATTTATGTGCCGAGAATTATTTTTATGGACGAGAAAAATATATTAAGATAACAGAGTTAGTGGTTAATGACAAGAACAGACTGCTGGATAAATACTTTATTGAAATAGATTGAAAAGGTTTGTCTTCATTGGGTTGTTTTTATGATTGAAAATCCCTCATTAATTTCTATTCTGTTGACCATCAGGTCGGATTTTTGCGGTACAAGTCAGCAATATACGGGTAGAGAATATAAAAAAAACAATAATGGCTCTTTGGGAATGGCCTCGAGCGAAAATAAATAAATAAAAAATAAGAAAAAAGAATAAGGACCAGACGGAAAGGAAAGTTCGTTAGGTTGTCAAAGATAGACGAGCCGTGACGATGCATCACCGAGATTGGTGGATGCACTTAACCGAGCTGGTACTACCATCCTCAAAGTATCGACAACTTTTTAAGAATGCCACTCGACTTGCTCGTCAACTCGTGTTTTATCTTTTTCCTTTCTTGGTACCTTGTTACTCGTGTCGCCGGTGGTGAAGATGGTGACACTGTTAAAGTTGTCCGGGTCATGATTTAATGTCTCCTTTACTAAATTATTTTTATTATCCAACCCGACAGTTTAAATTAAATATATATCTAGAGAGTGATTTATTGTAATTGAACAAAAATTGGATATCAATAGAGATGGTTATAACTGATAAGTATTATTAGGCATTGAGTACGTGCTTTAGATGGTGAAATAGCTAAATCTCAATGTAAAAGTTTTTAGTTGTATGAGTTTAATAACTGAAATATACTGTCAGGGTGGTGTTAAGTAGACGCGCTAATGGACTTGAGACACTTTAATGTTGAAAACGCATGAAACTAATTATCGGGTAAAATGAAATTGTGCTGGAACACTTGATATATGTCTACATATATATAATACATATAGGTAAAAGTATGTGTCTATGTGTATGGCATTAATTTAGTCACGTCCAAGTTAAGTGACTTAATGAATTTACGAACACGTTTCTATGGTAAAAAAAGAAAAAAGAAAAAAGAAAAAAAAATTACATGTTAAAAAATAACGGTGATTTATATCCTAGAATAAATTATATAAAAAATGAATTTTTAAGTGACTAATTTTGTTGGTTATTTATTGATCGGGTGATGAGGGGATTAAAATTTGACTGGCGATGGTTTTACAAATGATTGTAATACCCGTCGGGTGGGTTAAACGAAAATACAATCGGCAGATAAATTCGTGAGCAGAAACACGTTCGTGCTACGTGCTAAATTTCCCGTGGGATTGTCTGATGCGAGCTGTATCGTCAATAGCTGTTTCAACGGTAATCGGACAGACAGTGTGTAACATATTGTTTTAAAATAACCCATCTATCGGACAAGTCAACGTTAAATCCTTTTTATTTTTTTTAAATTTCTTAATTTGTTTTCGCGGGTCAGAAACTAAAACCAGAAACAAAGTTATTAGTCCGTGCATCATGATCAAAGATACATCACTATCAAAAAGTAATAACCATTTTTTCATTCAACCGGAATACCGATCGGTGATATATACTTGAACGAGGCATTAAATATTATTTTTATTGGTAGGTGATATCGGAGCATTACAAAATCGATTGCGTGCAATACCGAAAGGAAATGACGACCAGAAGATTGGATTACTGTTCCAATTTTGTGGATTTTCCGTTTCTCTGGTTGAACGCTTTCTCTGGTTTCTTCTTCGCTGGCTGCATTCCTTTTTCCCCTTTCCTCGGTTTTTTTTTTTCTTTTTTTTATCCTTTACGACAGTCTTATTGCTGTCCAAGATCCTCGATATTTCACAGAAATTCAAGATAAAAAAAATCTAATATATACTGATGATGAAACAATTTTATTTAAAACCATCAATCTACAAAATAGGAGAAACTTAATTTTTTCTGGTTGACGCGTTTGGTAAAGCCATGCAGGACTAAGGGATAAAGAGGGTCAGTTTGCAATGTCGCTCCAAATCATGAGTAGACTCTAGTGGGTCTAGTCTCTGTTCTGACATAAGACAACGAGGAACAGTGTAGAGTAAATCTCTGGGAGGAGCTTTCCCGAACAGGAGACCCGTTACGTTTTGTGGAGATAGAACACGTCGACGCCGGAAGCGAACGCCCGTTTCAAACACGTACATCGGATTTTCGTGCATCGTGATCGGATTAGATTCGCCACTGCCGCTACCGCTCTGTCCCTGTTCTATGTTATGTGTGTTCTATAAAGCATCCCCTTCACTTCTTCACTTCCCTCTTGATCCCCACTGTTCGCTGCTTTATCCGCCGCCATCTACAACTAAACTAACTTTGTCAACAACTTCCGCCAAACTATTCACGTCTTGAAATATACTCCAGAATTTTATTGGTCAACAATTATTTAACCACATATTCGTTACACGTCACTCACCCTTTTTTTCTTTTTATTTTTTCATCAAAAAAATAATTATTCTCGTGAATAAATATACATGAGACAATATTAACAACTATATAATAATAATAATAATAATAATAATAATAATAATAATAAGGATAATTTTGGGTGGATTTAAGAGAAAAAGGAGGAAAGGAAGGAAGGAAGGAAGGAAAGAAAAATTTGTCGGAAAGTTGGTTGGGAGCGTAACATTGCCTACATTCTTTAACATTTGTGTGTATTGCTCTATTGCTATATTGGTATATTGTGACGCTAATGTATTCAATTCTAAAAGCATTCTCGGAAACATTTTATCCGTTATTTTATATTCCCCCTTCTCTTAACGTCTTGAGCGGGCCCTCTGTCACTATCAGCCCTCTTTTCTTTCATCACCCCATATAATTTTGTTGATTTGATTCTTTTTTACTGGGAAGAGTATCAAGACTCCGAGACTCCAAGACTACCCTTAACATTTATCGCAGCTTGTCGAATGTTTCAGGCTTCGGCCCTAATCTCACGTTATTAACTTTTTCCAGAGAACCAGAGAACCAGAGGAAAATCCCCGGCTACTTAACTTCCGATCAGGATAGTTATTGCTTTTTTCTTTTTTCTTCTTTACTTTTTTATTTTTTATTTATACTCAATTGCTACAAAATTAAATTAAAAGAATAATTAATTGCTCATCTGGAACTTGAGAAAATATTTTTTTTTTTTTACCTCTTGAAGACTTGAAAAAATATATAGACTCTCAAGATCCAGAGATATTCAAGTGTATGTACATATATATTGACGATTTTGTCAAATTTATGGTCCCTACTGATAATAAAAAATATATAAAAAAAAATAATCTCATTATGGAGGTACTTTACGCCGACAAGTTGCCAGAAAATAGTGCGTACTCTCATACGCTCCACGTGTTCCATCTAATAAATTGCTAAATTATGCATTGAATATAAATTTAACTCAATTTTAACTGCCACTTATATCCACACAACTCATGTATTTGTTACAATATTAATTTTTTATAATTTATAGATATTATTAATTAAATATCCCGTACACTCGCCTGTTTAATTATTTATTATTACACTAATTAATTAATTAATTTTAATATTTATTACTCAACCATCTACCGTTTCATATATATTATTTATTAGTCGGTTAATTAAATTAATTTTATTTATTTACAGCAAACAAAATTCGTAGAAAAAAATTTAGTTTTATTTTAAAATAAAAGTTCTGATTCAACTATTCAGAATACGATAAATATATATGAGGAAAAATTTGATTTTCTTTAGAAATACATAAAATAAATTTTTCTACAATCTGAATACTTTAGGAGTAATTTTATTTCGGAATAAAAAAAGAAAAGAAAAGAAAAAGAAGCCTGTGCTTGAAAACCGTAACTTGAAAAAGTTTAAAAGTATAAAAATCTTATAAATTTATTACACCAATAATATATCAAGCTATAAAAATATGGGTTACATAAAAAAGGAAAATTACGAGTGTGGGGATACAGAGTGAGTATACATCGTAATTTTAAAAATCTCCAGTGACTATATAATATTACAGGAGCCGTATCGTGTATGCGTATAAGTGAGAGCTAGGACTTTAATCCATGAAAAAAAAAAAAAATGAGAAAAAACACTCGACTTGGTCGTCTTCTTCTTCTTCTACTTCTTCTTCTGCACACTTATATATGTAAGTCGTAAACATATATTTTTTACTCAGCAGTGTCGAAAAAAATTCATGGCTTATTAAATTCTCTCCTCGGTAATAACGATAATAATAATAATAATAATAATTGTATTTATAGATAGAGAAAATATAGGAGTAGTAGTAGTAGTAGTATAAGCGAGTAGTATAGATCAATGTTAAATAGAGCTCGACTCTACACTGATAGCTCGTGGCAATATTAAACCGATTGGACAATGGTACGGAGCAATTATCAACTTTGAAAGTCGTTACCGCATAAGACTTTACCCGTACTATCGGTTTGGTATTTGAGAGCTGGCTCAAACTGCACCGTTGGAATGAGAAAATGAGGATGTCACACGTACAAAAGTGAGTGTCACCCTTATATGTCTTCTATATCTGTAGTTTAACAAACTGTGAACTAGATTGTCGTGCCAAACAACTGCAGCCAGATAGATAGTCCGACAAGGAATAAGTACGAGCTGTAAACCAGTATGTGGTTGGGTCCTTCAGTTGAGAAGGGCTCACCACCAATATAACTACACTACACTGGTCTACTCTACACCGGATATTCTCCTACTGTAAAAGTAAACCCTAAAGAGAAGAGAGGAGAACTTTGGTGAGAATGTATGACCGGAGTATTCAAGTAAAGAGAAACCAGAACTTTTGAGTCGATGGGTTGTTGGGTTGCTCTCTACCCGGATGGATCCCAATTATCGAACTTGTATCCTCGAATTTCAGTGCCAACAACTGCTCTGGTTTAACCATCTCTGTTTCTAATACTTATTGCAGCAACATCCCACTTTTACGAGCTAACCACCGACACACACACACACACACACACACACACACATAGAAATTTACAAATTCAAAGGCCAGATGACTCTTTGCCACTCTGGTGGTACAAATTACACATGAGGTTAGTCGGAGGAACTCTAAATGAGAATCATTAAATGCTCCTTTGACTTTTATTATTATATGTATATTTTTTTGTTAAATTAAAACGCAGAATAAATAATAAAATAGTAAAGGTTTGATTCTTAAACTCGGTGACTTTTAGCTTTGAGTGGATCACCGTTACGTGTACATACTCGAGTGCACAGAGGTCACCGCTGTGAAAGACACTAATCCGATTAGCCTGATCGACGGATGCTCAAGGATAGATAGAAGCCCCATCGTTCCATCGTCCCATCGTCCCGTCGTCTGATCGTTTGGCTGCCAGCAACAGACTCTACCTAAAGAAATAAATAGAAAGTAAAAGAATGATCAAACTAAAGGTATATCGACTAGATAGAACAAAATAAAAAAAATATAAGGAATAAAGGAAGCAACTAGCGACGTTTTTCAGCAACGATATCTCCCCTTAAATTTAGTAGTAAGGTGACGGTTCATTTCTTTTATTTTCTTAAGATTTTATCCTCTCAATATCCAGTACATTTTATTTTATTTATTTTGATCTACCTTTTACTGCTACCACTCGATACTGCTGATTATCCCGGGAATTCAATGCTACTCTCATTCAATCAAAAGACGATAAAAGATTTTTTATATATACCTATACTTAACTTTCTATTGTCATTTTTAATTGATTGCCTTAATTGTTATTGTCCATTGTCAGAGGTACCAACTATGTTATATAGCAATTTTATTTTTTTATCCTGATATTGAATTTCTTTTTATATGCGGTTAATAGTATCATGCAAAGAGGATAATAAATATAAAAGAGCCTTAAATAGATGAATCGAGTTCAATAAATTTATTTTAGTGGGTTCTCCGCCGCATCACTAATATTATCTAACATCTTTAAAAGGCCGAGGAGGTTATAAGAATAGAATCGAAACAGTCGGCGGAATTTAAAGTGGGAAATTAAAACTTTTTCAAATATATTCTACCAACTGAACAGATGACGATGGTATGGCTACGGCTACAGCTACGGCTACGGCCGTTCTATGCCAGGGTAAATGTCGATGTCGATGTGGACGAAATCGTCTTTATGCCATTGAGCCAAAGTTCGTGACTTGAATAGCTTTTCTATGATAAAATCTACCTATCCACTGTATACTCTGTATACAATATACAAGAGTTTACAATTTCAACTATTGATGTTTTGCTGTACACAATTCAGCATAAAAGCCTCTAGAAAACAATCCTGGTAATCAAATGAACCTGCGGTATGCCTGTATCATAGCTTTATAGCTTTATAACCCTATAGCCTTATTGCCCACCGGACACCCTCAGAAATCCTCTGTACTGATATTATTATGCCTCACATATACAAAACTGCTCTATCGAATTCCCGGACTATACTATGGTACATTTATGCGATGCTTTAACTGCCGATACTTAAAAAAACCACCGGGTTTATCGTTACTGTCGTTGCTATAATTGCTATTGTTTCTGAATTTAATTGTCTAGATAATCGAACCGCTTAACCCAGAGTTTAATTGCCGTTAATATATATATATATATATATTTTTTTTTTTTCCTTCCTAATACGTATGGGGTGAAACAAATGATGGAGTGAATTTATTTAATTTGAGCAGTCGCGATTGAAAAAATTGATCGGTGAGCGTCGACAATAAACACCCAAATCGGGATGAAAAAGTTTAAATATGTATAAAAAGTTTTATTTGTTAAATTTGAGTAGAGCTAAAATTGGAAGCTCGTTGCTTGTTGCTCGGGGCTTGGGACTCGGGGACGATCGTACAGAGAGAGAAAAAGAGAGAAAAAGCAACTGCGAATTTTACCAAAGTTATATTGTTGAAAATACTTTTATTTGTATCCATCTCTTTGTATTCGGTGTATTCGGTATATTCATTTAACTTTCTCTCTATACACACCAGGCAGCTTTTTTTTATTTGGTTAAGTGTGTGCGTAGGGGGTGAAAGTGAGCCTCGATTTCGGATTTACTCACTAGAGAAAAAGAGAAAGAGATAGAACAAAGTTTTTATAATTTAATCATGTTTGTTTTCTCTCAGCTAAACCTCTTTTGGATTTTCACATCAAACGGCTTAATTAACAAACTTATTTCAAAATTACTATTACTTGGGGGTGAATTTTTTTAGCGACAAATTCTTTAATTTAAAAACCAGGGGCTTTCATTAATCCTCAGACTCGTACCCACAAATATAAAAGATTAATTCTAGTCGATTAGCTAGGAATGAATTTTTAAAAAATAAAGGCACCATTCACTGGATAATAGTAAAAACTCTAATTTAGTGGGATTAAAATTTTGAGTTTACTCATTGAATTACCTTGATGATCGTAAATAAAGTTTATCTACCGTAATAAATTTTTTAATGCTCGATGATAAAAAAAAAAAAAAAAAAAAAAAAAACGTAAGAGCCAATTTAAACGTGTTATTAATTGATTCACAGGTTAAAGTTGTATAATAAAAGGAAAATGACAGGAAAAGGTTGTGATGTCGATAAAAAATTATTTTTCACACCACAAAAGATCGTAGAAGAGCAGAGGTAGTTGGTTGTGTGATCGGTACTTTTACGAAGTGAAGACAAGAGCTGCGATAAGTTGTAAGTGTGACTCGGCATAAAACTTTTTCTCCTTACAATGACGAATGACATTTCCAATGGTTTACTTTTAGTTAAAAAAAAAAAAAAACTAAAATAAAATAAAAGTTGAGATTAACGTCCTACAACTGCTACTAGTCGCTCAAAAAAATTTTATTCCACATATCAGATAATATATATAATATATATTTGGATTTGGAGAAAAAAATAAAGATTAATTATTATTTTTTTATGGGTGGATTTATGTCAAACTTCTGAAGAGAAAAAGTTGTTTGACGTAAACCAACAAAATATTATATATATATATAAATATATAAATATACAAAGGTATTATTTTTCATTAATCTCAGGGTATGATCTATCTATGTGGCTGATCAATAAACGTCGAGGTCTTATCGATGGATATCCAAACGTCAAGATAATAATAAATAATAAATAAATAAAAAAAGTGAAGTAGGTAGACATGATGTGTATGACGTACGCGGAAGAATGCATCCAAAAATAACGTCTAGTCCTGTCGATCTTTATGCATAAATCAATAGACCACACCACCGTGTACATGCTTCGCTGATGGAATTGAGGAATATAGGAAGAATGACGGATGTACATGATGCTGTTACTGCGTATAAATTTCCTTCCGTCCTTTTTTTTTTTTTTTTTATTTTTTAAATTTTGTGTTTTTTTTTTATTCAATTAATATCCATGCCACTTTTACTGAAAGAAAAAAAAAAAAAAAAAAAAAAAAAAAAACACCCAAGTCAAAGGAACAAGAATGAAAGAGAAAAAGAGACTTTTTCTCAGCACTATTTTATTTATTCCATTCAGGCCCGACGCAACCACAAAAACGTGCTGTGGATACTGCATATGCGAATATTTTTGAAATAGAGTGCCAGAGAAAACAACCAACTAGAGTATTTGGTTGTGGTGTGGTGGCAAAATTGCAAATTTATTGGATGCGTGTGTAGACTTGATATTTTTTATAGAAAAATATGTTACTTTTTACTGTTATTTTATTTTAAAAATTTAAAACTCTATAAAAAATTTGAATAAAAGTAAAAGTTGTGATGGAGCATCGTCTTGATTTAAAAATGAATTTTTTAATCAACCTTCGACCTTTGAATACTCAAAATTAATTTTGTGCATATAAAAGTCTGCACGTCCAGGAGATTATCTCGGGTTGAACATCAAAGTACACGAAGTAGTAATTCATAGAGTCTCCAGCTTTGGATTTGAGCCTCAAAAAATACTAAAAATTATATTTTTCATTTAATTTAAATGAAAAAAAGTGAAAAATAAGTTAAAAAATAGGCAAGGATAGAGGTAATATTACACGTAGACTCTCCTAAACCGAATAGAGCCGTGATAGCTAGTGGAAGAAGCTGACGATGACGGGAACGACGACGAACGCTGAGTTATTAAATTTTGAACGCGCCTCGGCGTGTTATTTACGGAGCATTTCTCGATTAAATTTAATTATCCCCACTAATTTCAGCCAATGAAAATTTATGAGTGAAACCCGCGGGGTTCAACCCACTCTCGCTCTCTTGCTCACTCAACAGCTTGGTTTTTTTTTTTTAGATGATTCTCGATCTCGCTTCAGGGTCGACAAAAGTCTCTTGGACTAAAAGTAATTTATCTCTCATCTTTCACCTCTCATCTCAAGTAATACCTCACCTCTAACTTTACATTTTTTTCTTTCATTTTTATTTCATCTCCAGTAATATTTCAAAAATTATAAAACTTTTCTGCTGCCTTAAAAATTACAAATTGCCAAATCAACTAAAAAAAATAACATTTTTCACACTCGGTTATTAACTTTTCAAGGAAGTACTTTAAACAGTTAAAGAGTACTTAACTTTTTTAAATAAAAATATATATATATATATATATATATATATCAACTCATAGTTGAAAAAAAAAATATTATTGAATTATATTTTCCATCAATGTTTTATCATCTAAATTAAAATGACGTTTAATATTTTATTATTATCATTGTTGTTGTTGTTATTAACATTACACGGTGTAGTAGGATCGCTAATGGCATTGGAATATAATTATGTAGCTCGATCGATTAAAACCAACGACCGGTGAAAATTCTACTAGACCAAAATCTATATATATATATATATATATATATATATAGGGTTTTTAATTCGATCCGAAAGTTTACACTGCGTGTGTTGAACTTTCTTCCTATTATGTTGGGTTGGGTTTAATATTTCTTCAAGTACTGAATAATAAACCTCACAATTTTATCTACAAGCTTATAAATATTTTATAATCATTGATAATAAATGATAAAATTAATATAGATTATTAAAGTTTAACACTAAAAGTTTGAAACATTGGAAATAAAGTTTGACAATTCTAAACAAGTTTAGCAATAAAACTAACGGGAAATTGAGGCTTAAAATAATAATCCTCTCATCAGATATAAATATAAATATAAATATATACATTTATAACAAATGGTTAAAAGTATATAAAAGCATTAAAGAAAAGTTTTAAGGATTATTGTTACCATGGTATAACCGTGTTTAAACTTTTACTCACACCACAATACAATACGCCGTCCAGCACTGTAGTAATGGGTTGTATCAACAGTATGTTAGTGTCTCTATATTTATCTCTCCGTGTTGTATACAAAATATTATTTGGACAAATTGCACCGACAGGAGGTGAATATGCCTCGACAACCTATAATTGAGTCTTCTCTCTCTCTATACATTGACTTTTTTTTTTTGTTTTTTATTACAACTAAATAAAACCAAACAAAAACAGACGGACAGTTGAAATAAAAACAGTAAAATGTGTTGCTCCATTAAATTGCTTACGATGGATTAAAGCAGACAGGAGTAGAACAAAAGTACAGAATTACCGTTCTCTGGCTTCCGACCTAAGTACCTATATATAATGCATAGATATAGATCTATAGATATAGCAGGGTGAATTTGCTCTTGCGGATGCTCCGTGAGGCTCTCGACTTATTTTAAATAATTAATCAGATTCTCTGTTTAAATTTTACCGAGAGCAGTTACCAGGAATATTTCAATCAACTTATATATTATTTTTTATTTAAAATCTATTTTAGACTCAAGTAAAAAGTTTATTAGAGCTTAGTATATAATATTTAAACTGATAAAAAATTAACGACAGGATGCGGTCAGATCGAGTATTTATTTATCGAAAATATATAAATAATAATTATTAAACTTTCGGAGAGTATTAAAAATTTAATAAATATTTATTAAAATATTGGGTATTTGGAAAATGCATTAGTAAACTGCTTGCCGTAAAGCCTCCAACTGGACCTCTACTCGATGTTAAGTAATACTTGGTGGCATATGCTTCGCTGGCAAATGTTGGCTGGCATAAATGTCTCCCCAGACCTACTACCTACTACTACCACCACAATCACTGGATTTCCAAACTAACACTCCAACTTTGGCGTCACGTGTTGACTAGACCAACAAAAAAATTATAAAAAACTAAAACAATCTTTGCCCTTTATATGTTAAATAAAAAAACCACGATAATAAATTCATAAAATACCTCCAAGTCATCTGATGATGATATTTTATCAAAAACTCGAGAAAAAAAATAATAAATTTATTTTTCTTTTCAATAAATCACTCTTATATATTTTTTATTTCTGCGCTGTTGACATTGGAAAAAAAAAAAAAAAAAAAAAAATGCTATATGTAAGTATTTGTAAGTCAAGTGGATGAAAAAATATTATTCTATGACAGTAATAATAAAAATAACTATTTCAGATATTTAATAACGATTGAGGAATTTTTTTTTTTTTTTTTTTTTTTTTGTATAAATAATTAGTGAATGCTCGAATTTTTGATCGATTATCTGAAATAAATGGAATGATAAAAAGGAAGAAATAAATCGAGAAAAATTTATATGGAATTGAATGCATAAAAGATAAATTGTAGAACAGAGTGAGTTGCATCAAAGAACTTCTAGTGATTACATTCTACAAGAGTGCTTGTGACACGATAAAGAGGGCAACTGAATGACGAGAAAGATAGAAAGAGAGATCGAGTGTGTGTGTGTGTACAGTCTGTTGTACATTATAACGTTCGAGTCCTCTGAAAGCACGCGGGATTTAACGTTAGAACGTCACTGTGAGATATGTGTATAACACACTATAAGTTGTTTTACTCTTGAGCCTTATATATTATATAACATAAATGTATAACCATAATACAGGAGCTGTACCTATCTATAGTACGCTCCAGGACAAGTTAAAACAGACTGAAACTTGTTCGCTTGTTCACTTGTTCACTTATTGTTCACCTGACTTATTGCCTGAAGCCTTATTTAGATTAAAAAATTCCTCTTTTACGGTTTTTACTTTTTTATATTTTTAATCTCTCTCAACTGCGAATCGATAATTCACAATTCCCGCGCATTTATCAAGTTTAAATCGGCGAAATAATAAAAAAAAACTCTTTCTGTTTTTCTTATTTTTTTTGTAAAAATAAAATAAGTTTAAGCGGTGGCTATTATCGACAGGTTCGTGTTCAAAGTCCAATGAAGCTGGTCTCGTTAATGATTCTCAACTACCGTTGATCGTTAAAGTTTTCACTGTGGTCTATATCTTGTTTTATAGTCCAATCCTCTGTCTGCAAGCTCTAGAGTATAGTCTAGAGTCTCTAGTCTAAAAGATGGGTTTAATCCTCTTGTCTTTTAAGAATTGCAAATTAGATGTCGCGTCTTTTATTACTTAAAATATCTTTTAACGAATAACCTAACGAATATTTAATATATTCAAATTATCCTGACGACCCGCCAAAGACACCCAAGTAATAACTCACCAGCCGGAAGATTTACTTTTAATCACTAGGAAATTAATCAACATTTTTTCATAAGCATCATTTTTATATATAATCGAGTTTCCGGAAGTAATTAATCACTTTTTGTTAAAAAAAAAAAAAAAAAAACTAAGCGGAAGCTACTGGACTAAAAAAATTCTGCTATTTTTTTTTTTTTTTTTTAATTTACTAAATTTTACAGAAGCTTACAGTCGGATTTCACGGATAAGAAAACCTTACTTGGTGACTATCTTCAGATAAAAGTCTCGACTATTGAAGAATTCGACAGAGTTCCACTGATAAAAATAATAAATTTGGAAAACGCTTCTGTCAGTGAACTAACTACTATCGATTATCTAAGTTTTATGGAGGTAAACACGTTCAACAGAAGCGGCAAATGTGCTTACATAAAACTTTAAAACAACCAAAGTATCTTACACTTTACATTAATCATTTTTATCTTTGATAGCTTTTAATTTTTAAGTTTATTTATTACATAAAGCGCCATCCGGTTATCATTTACCTTTTAAGCGTTTGATATAGAGCTAAAAATCGAGTAAATGAACTGAGATATGATAAATCAAACTATTACTTTGGTTTAATCATTAATCATTGTATAATAAATAATTGAATTTTATTTAGTCATCATGGATTCAAAACAAAAAATTCCTTGATAGAAATTCAATATGTTAATAACGACTGAGAGTTTCTCTTTGACTCTCCAAAATATTTCAAGTTCAATCTACATGTAAAGTATTAATTTGAATATATTTCAAACGAGCTGTAAATTTTGTTACCGATCGATTTAATGTTTGTAAAAAATTCAGAATAAATTGGAATGTGTGAGACTTTGAATTTATTTCTAGACAAGAAATAAATAATTAAAAAAGTATTGACAAATACATAAACCCAACAGAAGATTAGGTCTCACTAAATGAATGAATAATGGAGTGCAAACTGTCTCAGTAAACAACAACAACAACAACAACAATAATAATTAATGTCTCAAAGGAGACATTGGTTGTTAGTTGTAGAAGAAGAACTAGGTGGTCACTCGATTATTCAGAGGATTTTACTTGACATTTTGGGTAGAACAGAGTAAAACAGAGGCCATACATTTAGAGGATAACTGCAAGCCGTTAGCAAATACGAGATATAAAGGGGGATACCTTTTTGGTAGTAATATCTCATGGGAAATGACCAGTCCCGTCTCTCCCGTTTTACTGAAAATGCGATACAGATAGTGTCTGCGAGGGTTAAAATCCCGTCTAGCCTCTATCGTTTATCCCGACGAATTACCCTACACCCATTTACTATTTTATTATCTTTTCGGGCATCAGGTGTTTTCTGACTTGTCCACGACGTGCTTATTTCCTTATTTCTTATCCCTTATCCCTTGCCTTATCGCATATAATCACAATATAATCTTGAATCTCAGAAAAGCATTACTTTTTTTTTCCAGATAAAGATTATAATAATAATTAATGGAAAAAGCTAAACAAATCTTTTAGTTAATAATAATTCAACGTAATTGAGATATAATCTCTTTACATTTTTATTGTTGTTGTTATTATTATTATTATTATTATTATTATTATCATGATAGTAGAATATGATCTCGACTCCTTGGGGAATATTTTAAATCTGTTGATGAGATTTTTAATGATTATTTGAAAGTATCCATATTCTTCAATATACTCTTGGGAGTTTTCTCAAGAAGGTTAATATATAATGAAGATTATCAGAGTTTATTAAAGGGAGCTTTTGTTCCATTCACAAGAGAGTTAACATAATATTTGCCATTGAAATCCTTCTGCGCTAACTCCATTATGCTTTCAGGATCGTTAGAAAATAGAAAATCGTACCTTTCAACTTAATACTATATACTCGACAGTGTTGTCGAGTGGGTGTGTAGTGTGCTCATGCAAAGCTCCTAGGTCAAAACTACTACTAAAATATATACATATATATCCCATTAATATTATGTATAACATGGAACATACTATACGATAACGAGATTCTTGTTTGTTTGATATTGTCTCCTCATTATGAAATACACTACAACAGCCAATATAAATATTTTAAATATATTTTTAGTTTATATTTATATTTTTTTTGTTACCCACGACATTATTATTATTATTATTATTATTATTATTATTATTTTAAACATACTAATTAATCGCCTCAAGTGACTTGAATATTTTATAATATTTAATTGAAGTTACTAATTTATGTGCTTCGAGAGTACACTGTCAGTTAAATAAATTCGTGTACTTTTAATTACCGGGTAAATTTTTTTTTTTTTTTTTGTCACACTCATGTTCTACCACAGGCTGAAATAGTTCCGAATGGAGCGAGAAATTTTTATCCCGCCAACTCCAACAGTTAATTACCAGTATCGTTATCACCAACCATTTATATAAAAGTTCCGACTATTGTAATTTTATTTTTAAATTTAACTCACCTTTTTTAATATGATTTTTCTCTTTACTCATTTCAGTTATGCAACCGTTTAAAACAGTAATTATTAATGACGCCGTCAAACTGGGGGCCATAAAAAAATTCTACTATTTAATATTTAACGACATAATTTTTTACTGTCAATTATTTTATTGCACTGTAAATTTTTTATAGCCGCAGTCTAATATTTAAAAAAAATATATGTATAACGTTTTAACAAAATAGAAAGAAAAAATAAAAAAGAGTTTTTTTAAATGGGCGATTAAAGTTTTTACGACGTGTAACTGACTTGATAAGCTTAACGTTAATCTGAGCTTACGCAATTTCATCCAGCGAAAACAGCAAGATTAGACTACCCGCCGCGACGATATATATGTACAATATTTACAATGTATACAATATATACAAAGGAAAGGAGAAGGGTAACCACAACGTGAACCACCTTGCTGATCGTCAGTCTTAAATATTAAACCTCTTTATCTGCCATAACGGTTTAGTCCTCGTTACGTCGTTTTGCTTTTGTTGAGGTATACCTTTTTTTACATTTTTTTTTTTTTCCTTTTTTTCTTAATTACAACCATCAAAGTAATGGCTGAAACTAATTAAAACTCATCCCACTGTAACAAAATCTTTTAACGGTACTTTTATTTTAGAGAGAAAAAAAAATTTTATCGCAACTACTTTTGGTGACGTGCAAATAGACACTGCATGCAGCAAATGTCGCAGGTTACTTTTTGATATGCTAAAGCCGGTTCGAGCGATGTTTATCTAGGACAATTGCCCAAAGAGAAGAATCTTGAATAAACTAAAAATTTATTTCTCAATTGTGTATTTATGTTAGGCTAAAAAGAGTCGACACACAATGCGACATGTTGCAAATAAAATAGAATAAAATAGATACGGTGTGTATCTGTCGTGTATTTACTGTGTACCTTGTTTCGATTTACATTCACCTAAACACTTGCAATTGAAATAAAATGGAAAAAAGTATGAAAAAAAAAAAAAAAAATAAGACTGTACACTCTAAAGTAATACGTCTCGGAGGTCTTGGGGAGTTTTCCACCAGCGCAACGGTGTCATTTCTATTGAAACTATCGATGGATTTAAAAGCAAACCTTTTTCCGTTTCCTTATTCCCGTAGCAGGTTATATTTCGACTCAGCAGCAAGAAATAAAAACAAAAATATATAACTACTGCAATGCCGATATATATTCTAGTACTTTTCATTTCTATAAAATTCTTCCGTCACGTATACAGCTTCATAATGCACCACTGGTACAGCTTTTTTCATACAACACACTTGTTCACACTCTCAGAGACCTTAAAAATATATTTGCTAACTCTTACACGTATCTGATACGTCATCATTTCTGTCAAGTTTCTTTTTTTTTTTTATTTATTTATTTATTTCTCCTACACTTTTTCCGACTTGCGTTTTTGTTTTCCCAGACTTTATAAACTGCATCGAAAAAGTTTTTATCCAACCGCAGTATCCTTAGTATACAGAGTCCATAAACTTTAGGGAAAAGAAAAATAATAAAAATAAAAATAAAAATAAAAATATGCTTATCCAGTAATGGTAAGGTCTATATAAAAAAAAAAAAAAAAAAAAAGAAGGTACATGTATATAAATATATGGATTAGAGATTAAAATGAGTGTATTTGGATGTTTGGAAGTAAGCCAAAACAAACTAAATAATTTGTGTACATGATTGTCAAAAGTATGGATATAGGTTTAAGGTAATGGTAATGATTAATCACAATGTTGTTTAATTAAATCAAGTGGTTTTTAAAACAAACAACTGCAATCACTCGGCGCAATTAACGAGCCGTAAAATTCCGTTCATCATTGCAGAGCTTATCCTTTTGAAAGCACACATCAATCACAGTGTGGGATCGATCTATATGACCTCTTACACATAACACCGATACGAAACATATAGAACCGTCCAGAATAATACCTCTATCTCGTCTATATATACTGTGCACATATATGGATTTACGAGTTGAGAGTAGATCCCTGATTATCCGTCCAATTAAATCAAATAGCTTGTTACTTTAGTCTGGTAATTGTTCAACTAATTCTTCACATATCATATTTAATTTAATACAACAGTTTTCATATTTATCTTTTAATGTATAACCTTTTGATTTTATTTTATTTTAAATAAAATTTTAATTTTTTATTCACGGTCAGTTATTTTTAGAGTATTATGTTAAAAAATGTTAAAAATGAAAATTAAATGAAATTATAATAGTTTTATGTATAATTTATTCACAAAACATCTCAGGTAACTAAATTCAACGTTATCCATTATTTAAACAGCATTCACACATACATTACATGAACAAACATATCCTGAAATGCTTGCTAATTGTGAGTTAATTAATTGCTTGTCAGTTTACTTAGCGAGAAGTCTCACTAGTCACGTTCAATAGATATGTTTGACACGAACATTAAATACATAAACTTGATATCTCTCTCTCCTTTAGCTTTCTTGTTTAATTATAAAACAACTTGACTTTTGAATAATTATTAGCCATTTGTAAGTCTGAAATTAAGGCTTTATAACTGATGAAAACTAAATAAATTCAAATGAAAAGCCCGGAGTTAAATCGATAATAATTATATATAATCGTCGAGTGCTCAAGATAATTTGAGAGTTTGTGAAAGAAAAAAGTAATAGGATAGTGGGTTCTTTGATGACTCAATATCACCGTGAACCCTTTCAATATGCTTGTGAAAGTAAAATTAATTTCCTGGGCACTAATCTCTCGGGTTTTGTGCCTGATGTCAATTTCCCTCGCTTGCACGTGTTTCCTTGTTCTCACTATACTGAGACAACGATATAATAGATGAATGCCATAACCCTGGTCAATATCTGTTGTATTGAAAGCTCTCCATTATTACTTATAATGTAACTATAAATAATAAACAATGGTTTATATTTCAATATTGTATTATAAAATAAAATAAAAGATGAATAATATGTAAATGAATTTAATTCCAGTGACCGTATGGATTAAATAGTTTAATATGTTAAATGTAAACCGAGTAGCCGAGGAAGGGTTGATGGGGATTTCAGGTATCTTGCGCATTGTGTCACCAATAATTATGTAGTAGAGAGCTGTACTGGGTATCTGTAGTCTTATCGCTATAGATATATGTATAGTCTTGCTCTGCTGAAGTAATATACTATTATATAGAACTAGGTGTATAACGTGTCTGAGTTATGGTATGCGAAGCTCGTTTAATGTATTGAACCCACTACCACTCAAGATAACTATCTGGTTCTGTTTCTGGTGAGACACTTCGTGGATAATGCTTACTTCCTCAAAGATTTATTATTTCGCTTGAATTGCATTAAAAATTTTTAACCGAATATAAGTAAATTACGACTAAATTGATCCAACAAAAGAAATATTATTATTATTATTATTATTATTATTATTATTATTATTATTATTACCTACCTCAGATATGCCGTTACAGATAATGAACGACTGCTGAGCTTGCATAGTTTTTTGCCAAACGGATTATTTCCAATTACGACCCTTATTTTTCGGGTTTAAATTTAGATATCACAATTATGGTAAATGGCAAAAGGTAATGATAATGCTACTTCCAAGAAAACACTCTCTTTTAATAGGTTTAATAAGATTTTTTATAAGAAAAAAAAACGTCGAATGGATACTGGCTCGATCGATTTAATAGAAAAATATTTTTTTTATTTTTTTTTTCGACTGTAACTTTATATCCAATTGAAATTTAATAATAAAATAAAAAAACTAAAATGATTGTTACAGAGAACAAAGGATGCGTAAAAAAGTATTTTTGTTTTTCATCCTTCTGATGCAATTAACAATCTTTTATTCAAATTAAAAAGTATGTATAAATATGGAGTAGTTGGGCGTATCATATACAATTTTAATTCTTTCATACTCAGTAAGTCGGTAACAATAAACCGCAACTAGTTTTTAATTCACAACTGAATTAATGATTTCATTTTTAAAATATTTTTGTTAAAAAAATGAAACAATAAATCGAAATATTATTTGCTGAGGAAGCTTTTTCTATGTAAATTAAAAATAAAATAATATATTTTTTACTTGGTTATTTTTAGTGAAAATGAAATTGGGTAGAGACGAATTGTACCGAATGAATTAACGATAAAACGTGCTGTAGAATACTTAATTTTGGTAGTAGAATTGTGAAGCAGCCTTAACGGAGCTGCGAATACTAAATATATATAGATGTATAGATGTATAGATGTATAGATGTATAGATATAAATAGTGATAAAGGTGAAGAACTTGTATTCAGAATTTCATGGACCCGCGGCTGACACTTAAATAAACTGAAAACCCTCTGAGAAATTATTGCGGAATTTTGTCGCAAGAGTTTTCTCCTTTTCTCTCTCTTTCTCATGCTTCTGGCATAGTGGAGGCGGGTGCAACAGACGAGTTGACTATAGGATTCATCTCGATTAAAATAGTAAGTGGAAGCCTGACAATGCATTTTCTCATTATTCTATCTCTTGATATTTACGTTCATTTGATTGTACCCAAATATAGACACATAAACACATAGATACGGGTTATATAGAGAAAACTTTAACAGTCCTGTTATTATAACGACAATAGTACACATTGCATTTAAAAGCTATCTCAACACTCTCAACAATACTCTCTCAATTCTCTCTCAAGCTTAAATTAACGGGTTTGCTGCTATATTGATAATTAACCTTCTTTGTACATACAATCGTTGAGTTATTCACTTAACTATTTCCCAAACAATTGTTTATATAATAAACCCCTTTTCTTCATCGTCCTCTTATCTTAATCGATAGTAATAACAATAATAATAATAATAATAACGGAGCAACAAATCATCTGGAGGATTTAACGTGATAGGAAAATATCCATTTTTTAACCGTAAATTTACAAAGAATATCCTTAGACTCGGTAAATATATTCCAAGAAATCGTTGAAAATTAAATATTAAAGTTTAAAATATATTGTTTTTGTAATGAGAATATGTAATGGAAAAAATTCAGCCCACCGTCAAACGACTCTTGAAATTTAAATTGTTAAATTTCCAGCATAAATTGCGTTTATAAAAATCCTACAACGTTTATTTTATAATTTTTTGGACTTTATTCCTTTTTTCGGAATATTTTCTGACATTATTACGATTTAAAATACATAAACATACATACCGCATAAACTTTTCATCACTTATACATCTTAATATTTATTATATTACTTTTATAGTAGAGTCAATTTATATAGTGTGTCCAGTATAGTATAAGTAGATAAATGTGCGTGAAATCCTCATAAGTTGAAATATGTCGAGACTTGTGGGTCTTCTTTATGATTCAAGTTTATCTATGAATAAAATATTAGCCAAACTTTTATATTTTTTTCTTTCTTTTTTCATAGACCGCGACGACCGCATCTCTGCTCGATGACGAGAGACTTATAAAGAACTTGGTTGTATAAAAATGTCACCTCTTTTTACCACCACTCATAACTTTATGGTTTATATATTATAGATAAATCTACTGCATTGACATTTAATTTTATTATTTTTCACCTCGACGTTGGATTCAATAAAATAATAATTTAAATTTTTTGAGACCATTTATTCTCACGAAATGTTTATAAATGCAAACTAGAGCTCGGAAACTAATAATGACAGCAATTTTGGCACTCCAGTTCCGGCGGAATAAATATTCTATGCACACATAAAGTTACGCAATGGGTTACGTACTCTGAGTAAATATTATTAAGAAAAGTATGAAAAAGATTAAGTATATGAGGTGTACTAGTACATAACAGTTATTCAAATTAATTGAATTTTGTTATGATAGATATAGAGCATACGAGCTAGTACTCAGCTCTACAACCGTTATAGTTATAGTTATAGGTCATATTATATAATAGTAGTATAGTAGTATAGTATGTAGTATATACATTTAAGGAATAGATTGCCGGATATAAAGATAATGTAAGTGTAAGTACAGTAAAGGAGAAGTTATTGGTTGATATTATGAAAGCTCACCACCACTTCCATCACCTAACATCATCCCTATTCGGTATTACTCACTGGGTTTCTTACTATACTACTACTACTACTACAGTATAGATATAGATGATGGTAGGTCTACTGCTGGCTTCAAATATAAAGCGTCTTTTGCCTCTCTCTGTATATACTGGGAGAAACTTGTTCTTTCAAGCATTATAAACCCACTCTTGAGAGTTGTTATACGCTATACTCAATACTTAGTCTCTATTTCCTGGTTTAATAGCTCATACAGTCAACTTTTATATCCATTAAACATTTATTCCAAATTCAAATCATTAATACTGATGCTTTATTAGCAATTTTATTTTTTTATAATGATAATTATTTATTGAATGAGTCAATTTTTTCGAGTTTGTAAAACTCGGTAAGTCAAAAGAAAAGTTGGTAAAAAAAAAAAAAAAAAAAAAAGGTGACCATCAGTTAGTGACACCGGCCTCGAAGCCGCAAGAAACTGTTCGGCTGTGGTAAAGCGTTGTCCCCTACATGGGGAGAGGGGGGGGGTGATTTACGAGGGTTCTAGCTTCTAGGATATATACTCTATAAAAAAACAAGAGACCCACCCGGTAAACTTTCAACTTTCCGGGAAAATATCCTCACTCTAAATCACCGACTATTTTATTTGTTAGTACGCTGAGTAGTGTTGTGTCACAGTCAGTATACAAATAATACGTATATGTTGATGTCAAATAATAATATTATGATATTGAATTTAGGGAATTTAATTAGTGTCTCGTAAGTCATTTGATATTTGATGATGAGGAACGGATCGTAGAGTTGGTTGTAAAGACCGATTGATCATTAATCATTAATCCAGTAGAAACAGAGCCTTGATAGATATACAATTTATGATTGGTCACGAATTTGATAGGATAGATGAGGAGAAATAGCAAGAGCAGCAATAGCAGCAATAGTAGCAATAGATGCAATAGATGCAATAGAAGCAATAGCAGTACCAGTACTAGTATAAACCAGCTGAAGCTTACTCTGTGTGTGACTCTCTGGGAAGCCTCCTAACTTGATTACACACAAACCAATGGAATTTGTGCGTGTGCCCAGATGTGATCGATCACCGCTTGCCACAGTGGTTAATAATTCATCAAAGCGCAAGGCACTGCGTGGTTTTCGGAAATTGTCTATCTCAATCCGTTAGGTCAAGTGCGTATTTATTTATACATATATTATTATTACAATTAATATCCAAATTATTTCTTGTTTATTATTCTAAGTAAACTTGTGTAAACATCGATAATGTATATTTAAATGTATGTATGAAATAGTTGCATTATTGAAGACTCGAATCGAAAATACTGAAAAAATTCTACAGCCAGAAGCTATTCGCCTCATGAGGCTTCCAAAGCTCAATAGGAAATCTAATTTTGAGATAGATTTATGTGTACCTTGATCGTATACTTGCTTCTATATCTGGTATCTGGTATCTGGTATCTCCTCCCTACACTACTCTAGCTCCTCTTCTATTTGGTGATATACAGTTATATATCTTTTATAAAATATTCTTTTTTCAATCGCTTAAATTCACATCTCAATTTATGTCTTTTTCATAAATATTTATCAAACTCTTAACAATGTTAATTTCTTTCTCAAATTTAGATGCTAAAAAAAAAAAAAAAAAAAATAACTTTTCATCATCAGTGCATCATTATTATTCTTATACAAAATAAGAGAAAGCATATTTCCTTTTTTTGTATTATTTCCAACAGTTGATTTACCTAATAACTGTATAATTGAACGGTATGAGGGTTTGACCATTTGCAAAATATGCATAATATGGTAATTCAAGTACGCACGCCGGCTGCTAAAGTGCCGGCTCGCGATCCCACAAATAATAAGTCATATTACTGCTGGGTCACGTTTAAGTGCACTTAGTCTAATTTTATAACAAGAAAAATTTATTATTAACTTAAGCTCTTGGTATGAAAATTTCTTTGGAAAAAAAAAGAGAAAAAAAAATTCATTGAAACATTTAGTAAATTTTAAAATAAAAAATAAAATATAAAAGAACCTTGATTAATACATACCAAGGTAATATATATTTATATGTTTTATTTTCTTTACTGTCTCAAGTAACGAGATCGCTTACTCGAAGGATTTTATGTTTAAAACTCTCGCAGTCAGACAAAAGATATTGCATTGTCAGTAGTTTCAGTACAGTAGCTATTCCTGGTATTACCTTCTACAACTACACCAGTAGGTTAAAGGGGCTCGTAAAAAAGTTTATACATTTTATTTTTCTCAGTAGTAACTTTAACCTGGGCAAAAACAGTAAAGTCACAAAAAATCCGGGCCACGCGATCCACAAAATCCATCCCAAATCATCCGGGCAAAACTTTTTAATTTACTATCCTGGAAATTTTATGAAAAATAATTTAAATAAACTTTTCGAATATTAATAAACTATATTTTATATTAGAGAAAAGTCTGTATGATGTAACTAGAAAGGTAGAAAATTTGAAAAGCTGAAAAGCTGAAAAGCTGAAAAGCAGAAACCCAGAGTGTCTCATAGAACTAGAATTCCAGTGCTACTGCACAGTAGTAATATGTCGGTAGGAATATTAGGATAGGAATGGTTGTATGTCCCAGTGGAACTCTGGAGTTTCGCGCGGATTAGAGGAAAAGCCTTCCCAACCTCCAGACGGGATGGGATCCTGCCTCTACCTTGTTGGGAAAGCCACATTAAACATTACGCGAGCTCTGACTGCTAACAGAGCAAGTAGTCTTGTTCATTTAAACGTTGGTAATGTGTATCTGTATGTATATATCATATATATTTTGTACATTATTAAATGATGCGCCAAAAGCTGTAATAGAGATATTAAGAATAACGGGAATGTGAAACCAACCAGGTAAAATACCTCCTGTCAACAGTTCTCGATGGCTATACTCGTTTTCTCGCCCGTGTAACCCTAAAAGTGTATACCTGTGTCATTATCGAAATGGTTTATGAGCTCATAAGCTCCTGGTTCACGGTAATGCTATTGCTAAATCTCGGCGGATATAGTTTTTCACTCGCAAGCATCCACTATTACATTTACCTTACCGCTTCGTTAAAATAATTGTCGACAGCGTTGGTTAATGTTTTCCCTTATTCATAAATCTTTTATATTAAAAATTATAATCCCAACAACAAACACTATATTTTTCTATTTACCAGGCTCATTTTTACTGTTATCATTATTTTTATTATTAAGTATGTGTGAATAATTTTAACAGTAACATTAAATTCCAACACTATTCACACGCCCTTAATTGATATTCAATAAGGTAAGTCACTTTATAGGGTGAGTTTGCATCAGAGAACGAAAGCAAAAACTAAAATTTAAATCATAATATTGTTATTTAATAATTCCGATTGTTGACATACTGGATATATAGAGAATGGCTTGAGCAAAAAAAAAAAAATATAAATATAAATAACGAGAGGATGTTGTGTGGCGGTGCTGTGGATTCCCGTGAAGAGACCGAGCAGAACACGCCGGGCGCGATGTACCAATTGTGGCTTGGGTCGCGTCAACTCCGTACATATAGAGCACACACATCGAGACGACAGTACTACTGGATATCTATTTGCGTTGCTCCATTACTCGTGGTTTGGATCAACCACCCCAGGACAACATCCGTCACTCTACTGTATATGTAGCTATTCTATACGTATGTGCCGGGACGTGAATTGTCATGCTGTGTTGCATTGCGTCAATTCCCAACGCTTAGTCCACTTTGATAAATTTTCAATATTTATTTTTTATACTTTTTTTTTATTAAAGTTAAAAAACTCGAAAAATTTTCACCGAGTTGTTGAAATATTTATATTTAAAAAAAAATTAAGTCATTAATGATGTACAAATATATTGTTATGTAAAGAAATTTTTCTTTACATATTTATTAATTATAAAAAATCGAGTATAATTTTATTTAAATTTTAACGATTGTAAAAGATAATTCGAGTGTGTTCATTAAGTGTCTCGTTCGATCTTTGCAAAAGGCCCAGAGAAATTCCCGTCATTAGTCTGAGGGCCCAGGTATTTTAAAGAGATTAAATAGATAAATGGGAGTTTTGTTATACGTAAGCAAACTCACTTATACTTAAAATAAGAAATACTTAAATAATGATAAAGAACATAAGATAAAAGATTTATTTTAAGATTTTAGAATAACTTAATGACAGAATTTTAGTGTTGAGAAAAATATTGAAATAAATTTTAATATTGCACTTTCCGAAATAATTTTTAGACAACAAAATTAAACATGAAATGAAAAAGAAATAAAAAAATAGAACTTGAAAGTTAAATAATTAAAAATAAACAAATATTAAACAATTAAATTCTAAAATAATACAACAAAATTATAAAACGACAAAACAGAAATATTTCTACAAATAAATAATTAAATTCAAAGAAACGTAAGAAATGTTAGATTCGTGTACATATTTATTCATACGATTTTAATAAATAAATTAGAGTAGACAGTACAAATGTATGTCTTTGTCTATGCGTAAATGCGCTTACGTATACACAAACACATAGATGAATAATAGAATATAAGAGTAAGTGAGAAAGTATGTTGCACTCAGACTCAAGTAGAGTAAGAGGGACTCATACAACATTTTTAGACAAATTTAAGAGAGAGGGTAAGGGCCCAAGAAAATAGACAAATAATTGGTCATTTATTTCCCCCAAAGTGGAAATTAGTAACGCCCTAAAATTCGACACCTTGCAATTGTCACCAAAAAAATCTCTCTCGTTGTCCTGACATCCTAGTGTTAACATCGTACATAGTTTAAATAAGTCTCAATAGACCACGTGTAAATCTATTGTACAGAAAATAAAGCATTTGTAAAGGTAAAGTAAAATCGTAAAGTGAAACCAACTAAAATAAATTAAATCAACAAGGTTCATCAAATTTTTATCAGGTATATTTTAAATTATTAATATTTGTGAATTATTAATATTTGTGAATTTGGTAATATTGTAAAATCGTTATATGAAAGAAAAGTTAACTTCAATCACTGTGTAATAACTGTAACTATTGTAAATTAACTAATGATATTAATTTTGGATCTAAACAATATATGTATTAAAATTACTCAAATACATCAATTTATTCAAACAAACCTATCATTCTCAATAAACTAAAACTCGGAAGTTCCCGGTCTATATTAGCCTAACACGCTAGGACCAAATACTTAAACACATTAAATATTTTAAATATAAAATTAATTAATTACCCGAAATTAATATTTTTTACATAACAGATGTTTGCTGATTTCAGTATTATATTCATAAAAGATTAATTACCATTCAATAACTGTAAGCTTAACAATTTATGAATAAATTTTGAGCAAATATAAAACAAAAAACCTGTTTTTAATTATAATAACTTCATAAACTACTGTAAAAATCCGAAATTTAGAAAAAAATTATTATAATATTACACAAAATTAAAAAAATTGTAATCAACTAAAGCTCAACTAGAGATCTAATTATCCAAACTTTAAATTGATTTATAAATACAAGAGCGAAGAAAATCTTTTGAATAAAGTTGGACGAAAAAAAGAATATATAAATTAAAGTAAAACCCGGGATTGAAGCTAGTCAAGCAGCATACTTTCCACTCGTCCTGTCAACTTTGTGAAAGTAACTATTAAGTTATTGCGAATTAAAATAAATTACACGCGCAGTACCCTCATAAAAAACATACAGTGCAGCACTTGCGGTGTTGCGTTAACTCACTCACTCACTGGCGAGCATAAGTATAAGTATAAGTATAAGAGCTTCAATTTAATCTTCAAGTAAATTTTTATTGTTTATTAGATACGAGATTATATCCTTCTCTGTTCTCCCTCCCAAATATTCAGCTCCATCATCGTCAGTTGAGTTTATAAAATACTAAGACAGTGTCTTTTCATCAGTCGCAGTTGGACTCTGCTTATCCACGGTCTGCCATCAATCTATTACTTAATTCGTCGAGCACTCAACGGAATACAAAGTATAATAATTATAAATTATAATTATTAATTTCATTGTTTCTATTCACAATCAGGCAAGAGATTAATGTCAAGTGACAGTGATCTATATATTATACTATTATTAATGTTTGGATGAGTAATACAGTGCGTTTATTGTATTTAATTAACTTGGATCGAACTTTTCTTCACGTGAATGCCTTTCAATGGTCGATTCAATTGTCTGACTCAACCCAGTACACTTGCGTGCAGCAGAAGCTCCTGGACTCGGAGAGTGGATAAGTCTAAGAGGAATTCGATACCGAGTTCGAAGGATTTTATATTTTCAGAAGAAATCTTTTACCTCCATTTCTTTTCAATATTTTTTTTCTCTTTCTTCGAGGAAAGCGACAACCGCGTTAAAGCTTCCAGAGAATCCACCTGCAACTGCTTGGATTGTAATAGCTATACCGGTGAAGAATCCATGTACCGGAAATGAAAAAAGTTATGTTTACATCCGAATTCCTTATTTATATATTTAAAGAATTAAACTAAAATTTATACTCTAACTAGACACTTTACAATCAACACTTTCAGATAAAATTATTTTATTTTATTTTATTTTATTTTATTTAACTGTAATTTAAAAACAAGACTGAACGTGATTTACCGGGCTAATAAATTCAGTAGATACAAACCACTTCGTGGATTAAGACAAATAAAAAGCTTACAAATAACCGGACGAGCTAGGTGAAGAATAAAAAAAAAAAGAATAAAAAAGAGATGAGAAAATTTTAGAAGGAATTGGGTTAAGTCGTAAGGGTTTCATCGATTATTTTCTTCAACCGTCTCAAGCATATTTTTCTGTGTGTATATCTATACCAAACTGCCTAGGGACTCCAAGAGACAAAATATATTATATTCCGAATAATTTAACAGGGTAATCGCTTATATATTAGCCTCTCGTTAGCTTTCTTAAAACTTTAATCAATTGTTTCGATTAATTATTCACTGTAATTAAAGTACACTGCTGTTATCGTTTCATTGTTTATTTGTGGGTTTCAATAATTAAAAGACCAAAGTGGAAATGCTTCTTTTTCTTTTTTTTTTTTTTTTTTTTTCTTTCGGTAACTTTATTATCTTGGACAAAAAAAAAAAAAAAATATAAAAAAAACTAAGTTAGTCAGTTTAAAAAAGTTATTAATTCTTTAGAGTACACCGTAATTGTATAAAATGAAATAATATTTGAAAAAGTATACCCTAAACGTCAACTTATCTTATTTATCCTGAGAGTTATTGCTAATTAAATTTAAAACTTTAAAAAATATTTATCATCACTTAATTTTTTTAAACACCAACGAAATAAACTCACGCGATTATGCAAGCATATTTTTTATGTTTGTTATTTTTAATTAAAAGCTAAGACAAACAATCTAAACTGGGACAAAAACTGAAACTTTACTCTTGCGCTTCTACCTTTACTGGCTGTCCTTTGAAACTTCTTAAACAGTCGACTGGAACTATTTATTATCATTATTATTATTGTAGTGCTTGTAATTACCACGCTGTCTTCTCTCCACAGTGATTACATTTTCTTTTTTTTTTTTTTTTTTTAACGATAAACAAAGTATCTTAATGTCTTTGATTTTAATGTACGTATATTTAAAAGATGAAAAAAATGAAATTTATAGTTAATTAATTAATAATTTTGTTATTATTCATTTTGATAATGGTAAAATAATAAATAAAAGGATTATTATTGTGTGTGTGAAACCAGTAATGATGGTCGCTTCCGTCACCGGAAATTATCCTGTGTGGTGTCGAGAGGAAATTCATAAACTAATATCTTTAATAGGAATATTCGTGTTTAGTTATTATATGTAAATTATACATAGATGCATATGTAGTTGAATGTGCTTACTGTAAACATACTAATACACGTTATTAATTAAGACACAAGCCAGTTTTGGGTTTTACCTTTGGGAATTTCACCGTTAAAACTTTATCCGACTTACTTACTAATGGATAACTTTTGTGTCATAATCCGTCCATAGATTACTCTTATAAATTAATAATACAACTCCTATACAAACTTACTCATTAAAACATCAATTATTAATTCTTTAATCACCATAAATTACCATTCCATCAAATACCGTATATTATTAATTCATATAAAAATAGTATGCTTGCTCTTTATGAATATAAATATTAAAAGTATAAAAACAGAATATTAATTTATTATTTATTACGAGTATAACTGGCTAATCTTTGTTTGTATAGATTGTAATCCACCCGACGAGATAAAACACTAAAATTTAATTTATAAATACTATATTTATGTCTATATTTATATACATACATTTTTCTTTTGTTATTCATCTCCTCGTTTTATTATTTAATCGTTGTTTCATGTATGTACTAAATGCTTTTTTTTTTATCTTTATATTACATGATCTATTTCAAACAGTGCAATATCGAAAAATTTATTGAATAAAATAATTTATTATATAATATTACACTATAAATTATGAAAGGTAAGCGATAAAAATAAAAATAATTACTTAAAGACAATAGATAACGCTTAGTGTTGTGTATCGATATTGAGTAGACTCAAGGTTATGTATTGTTTAGAAACGATATATTTATGACCTTTGGATGAGATGGTGACAAGTTGAATGAAAGATAGATAGTATTAATAGTTATAAACAATAGGCACCCTGGTGGATAAATATTATACTAGTTGATTAGTAGAAAAACTTGGCAGCGTGTATCATTAATGTCATATTCTATTTTATGTTAATAGTAATAATAATTATTATAACAATGTATTAACGTGTGAGTAGAAAAGTCCCGTAAGTTCATAAATTGTAATTAAATAAATGTAGGTTACGTGTTACTGAAAAAAAAAAAAAACAAGGACTTTACTTCCGTTGGTTTGACTTGACAAGTCACTAGGGTTATTTATTTTTACTTTTTAGTTTGTTAAAATTAAAATAATATATTATTTCTATTTAAATAAGGATGAAAAGTTATAAATGATATAAAATTACCAGATGGATTAATTATTTTTTTTAATTTGGATTGTATGAATAAAATAATATTAATGAAGCGAATATGTCATCTAAGGAAATAATGGAAATACAAGAACGTTGAAACCGATAATGTTTTTTATTTCTTTGTTATTGTTTTTCCAGAATGAGGTAGTAAATGAGTAAACGAGCAGAAAATAAAATAGAGATAATAAATAAAAAAAAAAGGATAATGAGTAGCAAGGTGAGGGGGATAAAAGGAAAGGAAAGGAAACAAGTGAAGAAAATAAAACAAGTGAAGAAATTCGTTAACTCATCACATTGAGCTTGAGTGTCATGACAAATAGAATCAGCGAAATTGGAAATAAGGTGGGATTTAAGCGAAAACAGACAGACGGATTCTCATCATAAGGCTTCGGGATGATATTATATTGAGAAAACAGAAAAAATAGAAAAAACAGAAAGTTGAGAATAGAGAAAAGAGAAAGGATAGTAAAGCCACGGGAAAATTGATGTCGATCGATTAAACACACGCGTCTGTGACCGTGCTCAAGAAATTTAAGATAAGAAGACCGCAAGTAAAGAAAAAAATTGCTTAAGTAATTATTAACACTTTTTTAGATAATTATTCGCTTGGAAATAAAATTAACAGAACAATATTTCAGAGTATATTTATCCTTTTGTAATAAATTAAATCTCAAATACGCGATAAATATCAGTAATTCTTGATTTACCGCCTGTTTTTTATTTAACAATAATTTTTTCATTCAAATGAATTGAATTTAAGTGTTGTTATTGACAAACTGCTGTTTGTTAACAATATTAAAAAATAAATAAATTATGGATAAAAGATAATTGCTGCAAAGGGAACCAGTCTACACAGATATTGCTATTATATTCGGAGATTAATTAAATAAAGTTCTTACAATGTATAAATATTAGGGTGTCCGTTATTTACCAATTTGGTTTTTGACTTTGCAGCGCCCCTAAAATTTTTAGTTCGTGACCTAAAAAAAAATATCAGACCCATATAAGCCCTTAATATTGATATTGAACCTTGCCACAAAGACGATACATTTCCCATTTAAATAACATGGGGTTTTGGCACGTTTTACAATTAATTTTTCTGTTCGTATGCTAGTTCATATACGGCAATGGCAAACAAATATTCTTGTAGGAAATTGAACGCTCTACAAAAACTTACTCTTAACTTTTTTCGATAAATTCACTTGCTCAAAAGTTATTCAAGCTCAAAGTTAAGCTAAAATTTTTGTTTTTTTTTTTTTTTTATTTTGACCGAAAAATTGTCATTATTTATGTAAAAGTTAATTATTTATCATAAAAAATATAAGGAAAAATAATTAAAAAGACATTTTAATATAAACTCTTGTATTATATTGAACTAATTTGGTACTAGTTTTACTTATATCTAGTATAATTAATTTTTTTCCATAACATATTAATTTTTGTAAAATTACACAAAATTTCATACGATGTTGAAAAATTTTGTTTTTTAAAAAGTTTTTCTTTGATACAAATAATGACGTTGAATTTCTTTTCACAATTATTTTTATAAAAAAATGAATTCGCAGTTACGCATGCGCTTCAGAGAGTAACTAGGTATTTAAACTGCGCACTGCTCGTGCCTTAATTGTTTATCCAATAAGGAATCGGGGACTATTTTTTTACTATAGTTCAATCTTCAGTTAACTTCACACTTGTTTTCATTTCATCTATTTTAATATAGAGGATTTAGTATTTTGACTTGTTTTGACTAGTCGGCTCAGCCTGTCAATCATTGTAGACGTTATATTTATTATTAAATTATTATTTCATGTGATTTATAGTATTATCTGGAATCAGTGAAGTATAACCTCATTATTTGTGGCTTTTTTTAAATATAAACGTATAAATAAAACCTGTTTAGAGTATCAAGGATTATAATAACGTCTTTGTAACCAGTCATAACCTAAAATCTTAATCAAATTGTTACTCACGATGAGTGACATTCAACCTATGGATTTAAGACAAAATATATTTCTAATTGGCAAAACTATAAATACTCTAAATGATAAAAAATTACCAACAAATAAAGAAGCTTTGCAACTGTTATTTTACCATACACGAGACCTAAAACAATCAATAGGAGGCAGCTGTTCAATCGTGATATCTGAAATAAAAAAAATTTGGAACAATGCAGAAATCCCAATTAAAGATAATTCACGGTGGTGTAGCAAAATTAAATAAGCTTTATATAGACTACAGATCCGTGCAAAAAACTACTAACCGAGATAATCAAGCTAAAATAAAAGAGCAAGAATTTTCTAATTTTCTCGACAAATTATTTGATATTGCTCACGGTAAGGTTTTCGAAATGATCGATAATGAGACACAAAGATTTTTGATTGATCAGCGATCTCAAAGAATTTTGCATTTGGATTATGTAACAACAGACATCGAATAGTCGCCGGAATCAGGTAATTTGAAAATATCTAATAAAACTAAATATTAAATAAAATTAACTATCTCATCTATATTTATTTATTTATTTAAATACTAAATTGAATTACAGAAGTATTAATATTATCTTCGGAGAATCAGTTGCGAAACGACGAGTCCCCCGAAAATGTATCTTCAACTCAATCATTTGAAGCAATAGATCACGTGACGAGTCCAGAAAAAATCTTTTGTAACATTAAGCGCTTTTATTTCATAAGATCTTTGAAGTTATTTTAATATTATTTTTGAATATTTGTACTGTTTAACAGATACCGATGCACCAAGCACTTCAGCAACAGTTAGTGAAATAAAGTCTAGTGGAGACACTTTGGGTGATTCGTAATCAACCTCCGTGTCTGAATTCGAAGCAATTGGACGATATTATGAATCAAAACATCTCAGAGGAACTATTAACCTTTTCACAGAAGATATAGTTGCAGCATTTGACAGCTGTAATATTTCGTAAAGAGAATCAGTTCGTCTTATCTCAGCTTTGGCACCAGCTATGGGAGTCAACCCACGTGATCTCGTATTAAATAAGTCTTCTTTCCATGAGATACGAACTAATTCACGAAAAAAAATGGCTGAAAAAATTAAACTACTGTTCAACCAATCTGAAGTTAATGCTGCAGTTATACACTGGGACGGTAAACTGATCCCAGATAGTATGACTTCTGAACGTACAAGATCTTGAATTCCTTAAAGCAGTCTATAAGTATCGTGTGATTGATCAAAAATTATCAGAAGCAGTTTTAGCAAAATTTAAAAACCATTTATGGTATTTAAGTCCTGAAACAGCTGCTTTGTCATTTTTTGATAAAAATATCTCTTCTGACGTAAAGCAAAAAATGGTGGCGGCTTTGACATCAAGTGATGAGGATCAGTTTGACTATCCTAAACGCTTCATTTTCAACTTGGAGGATTTTAATTGGTTTCTCAATAAAAACGTTGATTATTTTATAAGTTCGAATTCCCTCAAATTTTTCGAAAGATTTTGTATTGACACAAACTTTCTTCAACTAGATGATAGTTTATGGTCAGATCATCCAGATTATTTGAAAGGTTTGGAAATTGTTCAGCATCTACAAGTAGTCAATGATTCTGCAGAGCGAGCTGTCAAATTGACTGAAGAATATATCAACACTCTAGCTAAGCACGAAGATCAAAAACAGTATGTCCTTCAAATTGTAAGTGAATATAAAAAGAAATTTCCAAATGTCACTAAGAAATGTTTAACAAAATAAATTGTGTTCACTAATATGTCGAAAATTTATTAATCCTGTTACATTTTTTCAAATATGCAAATAAATAGCAAAATTTTAAGAGAAACTCAGATTGTAAATTTAAATTTCTGGTTATCGGAATATGCAACACTAACTTTACGTATAATACAATTGAAATAAAATATTTTTTGCGATAAACAATTAATTTTTACATAAATAATGACAATTTTTCGGTCAAAATAAAAAAAAAACAAAGAAATTATTTTTAGCTTAACTTTGAGCTTAAATAACTTTTGAGCAAGTAAATTTATCGAAAAAAGTTAAGACAAACTTTCTTCAACTAGATGATAGTTTATGGTCAGATCATCCAGATTATTTGAAAGGTTTGGAAATTGTTCAGCATCTACAAGTAGTCAATGATTCTGCAGAGCGAGCTGTCAAATTGACTGAAGAATATATCAACACTCTAGCTAAGCACGAAGATCAAAAACAGTATGTCCTTCAAATTGTTCGTGAATATAAAAAGAAATTTCCAAATGTCACTAAGAAATGTTTAACAAAATAAATTGTGTTCACTAATATGTCGAAAATTTATTAATCCTGTTACATTTTTTCAAATATGCAAATAAATTGCAAAATTTTAAGAGAAACTTAGATTGTAAATTTAAATTTCTGGTTATCGGAATATGCAACACTAATTTTACGTATAATACAGTTGAAATAAAATATTTTTTGCGATAAACAATTAATTTTTATATAAATAATGACAATTTTTCGGTCAAAATAAAAAAAAACAAAGAAATTATTTTTAGCTTAACTTTGAGCTTGAATAACTTTTGAGCAAGTGAATTTATCGAAAAAAGTTAAGAGTAAGTTTTTGTAGAGCGTTCAATTTCCTACAAGAATATTTGTTTGCCATTGCCGTATATGAACTAGCATACGAACAGAAAAATTAATTGTAAAACGTGCCAAAACCCCATGTTATTTAAATGGGAAATGTATCGTCTTTGTGGCAAGGTTCAATATCAATATTAAGGGCTTATATGGGTCTGATATTTTTTTTTAGGTCACGAACTAAAAATTTTAGGGGCGCTGCAAAGTCAAAAAACCTAATTGGTAAATAACGGACACCCTAATGAATATAGTACAAATAGATATAAACGCATACATCGGATTGTCCGTATAATTCGATTTGCATAAAATTACCCGTTGAGCACAGCGTTATCAAATTACTGGCCAATTCACACCTATCTCGGACGATTTACGAGTTACAACCCGGGATCTAACTCCAACTCCCCTTTTCCAATCTCCGCCATGATCCCTCGCCAAAAATTTAGATATACATAAATAGATACTTTTTCTTTCTAAACTTTTCGCTTTTAAATATATTTTACCACTTAATTCAACGACAATAAAAGTTTATCGCTAACCTTTTAAATCTGAGTTTATACACTTTAGTTGCCATTATCAAACAAACAAACTTTTTTACTTTAAAACGCATTGTTTCGGCACAAGACAAAAGACTATTGGATTAAATGGATTTCCCAGCAGCAGTAGCAGCAGCAGTAGCAAACACTCGAAAATTTCCGCAATCTTTATTTCTTTTTAAATTGTCCCCGACGCTTAGCTTTTATAGTAGAAAATAAAAATTTAAAAACCATCAACAGTCAAAATAATTGTCTTTATTTCTAATAAACCTCCCCTGGTAAATTATCAATAAAATTAAATTTATTCATACAGAGCATTCTTGCTCGGGTCGTGGAAAATTTAACTGAAAATAAACAACCTGAATTGTTTCCAGAGAAACAACAGTATGGAAAAGATAATCATAACAATAAAAGTTGAAATAAAAAGTAAACAAGGAAATAAGAAAGAAGAAGAAGAAGAAGAAGAAGAAGAAGAAGAAGAAGAAGGTTTCTAAAAAGTAATAAGGATTTGGCATCAAAGCACATTAAATCCTCCAGTCTTTCTAGGATTCATTCAAAAGCTTTTCTATTCCCCAGTACGTACACTCTAACAGCAACCAGCATTCCTTTTCCCTCGATCCTCTATATATCCGCTATCATAATGTACTCCCCCACTCTTGCTTGTACTACCACCATAGAGATACAGATACAGATACAGATACAGAGAATATCTTGAGGAAAAAAAAATAAATAAAATACCCCAGCACCCAGTACACCCAGTACACCCAGTTGAGTAGACCGGTGAAAGTAGAAAGTACTTTTCTGCTCACCCACTTCTTCAATGCAACTTACAACACATTTTCTTAACTTTATTTCTCTTTTTTCATCTACTTTCCTATTGCTTTATCTTTCTCTCTTTTCTCTGACATTCCTCTGAACATCGAGCCGAGGGTGAAAAAAAAAAACTACGATAAAATTTTCTCATGCTGCTTAAACTACACGATATCGAGGCGTGTCTTCAGATTTATCGTCCGACCAACGGATCGATCGATATCAATGCAATATATATTCCTTCGATCCATTAATTTTTATTTTTTATTTATCCCCAGAAATTTAATTTTTAAGCTTTTTATTTTCCATTTTCCATTTTCTATTTTCTATCACTGAACGGGATTCAAGCACACCCGACTAAAGAGCTTTCGTACGTTCGTCTGTAATTTACAGCGTCCAGCAGAGAACAATCTATTCAGGGTATCGACGTATTGACGTTCTCGATAGTTGCTTTGTAAATTTAATTCATCTGATGCACGAACGTGATTGCCCTCCACCACCCCTTCCCTTTCTCCTGTTGTTCTATTACACGAATATCCCCTGTGGCGTTTTGTAAGGACTTGTTGTTTTGTTTATACTCATATCATGCCCGTTAGTTACCTTCTCGATTTTTTTTTTTTCCTTTTTTTTTTTTTTTTTTTAAATTATTTTTTTATTTTTATCAATACACATTATTCGCTGAGCCATGAGCCATAAATTTTTAAATATCACTTTTATTTATTACAACAGTGTCTATAGTATTCAAAAGATTTTTTCTCGGTGGAATGAGAATGAGAAATCAAACAATAAATTTATCTATTGTGATAATGATATATATATATATACATATAATATGGATAAACAGAGATGGGATGAAATAGAATAATTTTAAGATATTCAGTTGGCTTGTTGCCCGAATAGACGCTATAAGATAACTAATTCGGTGAATCCACGGCATTAGTTTAACTAGAACTTTATAGATCGGGAATAAAGCTCTATAACTCCCTCTACTTATTGGATAATACCGATCAAGTTATATAGATATAGACAATCAATATACACCAGATTAATTTATCGTTTAAAATACTCCAAACTAATAATATTTTAATTATTTAAAAAACAAATCAATATTGAATATTCATTTCCAAGTTGGTAATTTTATTTCACTGATATTTATATTTTTCTTTTTTTTTTTCTTTCCGATATATCAAGGTCAGTTCACTTGAAATATTTACTTTCGAAATCATTGTTCTTTTATTACTCAGACTTTATTACCTTAGAGACAAATTTATTGAGTTTTATATAGCCAGAAAAAAAAGTCTTAAAAAGTTTTCGAGTGTTGATCTCTCGTATGATTACCCAATTTTAAATTTGACTAAATAAAATTTTTTTATAGGCAAGAGTGACATACTTGAAAGAAATAATACAAGTTAAAGTTTGAAACGATTTATTATTTATTAAAATGGGAAGAAATTGAATTTCCTTTTGAACGAGCACCCTAAAGCAAAAGAATTGTTATTATTTGGTAAAATATTGCTAATTAAAGTTGAAAATTTATAGAGTTTAAGAATATAAAATAGTTTATTTTACGAGTTGAGGGATAATAACGTGAGTAGTTGTTGATATATAGTATTTAGACATAAAAGTGAAAGTAAAATTAGTGCTCATTGGGAATATATGAGGGTGGAGAGAAGACAGTGAAGGATTTAAAATAAGTAAAACGCGTGTTACTACCGCGTGCTAATTTTGTAGTTAGTTCTCATTCACACGAACATTCTACCGAGTGGTGGAAGGAGCCACGTCGAGCATCAACGAGTTTCCAAGTTCTATCCCATTTATTATCGTGTAACCAACTAAATCTATCGTGCACGTGCTTGCAATCAGCAGCTAGCAGCTAGCAGTTAGCAGACCCACCGACAACTACAACGAGAATTAAAACGACACAATCACCATGGGAATGTTTCTTCCACAATCCAAAATCCAAAACCCACTATTCATTGTAACATTACACACTGTTAAATTATTCAAATTATTCGCTAATTCGTTTACCCCTCACGCGAGGACTTCGTTATCCGGCCACTCTTGTACACATTGTTTATTTAATTAATTAACTAATTAATCAAAATTTTCAATTGCAATTAAAAAAAAAAAAAAAAAAACAGAGTATTTTTCATTATGCAAATTGATTATTATAATGCATGCATTTAAATTTATCGAAGCGTTTGGTTTCTAAGCAATGAATAACGTGAGTACTCAATAGAGTGTAAAGTGCAATTGCTGAATTTCCCAATAAACTTCATTCCGATTTACACATGAATACCTTTTGCAATAACATAATGTTTACCAGGGTAAAGGCTGCTGATTTTATTTTTTTAATCAATACTATTTAATTTAATATATAATGACCATCCCAAATTTTTTATCTCACAATTTATTTTCATGGAAATAAATTCATTTTCATGCCCAGTTATAAACCTTTAGTAATTAAAATTATTTTTTTTTTTAATTAATATAATTAATGGTATCACAATATAAAATTACCATTATTTTTTACATCACAAAGGCTGTAAAAATGATATTAAATATGTCGGAGTGTTTTATTTAATGTCGAGACTGTAAAAATATTATGAAAAACATTAAAAGTGCAATATTTAATACATTTTTTTTAATTTTTTGCTTACACCAATTATCAGAGAAAAAAAATGATTACTTGTGAGGGGGAAAAAAGGGTACCAGTACATAAACTTTTTAGCGTGATATTTTAGATTATCAGTGGCAAAAATCCGTAGTGACTTGGGTTATTTTTTACAGATATATATATATGTATTTTTTATCATGACACCTCAGAAGCCGATTTTCAGTGAAATACTGGGCTGGCTATCCCCGAAGATTAGTTTGTCCCATTTGGATGGTAGGAAGAACAAGGAAAACAAGGAAAACAAGGAGAGAGATGGAGCCCGAGGGGTATTTTTGTATATAGATATATAGATATATAGATATATAGAGATAACAGTGATATGATACTCTGGCTCTCTGTTTTGCTATCTCATTTACTCTCTTTCTCTTTCTCTTTCGCATCATATCGTGAAACGTTATCTTGTGTAAGGCGAGAAAACAAAGACCAAAGATTAACGGTCTCACCGACATGACCTCTGACATACATCTATGCATTTACCTACAGCAGATCCGCACAAATCCACACAGTGAGCCACTCATTCCACAGCGATACATTGTTAAATATTTGCACATGTTAATATTTCATCCAGAGTCACTAGACTTTTGAATATACACATGTATGTCAAATATATATATATATATATATATATATATATATATATATATATATATAT
>CAJNRD030001121.1:20690531-20715583 GCA_905319865.3 Cotesia congregata
TATATATATATATATATATATATATATATATATATATATATATATATGAATACAAATGTATTTTATTTCTACATTATTTATTTATCTTTATTTTATTTTCCTCGCAAGAGGACATTAGTCATCGAGAGCTTTTCAAATGCGGTGCTATCGTTTTCGAGTTGGCAAGAGCTTTTTTTTAATCTCAAGCCCATAAATTTCATTCAGTTAATACCGTATTTTTTTAATCAATATACTATCATCTGTTTGAAAAAAAATTCAAACACACACTCACACACTCAAACCGATAAAAATTTAGGGGATGAAATAAAACAGGGAGGCTGAGAAAATACTGCGGGTATAACGATTTTAATGGAGAGGATTATTTTCTTTTAATGATCATTTTAATGAGGGAATTGTTCTTGTAAGGACAAGGAAAATTTACTAAGGTAAAACAAGTCACGCAAATGCTGAGAAAAATTTTTTTAGTTTTTTTTTTCTGAAAGCTACACGAGTTATTTGTTATTTTAATTTTTTTTTATTCATCAACAATTAAAAGTTTTATAAAAATTTAAAACACTCTCTAGTTCTGAAATACTTTAGATGTATTTCAAAAGTTTTTCAACGAAAAAATTCGTTCGATTGCAGTCTCGAGTTTAAGTCAATTAAAATTATATAATAGTAGAAAAAATCATTTGAAGAATCAAGTATCATAAAATCATAAGCAATCTTGATTGCATAAATTGAATGGAGCAGATTACGAGTCGATATACCGTTTTCCTCTTAAGCGGGTCGAGTCTGTCATATATATATATATATATATAAATAAATATCCTCCCACTGTATGCAGGCATGTTTAGCTCAATATAAGAACACTGCTCGGCTTTGATCCCTCCAACTATTAAATACAAAAGTTATTTGTTAAATGTTTCAAGTCCGTTAATAGTAAAAATTTTATTTGAAAAATTTATCTTTGACCAATGTTGAAATAATTAATGAAGGTAATAATGTTGATTGATAAGTATAATTTAATATAAAATTGATAGTATCTGCAATGACGAGAAGGAAATTGTGTCAAGTACAATAGATACTGTGGTAGTATATATAGTGTCTGTTGCATCCTCTAAGCAATATAAGATGTCACAACACTCGAGTATATAATATCATTTGAGTATATATGTCTGTACAGAGCATGCTACAGCATTATTGTCGAGAATGTTGTCTGCAAACATAATTCACATAGCATTGTCCAATTTTCAAACATATCAATCTTGGATTCTCCTTATTATCATCAAGTTATACCTGCAATCTACCTATCCAGACAACTACCATTACTCTTGATGGCTTTCGATCATTACCGGACTTAACCACCACTACTAACAAATTGATCCTGATATATACACTAAGCTTCAATTAAGTTTCCTTACGCTCGATTAAATAATTAACAATAACAATTTGTTGCTCCATCAATAATCATTTTGACGGTATAAAATAATAATAATAGAGTTTTTATCTTTTATCTGAATACCGAACTTAAAACAGTAGGTCATTAAAGGACGATAAACTCTGCCAAGAGTACATTTTACAGAAATTATCAAGTCAAGTAATTAAATGCAGAAAGCTTAATTTCGTTATAAGGATAAAAGCCTTTAGTTGTTTAATTTACTGGCATACTTGCGAATAATTGTTTTAAGAATAAAAGGATAGATTTTAAATTGACTGATAATGAAATTTTTAAGAATTTTTCTACATAGAAAAGTGGAAGAAGAATAATTAAACTAAATGGGTTATTATTATAGATATTTTAATAAATGAAAATATCAAAGGTCGGAGTATGTTCCTTGAGATAAAGGACACGTGAAGGATATATGGGACAAAGGAGCAAAGATTAGAGACCCAAAATGGCATTATTCAGTGAGCATAATGTCCAGGCAATTAACATCCTTCCGTCCAGCTCTTGAGTGAACAGTTGAACAGCTGAACAACAGTTAGCTCCACTATATGTTATATATATATATAAATAGCATAGTACTGTCAGTCTCGTGGTACCGCAGATTGATAACCTTCCAAAACGTAAATTATGATCGATGTCACCCGGGAATGGATTATATTCAATGAGTTTAAATTCAGGTGACCTGGATGATTATCCCAATACTCTCCAAGCAGCAAGACGACACCTCTCTCCTCTACCTCTTCACCTCTCATCACATGTTTAATAATAATTACTCATCATCTGATCTCAATAATAATCAATATATAGTAGCGTATATATATATATATATATATATATATATATATATATATATATATATATATGTATTGTATATGATTTGAATAAACGGAAGAAATAATTAGATCTGTTGACGTCTAGCAATCAATCAATAAACTCTATTTAAAACTACAGCTTTGTTTTGTTTTGTTTTGTTTTGTTTTGCTTTGTTTGTTATTTAGACGACAAGTTTTCCTTCGAGTAGCAGCTTGATGAATGATCCAATTGATTCGTTCTCGGATCCGTGTCATACGGCACCTTTTTTCACGTTTCACGTTATTTTTTTGTTGTTCTCTCTGTACGTAAAACAAATGTTGCTCTGGCAACTTTCCCAAAGTATTTTACCAAGTTGATCCTGTATTGGAGGGAGGGAGGGGGGGGGGAGGGAAACCAGGCCAGAAACTAACAAACTACGCCGTCTCCTCCATGACCCTCTCTTCTATACATTTTATACATGAAAAAAGAAAAAATAATATTCATTAATCGTGATATAATCACAAATTATTGTTTGAAAAATAAAAAAACGATTATTTTTTGTGACAATTTAAAGGCTATAACCGTAACACAATTACCTGGCACCCAACTCATGCATACGCACACCCGGGTCATTCTCGGAATAATTATTGTTACTCCGAGTGTAAAATTGAACTGTCAGTAATCAGCTTGTTTGAAATGATTATAATTTATATTTTAATAATAATTAGTAAGGAAAATAGTAATGCCTAGGTGATAAAAAAAAAAAAAAAAAAAAAAAAATAAATTTCATGGTACGTGAAGGTAAATAATTGATTTTAGTAAAAGGTCAAGTAATAATAAAATAAAAAAAGGAACGGCCAAGCCGTCGATTGAGTAAATAAAATAAAGTAAACAAACGGTTTTGTTTTAAAGGATAAAGGAAAATGGATCTTTTTTGCGCTATGACGAAAGCGTATAGTCAGGGCTTTTGCATCAGAAGCGTCACCAGTTTCTCACGTGAGACTCGAGAAAAACCCCGGATAATCGAGTTTTGATCCGTTCTCGGTTAAATTTTACTTGATTTTTCTGGTGAGTTTAAAATAAAAGCCGGTTTATTCTATTCGATTTTTGATTCTGGTTCTTATTCAAATTCAAATTCAAATTCAAATTCAGATTCAAATTGCTTATATATAAATTATTATTTTTCAACGATTCAACTCTCCTGAAAGTTTAACTAAAAAGTTTATTAGTGTGTGTTTTAGCTCAGTAAGACAAAAGGAATAAAAACTAACGAGAATTTTGTTGATGCATTTAAAAGTATTGAACTAAAAAGTTTTATTCTTGAAAAGCGTACCTCAAGAAAAATAACTAAAATAACTTTTGGTGGGTTTGTTTTTGTCTTGGTAACTCCGATGAAAGTGCAACTTTGTGATGGCTTCAGCATAATGCCGTAGAGTAGGTGGTAATGGAGGGACATATAGCTGCTGATACGAATATAAAAGTTATTTAAAAAAAAGTTACGACCATTTACATTGCATAAGAAAAGGAACAAACAAAGATAAATAAATAAAAACAACAAATTTTTCGTTTATTTATTTTTCGTTCTCTATTTGAGGAGAAGTAAAATATTGTAGCAGACGCGCCGCGGGATTTAAAAGTTATTTAAGAGCAGGTTCATATTACGCGATTGAAATCTCGGGTGATCGTTTATCTCATGATAGTGAAAATACTGGAGCAATACGCCAGATGCGGCTTTGCTAAATTCAACTTACCTTCCGAGAAAATGAATTTATATATCTATATATACATTGTACACGCTCAATAATATGGTTGCTACGTTTTATGAATATTGCTGCAAGTGTTGAGAAGAGCTTACAGTTAATATTAATAAGCTTTACGATAAAGTTATTACTTTCTTTAATATAATAATACTTTAATTACTATTTTATTCAATTAAATCTTTCATTTAAATATTTTTCATTTTTTTTTTTTAGAAACGTAATTTCATTAATTGACAGATTTATAAATTACCAATCATTTTTTATTTAAAATAATAAATTTTTTTTTTTAAAAAAAAAAAGCTCACTATTTATTATATCTTTTATTTAGTTTTTTTTTTTTATCATCTTTCCGGCCTCGGAAAACTATTTAATATATAATAATATAAGAGACCTGAATGCTGAGAGTGATAAAAGAAAAATAGTCGAGTGAAATACAATAGGGATGTTTATTCATTCACGTAATAGGAAAAGGAAAAAATAAATGATGTATATTTTTAATATTTATCCTGAATAATGACACTAAACAGCAGGTTGACAATAATAAAATGACCTGAATTCTCACGTACTCGACATCAGCTTTACCGCTACAATCTACAATAGAGATTTTAAATTTTCAGAAGCATCTGTACACATTTATCCGTATCACAATCATTTTTTAAACAAATAAATTATACTGCATAGATCTATTTTATTATTGTGCAGCTTTATATACACAATACACATCTCTTTGTCATTAAATTAAATAAAAAATCAAATATTTAAATATATTTAAAGCATCTGTCTGTAAAAAATATTAAATATAATATTTGGCATTTTTTTTTGTACCTGTACTTGTACGTAAAATAAAATATTTGCATTTTAAAGTGAAATTTAAAACAAATAAAAACAACAATCTGGTAGAAATTAAATAAAACAAGTGTAGCGAGGTTTTTTTATTTACAGACAACTATATTAAAATTAGTGAAACTGGAATTAATGTGTTTTTCAATGCTTTCTCATTTCTTTTTCGTCACTCGTATTTAGATAAAACCTGAAACAAACTGTACGATTAAATAAACAAAAAATTTTTATTCATCAGACGTGTATGCAGAAAATATAAATGTTTTTATTTTTTTTTCTCTCGTTAAATTCACAGATTTAAATATTAATTGATTCTCTGTTTTATTAAAATTATTCATTCAGCAAATAATTAAATGCGATAACGGCGTTGTCACAAGAAATTAAATTAACGAATTTGTTGGTAATGCTAAATTTAATTTATTATTAATATTTGTATTAATATAATATACACAGAATATAATACCTCGGTGTTCATTAAATTAATTAAAACAAAACAATCAGATACTATATATGTATGTTATAGTACGTCTTTTGTTCTCGAATAATAAAATTTTTTTATAATTATATTTGATATGCTGATGATAAAAATTTAAATAACTCGTTAAAAATCAACCAGAAAATTTTTTCGCAAATAAAAAAAACAGATTCTACAGATTCACTATATATAGATAGTAATGATATTATATATATATATATAATGAAATATCAGCATACAGTATAAACAATTTTTAGGTAAAACAATGAGCATGAATAAAATAAAACTATAGAAGAAATTTTGATAAAAGGGATGGTTAATTAATGAGATACTAATATAATATAATGTAGAGGATAATACGGATGACCAAAAACTGTTAATCCGGGCTGGGACGCGTACAGTAGCAATAACGAGACTGTCACTGTTGCAACTGTTGCAACTGTTCCAACTGTTTCAACTCGTGTTTCTCCAGGTCCAACTGATTCAACTGGTCAACTCGTTACCGAAATTCACCCGGATGTGTTGAATATTCTGTGAGTGAAAACGAAGCTCGTATCCTGTGGTGGTCGCGGATAGCACTCACTTCTATCACTTCTATCAGTTCTATCACTAATATCATCGGTAGCACTATACACCACTAGGAGCTCATCCTATTCTGTCTACATTCATCCCATATCCCGGTGAACGGTGAATCCTTCCTCCGACAGTCCCGAGCTCTTTATCTCTGTCCATCTCTCTCTTTGGCTCCCTCCGACCTCTTGGTCTCTCGGCCTCGGGCACCACCTCACCCCCCTCAGTACTTGATATGCAAACGCCCGCTGGTTTCCGATTAATCAAACAGGCTCTATATTAATCTGCATAAGTGTTCTCAATTGAGAATTTCTGGATCTGACGGTCAAGAGTCTTTTGGCTATATCTATACTACCTATACTACATCGATATTCTTGTAAATATTCTCTATTAAATTATCATTTAAATCTTTATTCTCTATTCTCTATTAATACTTTCAGTGTCTTTGTCATTTTTTTTTTCTAATTTTAAAAACCAGGGTTTTTTTTTTTTATTTTTTTTTTTTTTGACATTTGAACTTTGAATTGAATGTTCTACTGATATTTACAGAGACATAAATAGAGTTTATTATTAATTGGGAAAAAAAAATCGGTGTGGTATGAGAAGATAAATCGTATATATGAATGTACATATATAGTTATCACAGGTAAAATTGATTGCCAGCCAGGAGTAAATTTACAGGCGTAATGCAACCTCGGAAAACATATTATGTCTATTTGTAAATTTATATAAATGTATTTATGTATCTGTCGATAACGTGACGTAATAGATATATAGGAAGAAAATAAATAGAAAAAAGAAATGAGGCCGCCTATTTGAGCATTCGGAACTCGGATTCAATCGTCGTTTTGAGCTTACCTCTCCATCTTACTATTCCGTACAAATAATATATCATGATTTGGTACAGAGCTTCTTTCATTCAATAAAATAAAATAAAAAAAAAAAAAAAAAAAAAAAAGAAAAAGTTTATTGAATACCCTTGATTACTATTCAAACTACTATATTTTTTTGTAAAAAAAAAAAAAATATATATCTTCTTATATATATTAATGTGTATGTAAATAATTGAAATTTCAATGGAATATTTGTTTAAACTGCGCTGTTAAAAATAAATCAGTAAAAAAACAATAAAACTTTGATTGTTAAATAAAGGAACTTTAATTAAAACTTTATTAATTTATTATATAATCAAATATGAGTATATTTATTTTTATAAAGCGTTAAAAAATAAAAACTTGGTAATGATATTAATAATTAAAAGTTAGTAAGAGAAGCTCCGGTTATGTATGTGCAGTAAATGTAAATGAATAAAAACGTTAAAATTATTGTAAATAAATAAATAAGTAAAAGTATATGAGTCAGGTGCATACATAATATAATAATATTGAGAGGTATTCAACAAGTCGACACCTGAGAGTGAGGCACACAACTTGTCAACAGCTTTCGTCATAAATAGAGCAAGCGGAAGTTGAGTGCCAACGCTAAGACGATTTCGAGTGTCAACTACTTCTTTCTCATCTCACCCATTTAGAATTCTTATTTGTATTTACCTATACACGACTATATTTAAAATGTATGTGTGTGAAATAGTAAGAAAATTCCATTCTAAAAGGGAGAGAATGGCAAATAGAGATAAGTCGGCACAGAGCTTTTCGTATTAAGTCGAGTTTTATAAGCTACAAAGTCGATAATCTTTTCACCCTAAATATTTTTGACAATCTTATCTCAATTTACGCTTCTCTTACTCTACTCAATATACCTTACATATTTTCTATTTTAATCAATAATAATATACACATGCATCGTGTATCAAGTTAAAAGTTTAATATAACTTAATATTTTATGTTAAAATTAAATCACTAGTATTTATTGTTTGCATTTTACTTTTTGACTTTGATTTTTTAAAGCTGTCAGAATTTGGAGGTTTAATATTTATAAAAATGTAAAAAGGTTCCAATAACACTAAATAAAAAAATAAAAGAAAAAAAAAAAATACGACAGCGTGGAAATAAAAAATAAATACAGCCGTCGGCTATAAATTCCGTCACTTGGACTCGACTGTGTGAAATGAAAACAAAGAAAAGTTTTAATGGAAGTGTGTAAAGGGGAAAAAAGTAAAAAATGAAAGCTAGTATATAGGAGGAACAGAGAATTTTAAAAAATAGTAATTAAGAGAGTAGGCTTTAACATCTGCATGCGGCTGTCAGAGTAGTTGCGAATAAGAACTGACAAAATAAAAAAATAAAACAATTAAAAAAAGAATACTTAGTGAGTACGTGCCTTATATTCCTTATATCACGTACGTCAAAGTCTTAATTGACGATTTTTAACTAGGTATTTTGCTCATCCCCACTGGTGCTACTAATAGCTACTATAGCTAGGTGCTTGACCATGTGGGCTTGTGAGTTATATATGTCATATGCGACCACAGATACAAAAGCCTTTTCCAACAATATTCATTTCCAGATAACTTTTGTTTCAGCTATCACAAAAATTCAATACACATCACTCATCACTCATCACTGATGAACAATTAAATGTCGTTTGTTTTTTTTTTTTTTTCAACTTCAACTTTTGTAAATAAAAATACCGATTTCGGTAAAAAATATTAAGTTTCATCTATAAAAAGCTCTGTTATTTTGTTATTTGTTCTCTCTCTCTCTCTCTTTCATAAGCCCAACAATAATAACTTTACGGATATTTTATTGCTCGGTGTTTAAATGTTTATCAAGAGAAATCTTAGAGCTTTTTTTTTTTTGTAGTTACCGTCTCTGAAAATCAGTCGAGCAAGATGAATTCCCATTGACAGTGAACTCAAGTAAAGTAAAGGTCGTAAGTACTTACAGACGCCGGGAAAAAAATATTACGAGAAATCATTCAAGAGTATTCAACCTTTTTTGTTTTTTTTATCATTAATATAGAAAAAAATTTGTCCAGACAAAAGCAATTTCATTTTTATCGTATATTATTAAGATGTGCAATAATGTAATGTCGAGATAATTGTTGCGGCTGTACCCAATTCATGTTATCATACATGTAATACACAACAACTTATTTAACAAGCAAATAGCATATATTTAATAATTATATATTAATGATGGTAGTAGGTATTAGAAAGCAATCAAAATATAATGTATTTAATATGTTATTTCTCTAAATTTTATATAAAAATTAGTAATTATATCCAGCCGAGTAAAGATAACTAATAAAATGATTGTGTTATTATTTATTGTTATATAAAATAAAGGGATATAAAAAGTTGAGACAAAATGACACGGGTCAGCGGGTGTGAGATGGACATTCGTCGTTGTTACGCTTCATCGCCCTGGTATTTTATGTGCCAACGAGCTTTTCCGAACGTTCCGTCGACCGACCGGTCGGTGTATACTATACGATATACATATATTCGATAGCTCATAGTCGTCTATCGAACGTGAAATAATATCTCCACATTTTTACTGGCTTTCAATGCTGACAGTACGCCGACGCTGTGCCTACCGATTCCATATATATATATATATATGGTAAAACAATTTTCTCTGATAATTCTAATTTATTTTTACCCCTCACTGACAACAAACACATGTGTCGATTTTTAATTTTTTAAACGTTTTATTCGCCACTGTTTATACAATATGTTTAAATATAATTATTTGTTTTTATTTTATCAATCGTTACTTTTAATCAAATATTTATTTAGTTATAAATCAACAATGAAAAAATATTTTATCAATAGTCCCTAACGTAAATATTAATGCAAGCTTTATGTTATTTATTCACAAAATAAAAAATGAAAATAAAATTTTTATAGGAAAAGAAAAATAACGTTTTATTTTTTATTATTGAATAATACTATTTTCGATAATTGAAAAATCCAGTGATAAATTTTATTTTAATTAAAAATTTATTAACAGAATGTTATATCCGGCGTTGCCTCAATATAACAAACAGGGTCTCTCTCCTTCGATGAAAAGTACAACGCTTGCACTTTATTAATTTCGGCAATCACTCGCGGACAACACCTCGATGAAGAAGTGAGCACACTGTCCACGTTCTGTCAAATTTTCAATTTTAGACCAATAACAAAATTCAACTCAGTTCAATTCAAGTTCAGTCTTTTATCAAAGAATACGAAGGAAGGTATCTTCGTAGAACCCGTGTGGGTCCTTATACCGCGTTACGTATAAGGCAGTATACAGCACTCGGTCGCGTATACAAAAATCTATATTCATCTCAACTTTTAATCTCATCTTCTACGAACCACGAGTTATTTGGTGAGACTTTCGTCTGCCTCCTTTCGAACAGGCCGTTTCCTGGGCTTTAAAAAGCTATACACGCACGTAAAATAAAACCCAAATCTCACCAAACAAAAGCACCGTCAACTCGCCGAGCAAGGAAAAACCCTGCCCTCCAGCTTTTACGCTATCATTGGACAGAATGTGAATGGAGTTGAATTTAATTTAATGTCAATCTGTCCTCGTAATTGTTCACTGTATCAAACCCCCTATACAACTCCATTCAACGACTACGTTGGCCTGGCCGGTAATATAATGACAACCCGACCAGTTGCCCAGCGGGGCCCATGCGGGGAGGGGTAACCGCAAGGCCTGTTGAGCTATAATATTATTTAGTTATCCCTGTATGTGTCTCGTTCGTTTGTTACTGTCTTCTGTAATCCCCATAATCTTTGAGCCTACCTGCGTTGCCAAATGTTTTGACAACGTCACGACGAGGCCTTACTCATGTCTATGAACCACAACAGTGTGCTTTTCGAGCAGAATCGAGGGCCCCGTGGCCGTAGTGATATCAAAATTATAATCTTTCGTCCTATTATCTATTAACGGCGGATCTTAGTGTCTGTCAGAGTTGTTACTCTGTTTACGAACTCATTTTAATAAACATTCTATCTGTCAAAACATAGAAATAAGTGATAGTTCATAAGTGAATTAGTGTACATTGAGTGCGTCTCGCCCATAGGGCGAATAATTGAATAAATTATAAAACCAGAACTTATTGTTTCACTTCATTCTAAATTACGATCCTGAACCTCCTCGAATACACCGATCTACATCACGAGAGAAGGAGGAGAATCCAATCCAGGATCAATCGATCGACCAATTCAATTCGAATCAACTAGAAAAATCATAAAGGACGACTGTGAGTTCATCAGTATTTGATATCGACTTCCCTCTTTTAATTCGCCGTTGGAACTCCTGGTTACCGGGAGGCGTTCAAAATCCACAATAAAAATAAAACTCTTGTAGCTTGCCTACAAGAGAAAATCTATCTAAAAACGTGTCCGAGCCTCCTCAAGGCCCACACTACCAATAATTATTTAATTATAATTAATTCGGACATAACAAGAATTAGTTGAAAAAAAGGTAAAAAAATAATTGATTTTTATCACTCAGCATAAGTAGTTTACAAGTAAACTCTGGTAATAATCAGTAATCCTTATTTTCTCCGTGAGTAGCATAGAACCTTGTGGTGGAAGTTTTAGTGTTATCTTTAAATCCCTGAAGGAGTGTCTTTACGAGAATAGGGGAAAAAAAAAAAAAAAAAAAAAAAAAAAAAAAAAACCGATAGTCCCGATAGTTACCCGGATCAACTCTTTTTCACCAGTCCCTTTCTCAGCTCCTTCCTTATTTTACCACGTTTCTACGAAAAGTTTCCTACGAAAGAGACCCACGAGAATGCGATTAACACTTACAGTCTTATCTCACCGATTATACCACTGCATGGAGTCTAGAAGATATTAAGAGGAAAAGGGTTTTCCGCGACTTGTTCCGCCTACCCGGTAAATCCAAGCCACTGAAATTGGACTAGACTGTCCGACACTTTGACTTGGACACTTATTATTACGATAAAAGTGACCCAGATTTATTTTTTTCATTCAACATTATGAAATAATATTTTTGCGAATAAAAATTTTCATAGATTAGAGAACCGCGATATCAAATGGATCTGAATTGACGTCAGCAATTTTATTATATGTGTTTACCTACACTAAAATATATTTCAATGGCATCAGACGAGTGAATAAGTCAACGTTATTTTTGAAAACCCTCAGACTTTTTCAATTTACGCGTTCTCTCGCTCTATGCTTTCTCCTCAAACTATTTATTTTTTTTTATTTTTTCTTTCTTCGTTTTGCTTTGCTGTTACTTCGATCATTCAGTTCGGTTCAACAACTTATACACATAACCCCTAAACACACAATCTTTTATTTCTAGTTTCACCGTATATACGTATATATATGATACTTTTTATTTTGTTCACTTTAACCTCATTGTATAAATCATATATATTGACAAGTACAAAAGTGTAATCAATACAAAACACAAGGTGGAGTGTCACTTTAAATTAAAAGACCGATAAATAATAATTATATTTTTCAAAAACTCGTGGTCGTTAATTATCAAGAGATAAAAACTAATTTTGTCAGTAAATTAAACGGTTACAATTATTTGTAACCGTCAGCCCTTTGACAATTTAAAAGATTTAATCGCACCGATTTTACAAAAAATGAAAAATTTTTTACTCTTTCTTTTGTGAGAATTAATTTAAACTTTTTTGTGGGTATGTAATAAATTAAATATGAAATAGTTGGGTGGTATTGATCTAAAATAAAGAAGAGGGCTGAAGAAACTTTTAAAAAGGCTATCTCAGCAGTTTTATAAATTTTTCATCTATCTATATATATATATTATAGATATACCGATAATCTTGGGAAACTTTTCAATCGAATTTTCATTAAATATTAACTTTACTAGTTGACTTGTATCCTTAACTTTTAGACCATCAATTTTTGACATATATTTACTTTTTATTATATATATCATTATCTTGTTTTATTCAGCGATCGAATTAACTCTGATATTCTCGAGAACATTAAATCATTTATTAATTTATAAAATGTACATTATAATAAAAAGCCTTTGATCTTTGATCCCGTTAATCTCATTATCAACAATAAAAATATTAATTTGACCGTAAATAAACATTTAACTGTCAAGTCTTTTTGAAAGTAATATTTTATTCCACTTAAAAATATAAATAATAATAATAATAATAATAATAATAATAATAAGAGTAAGTTAAATGGATTATTGTATATAAAATAAAAATAAAAAATATGTAATTACAATAGAATCAGTGAAACAAGTAATTTAATTGAAATAAAAGCAATTTCAATTTAACTGTATTTCATTCCCTCAAGTAATAGTAATTAATTCTCTCAAGAGTAAAGTTCCCTCTTGCGTCTGACTGCTCTAAGACTCTATCCACTTAGTCTGGATACTCTTAAAACTCACACTACAATAAAATGCACTGGTATATAATATTAATATATATTTTAAGTTAATACCATGGATATAGTGATAGTGCCTCATCCTGCACGGATTAATTATTATAAATTATAATATATTTTTGGAGTTTGTTATGATTATGATGTACAACAGCAGAGAGTATTTTCGACTGATGATCATCAGACAGCTTTAGTAAAGACTCATTGATCGGATAAAATGGTTTTCTCAAAGCCAACTTTTTTCATTTCACCGGAGATTGAGCGGCTCGATTTCCTCGAGCCTTAACTCTTATAAAGACGTCTAGTCTAGTCTTCCGAGGATTATTTATCTGCATCTCTTCTATATATTTTTTTATCTTTATAGTTATCCTTATCCATACCCATCCACATGTCCTATTTTTTTAAAAAAACTTCAAACTTTAAGCCAACTGGTGCATGTGATGGAAAAATTTATTTCATCTTTGGCTTTATATCTACTAAATATTATGCAAAAATACCTTTTAAAAAGTTTACGGTGACTCACCTCTAGCTATTTCTCTCTTTGATCAACAGAAAACATAAAACATAAAACATAAAACATAAAGCAACAACTTTAAACATCTTCAAGACTCAACAACATAAACTTGAAAATACTTGAGGCTATATTTTTCATTATTTATTATAAACAAGACTACTAAATGGGTGTACACATACGTGGTTTTATCGATGTACCTATTCTACCTGTTGATACTCAATAAAATCCACCATTTTTATTACAAATCATTCATTTACTAATATAATATCAATATTATTTAAATTATAATAGCTTTCACCTCGTAATTAATAACCTGATAATTTAAAACTATAATTGATCATTAACAAACATTGTCTCAACTAATTACCTCGAGAATATCTGGAACATTGCGATATCGCTTTACATGACTGAATAATCATAATAATGACATTTGTTCTCCTATCTACATCATATTCTCTAATATTATTAGTAAATTTAATAGTATTGAAGATAAATATTTTATAAAATAAATAGTGAATAGAAAAAGGTAATTTTTAGGCTTCAAAATATATGTATAAATAAATAACAGTATCATATGTTCTGTACAAAGTTAATTTATCGTCTTTTTGTATTTTTATTTAGCCTTTTTCATTTCTTCTCTTAAACTTTTTCTGCTATCCGGTTTTCTTTAACTAAAGTATATATTGGATATTTTAGCAAAAAGAATTTACTGTATATATGTATCAGGGACAATACATACAATATACGCGAAAGCCTTTTGTCATGACTCGATATTAAATCATCTCAACCACCTCTATTATTATTTATCTACTATTATTATCATTATTCAGCTCTCGATTTCCCATGTGGCCTTTTTTTTTTTTGACTCTATACCTCCTACTAGTACTGCTAATAAATAAAATTTCAATTCATGATTTTTTTCTTTTTACTTTTACTACAACTAAACTATTATTTATATATATATATATATTGCGACGTCTGATGCAAATTTTAAATTTATAAATTATTCGTCCCGAAAAAATTGCACTCTTTCTTATTATAATTTATACTTTCTATTTAACATATTTCGATAGAAACTCTATGAAAAAATTTTTTAGAAAATAAGACTAAAAAAAAAAACAAACAAATAGAATGCGAATAATAGCTGAATATTGCGGTCAATTTGTCTCAATCGCATGAGAAATTTTTTTAATTTTTTGTCCCAACACGTCCGGTCGTGGCTTTGGTCAGTACAAAAGGTAAAGAGAAAAAAAAAACTAGCATAAAAATCATCGTACACTGTTTTGCAGTTGCTGACTATGATGAAAATATAAAAAATTTTAAACTAAACTGTGATAAAAATGGAACAATGAAATATATAAATGTATATGAATAAAAATATGAATTGTAAGCCATTAGTTTGAGGTCTACGTCGATACAGAGCGTTAAATTTATTATAATTATTATTTGACGGGTTTATGGAAAAAAATAATCGGAATGAATGTGCCGATAATGCACAATAGCCGAGGGAAAAAATATTATTTTAAATCTCGCAAATTTATTTTATTTTTACCGATTCGTTTCTTCCTCTTTTTTTTTTTTTTAAATCTATTAAATATATTTAATTTTTTTTTTTTTTTTTCAGTGATACTTGTGCTGACCTGACGAATAAAATAAATAAAATGAAATAATATATATTTGAGTTTTAAAGTGAGAGATGAAACTCTGAGACTGTCTTTTTTCATTCTAGAATTCTCAGTTGTAGAAAATATAAAAGCTAATATTAATAAGAACCTACTAAAAAACAGAATTCAGTTGTTGATCCAATGTATCGTTTTTCTCTAATAATTTTATTTACTTATTTCATCTATCCATAACCTTCTTTCGCGGAGATGATAATTTTTTTCCTGGTTACAATTGTTATTAAATCGCCCGAAGTGATAGCAAAGTTTTTGCCGCTACTTATACCGCTGATTTGTCAGAAAAAAAAAAAAAAAAAAAAAAAAAAAAAAAAAACAATATTATTTATTGTTCGCATTTTTTTTTACAGATCAGTAATTTATTTAATATTTTTTATTGTCGTAAAAATAAACGAGAAAATGTTTTAAAATTTGGACAAGTGGTAGTGAAACATTTTGAAATGATGGATAATTAAAGGGAACAGATGGTTGTAAAGAGAAAGGTTAAATTACAAGTGAAACTGGAAGCAGTAGCGAAATTGGAAAAAGAATAAAATACGATTCAACGAACCGGGAAAAAGAGGTGAACAAGCCTTACAAATGAGGCTCCTGATGTCTCGGTAGTGAACTGAGTAGAGTAGTACGTGAAGTAGTAAGTGGAGACCAGAGAGGACCAAAATAAAATTTATAAAAAAAATATAAAAGTAAAAAGATTGAAAAATAAAATGACACTGGGTCTTTGAATCTTGCACTTTGGGTTGACTTTAAGTACAGTCTATTGGTACAACTTTACAACCCTCGTTATTTTAACTGGAAATAGAAAAGAAGGACAACGAAAATAAAAGATAGAAGTAAAAAAGGGATAAAGGAAAACTTGAGCTTCAGGACAAGAACAAGAGCGAGAACAAGAGCTCTATTAGTTTTTTATCTTGACATTTTCAAAAGGAGTACGTAATGATGCTTCTGATAGTTGGTATTACGATAATATATTACAAGAGCCTTTTCACTTTATTTATTTATTTTTTCGGGTGATGAGCCATCACGAATAATTAGTTTTAAAAAATATTTTTTTAATAACATTTTAACAATTGATTCCGTATGACGTAAAATAATTTAAGACTAAAATCTGAATTAACAGAGCGTAATATGGAGTATATGGAGTTTGGAGAGTTGAATTTTGATGTTACTGGGTATATGATACGCTGATGTACCCGTTTAAATTCATTTTGTACCTTATTCTGCAAAATACAACTGTGCACAGTACTCTGCAGTGTCTACAAATAATAATAATTAAATGTAATATGTGTGTATCATTATCCCTTATATAACAGCTGATATAACATTATTTATTATGCGATAGAGAATATAAATGATAGTAATATAGATATATATATATGTATTTCTGAATCCATGTATCCGTCTACAGCTGGTATAGCTGTACGATTTATATCAGCACCTATCTCGTGATTGGAGATTCATTAGTTGGATAATGTCACACGGCTGTTGTATGGTGGGTTGACGGGTAGAGGGTAGAGTATAGAGGGTAGCGGATAGCGGGTAGCGGGTATAGCGGGTAGAAGGTGACAGGTAGAGGCTGCTGATTGATGCCCAGACCATTCTCGCTGCGTTACCGGGGTTTAAATCTATGGGTGCTGTTTCCGAGTGAAAACCTACGCAGATCAAAGGCAATCATTTTCTGTTATACCGGCTAAAATCTCCCAGTATATCCTTCTACAGATAAAATTCTCAATCCATTCATTTGTAGTTATCATAAATCCACACTGATAAAAACATTAATTTGATTAAAAATATAAATTCTATTATATAGTATAGAACCTAGAACATGGATTTAAAGAGTTTCATTATCTTTAATCAATTATAATTTTTTAATGTATAAATTTTTCTCTTCAATCAAATTTATTTTTGCGGTTCTCAACAGTTATTGTTGTTTTAAAATTAAGAGAATTTTGTGAAGAATGCTGCTTTTGCGAAAAAAAAAAACAAAGCATAGAAATTTAGTAAATTTATCAAGTATGTTGGTTTTCAAAGTTAATAGAATTTACAAGCAGAAATTACTGAGGAATAACCGAGGAACTGAGAAATAGAAAAATATAAAGATAAAAATAATAAGTGAGCTACTGGATAAAGTGAGAAGAGATTATCAATTGGTGGATTACATTGGTAACATTGCTTTTGGATGTTTCACATGTTTCGTCAAACGGTATTTCAAGAGTTTCTCTGACGATCATGATTAAGCTCCAGCTTGGTGTTTCAAAAGCACCAGCTACTAATGTTCGGAACGCCCAAGGGAATTCAATTAAAATTTTCCGACCCATCATCCACATACATACACGCACACACATGAAAAGACCCCTAGCTTGAAAAGACACTATTTAACACTTATTTAACGTCTCGGAAAAGATAGCTATTATTCAAAATATCTACATTATTATAATATTAATTAATAAATAAATAAAAATAAGAAAAATAATAAGAAAGGATATTAATTCTTCAAGTTTGGTTATTGGGTCAAGGAGACAAGAGCAGGTCATTTGCTAGCGTACAGAGAGTCAGTCGATGCACGCGAATAGGACGATAGTGTGCTTCTACAAACCACGTCAGAGTGTCACATGAGGTTAAATGTCGTGATTCGCTTATGGGAAAAGAGAAGAAAAAAAAGAGCCTTATATAGGTATAACCTTCTAGGTTTCCCATACCACTACCGGAATTCGTCACTTTTCATGCTTTTCGGTTACAACTACATATACATAATACTATTAAGGAATCAATAAGGAATAAAGGAATAACCGAATAGAGTGTGACCACTATCATATCCACTTTATTGCATGGGATATTCCGTAAGCTAATTTCGGAAACAACGGTTGATCAACAAAGCTCCTTCTGTCCTCCTTAACCCCTTAGGGATTTAATGTCTATTGTCTATCTTCAATAAAATTCACTTTACTAATCTCATAAAATAAATACTATAAATAAAAGATAGGCCATTCAATAAAGATCCTTTAGTTAAAGTTGTTTTACCTAAATATTAATACTCATTAATATTCTAAACAAAGGGTTAATTACATGAACTTTTTAATAGATATTAAAAATTTTTAAAATAGGACTAACTGAAAAAGGTATTTAAAGTTTGTAGTAGTTTTTAGACTCTTGATTCATTGACACGATTAATCCTACAACGCCCAAGTGACTCTATTCTCTACGCATATATATATATATATATATATTTATACATAACACTTAATCCCTATCCGGGTTGAACAGACGTCTAGTGTGTGTATTTACAAAGTTTACATGAGTTAAAGACCAACTGAAAAGATGGACACTAACTCTTTATTACTTTACGCTAGTCTTTTCTGTTTTCTTTTTATTTATTTTTTATGTTTTATGTTTTATGTATATCACTTTTTCGGTTGTAAAACTAAATCTCTGTCATATTAAACGGTTTTATTGCGCGTAATTTTAAAATATAAATTTTAATCATCTAAAATATTGTATTTCATGAAAAAATAATTAACATCAGTATAATTTAACTAAATAAAATAATAAATAGTTTTTATTATTATTATTATTATTATTATTATTAATAAATTCACTACTATATTCAAACGTTGATATTAATTAAAACTTTAATAATAGCGTCATTGTCACGGTGGGTTGTTATCCCAGTCAATAAACTCAATTATTGATGCCATTGATAAATGTTTAATTGATTTGGCATATCGTAACCTCTCTCATTGTAAACAATAATAGTATTAATAATAATAATAATAATAATAATAATAATAATAATAATAATAATAATGAACGAGTTATTTGATGATGACGCAAAGTGCCTCTGAACATAATTATTATTATTATTATTATTATTATTTTTCTCGTATACACGTTTTTCATTTTTTTTTTTTTTCACTTTTTAGATACGTCTTAAAAACTATTATCCCGTCAGATACGAGAATAGAGACACCTTTGAGTTATGGCCTGTACGTGCGTGTTAAGCTTTTGAGGCTTCGTGATTACGGAACTCTTCTCGAGAACGGATAAACATGAGTCAAGGACCACAACTGAACCTAAATATTTTATTTTCAACTGTCTTAATATTTACCCATTTAAGATTTATTTTTTGTTAAACGATAGAATTAATTTTTCTATTGACAAAAAAAAAAGATAATAAGTCGATTGAATAAAAACAGAGAAGAATATGAGATTTTGAGCAGGCAATCGATAATCAATTATTTACATAATAATTTTATTATTCCCGATGAGTTTAAATTTTATGGATGGCCATTTTAACAGGATTGTTATGAATTATGTGTGTGATAACGTTATCGTCAGAGTGTGTATTATATGTGTAAGTTTATATTATAGTAAAATATACAAATCGATATGATATAATAATTTGATATTGCAGGAGAGGAAGTATAAATCTATTTTTGATGTTGGATGGTTATGTAAAATTTAAATTATATATAATATAATAATATATAGCTCGAGTGAATTCAATTATTTTGATTTTAATAGTTATTATAATATCGAGAAAGAAAAAAATTTTTTAGTGTAATAAAGGTCCAAGTGGCTGGAAAACCAACCAATACAAATTAATATCAATATTTAATCTCAATACTGTAGTACACTGATGTTATGTAACGAATGTAAATATAAATATACGCGATATATGAATACCTAATAACAATTGAATTTATGAAATTAGCATCAAGCAGTAACGTTTGCACGAAATAATTCCAATTAATTGGACTTTGTTGTTTATCTGCATACTCAACAAAGGTATTTAAAAATTTATTCATTCAATTTTTAATTATTCCAATTAAATTTATTACTTTTTCATTCTTTTTCGGATTACTATTGTAATAAATTATTTAAAAAATTAAGAGTACAATATATAAAATCTCAAGGATTAATTTTCCTTATAAATAATAGTATAGGGTCTTGAGTACGTAGAGGGAAGTTACCCATTAAATCAAGGACGTTTGATTTTACGGTCAAACAAATTTATTAGTATCTAATCACTATTCATAGCAATAACCAATAGCAATATCATTATCATTGGTGGAAAAAAATAATAAAGAAATAAATAATTGTAATAATAAACATATCTACTTGGTTATATAGATAGTTTATTGAAGGATTAATATTCATAAAACGTTTAATGCAGTTTGGTTGCTGCGGGCTATATAATATAAGTAAAGAGACTCCTGTCGTCCTGTCGAATGAAAACAGTGGTTCACAACATCCTATAAGTAATCTAAATGCATGCGATCAAATGATCTGTGTTATTAACATAGACCTTGCTCCACGATCACCCGTGTTATTCCACCCTGTTGGCAGGGGTCGCCTCAACAAGCCCCCAGCCTTAAATTGTTCGTGATCACGCCAACTTTACTTCATTTTCTTTTTCTTTCACTCTCTTATACTGTCTTCGTTTTACTTTGGTTAAAAATAACAATCATTTTAAAAATTCTGTCTACGTTATTATTCAATGAATTGTGTTAATTTTTCATTCATTGATCCTTTCCCTATTTAATTGAATCCCTCCAGAGTGTTTTTTTTTTTTTTTCCCAGTGAAAAATTTAACGTCAAAAATAAAAAAAATATTTAATAATTGTGTACTCTATCATGAGTTTGCTTTTGGCAGTTTGTATTACATGTAAAAATGAAATGAAAATAAAATATCATTTAACTGAAAACAAATAAATTTTTGAATGATATGAAAAGCAATGAGAGCAAGTTTTGTAAATTATATTCTACTCTCTTAAAAGAAATCAGTGGAATTTCACTGGTTCACCAGTGGAGGTCACTGATTTCAACCAGTCAATGCAATTTCACTGGTGAATCAGTGAATAAAATATCTGCGCGCATGCGCGCTGGTATGTCCACTGGTTGAACCAGTGAAATTCCACTGATTTTTTTTAATTAAGAGAATACACTGTTGGTATCATCACATATCTACGCAACTATAAAATACGCCCGATTTGTGGAAACTCGAAGCATATTATTCCCCACCGTAACATTATATTTATAAATATAATTTTATCTCTGGATAAATATTTTATAAAATAATAAACAATCTGAGGAAAATATGATGAGTGATGAGCCTAGAGGCAAAATATTTAAAAAAATAAATATAAATGTAAATAATACTCACCAAAACGTAAACTGCGAAAGGCATAACCACAACCGCAACAAGTAAATCAGCGAGGGCTAGACTAACAATAAAGTAATTGGTAACTGTTTGTAAAGTGCGTTCTCTAAATACGGCGAGTATTACGAGTACATTTCCGAATAAAGTGAGACAAGGTACGATAACGAGTATCAAAGCCCACCAATTATTAACATCGGACTCTTGATCTTCAGAACCACTGCACTGACCACCCACGGAGACAACACTCCCACCCGGTATTACCCCGATTGTTTGATTTATTGACGAGAGAGATGACAAAGTTGATAGAGACAGGCAACTGGCGTTAACTGTACCAGTCAGATTGAGACCAGCAACGACACCTCCCTCGTAGTAGCTGCTCAAATTCCCAAACCCACTGTAATTCAACCTGTTTATATAGTCATTTAGATCGCTGAATACAAACAGGTCGGATATTGAGGTATAGTTATCCGTTATCGAGCTACTTAAATTACTTGCACCCCCTCCACCACCTCCACTTTCACCATCTCCACCGTTAATTTTACTGCCATTTATTATAATATTATTGGTGGTTGTCGAGGTTATTAATCCAGAATCATTGCTCCACCCGATTCCAATTCCAAATTCAATCCCAGATAATCCACTTCCTCCATTCTCTTCTCCATAGACTTTATTTTTGGTAAATTCACCGGCTCCAGTTGTTAGCAGCTCTGGGAGTCCACTTGAAGAAGTAGTTGCCGATAAGTCTGCTATTGGATTGTCGGGGTACGGATTCTCTAGGTGCTCGTAAGATATGTTCCCCCCATCTGTCATTGAATAACTTTTGGCTAAGCGTCTTCCCATATCTTTATTAATTAAGCCTTTATCTAAGACTATCAATCATACCAATCATCAATCACCAATTGACTTTTTTATTCTGCTTTGATTCAACTGATTTATTTATTTCAATCACGAAATCTTGGAAGGCTTTGCCCAAAATTTACCATCTCGACTCTTGATTTTTATCATAATAATTTTATTGAATTTATTATCCTATCCGATCCGGTATTTTGGAGATTGATATCCAGCTGGAAAGTGTCGACTGCCGAGGGTATCTGGAACTTAAGGGAGAACATTTATCAGTAGCTCTACAACACATCTTTATCTTTTTTTTTTTTTTTTTTTTTTTTTTATATTTTATGTATATAAAAAACATCCTCATTTTCAAGGGATTTTCCCATTTATATTATAAATAAGATAAAAATACTGTTAACAAACAAAATCCGTAAATAATAATAATATATACATTTATAAAGATGATATAAATGATGGAATTTGGTGGATACAGTTTGTTGCATGAAATTTTTAAAAATCCTCACTTATTTAAGTGCTTTTGTTTGTTATCGTGACTGTAGGTTGTAGATACCAGTGTCTTATCATGACTTTCGGCTTTCAGTAAGTACTCTCTTGAGAGAAAATATTATTTCTACGATCTACTGTGCTTTTCATATATATTCATATTTTATCTACACGCTCTTTCAGCAACTCAATACCTTTTTTTTTTTTTTTTTTTTTTTTTTTTTTTTTCTGATACATTTTGAAACGTGTTTTGAAACCTACCGAAAACTGAGATATACATGCACAACGACGTTATTTTCCTATTACGCAATTGAAATGTTACCTTTTTATTTTATTAATTTTTTTTTGTTCTTCAAAACAAAATAATACCAGGAAGAAGATATGTTTTGTACGTATTTATATTTATGTTTTCTCTTTTATTCGTGAATATTTATTATATTTGTAATGGATAAATTTTTTTTTATCTATAGTAATATTCATTATATAGTTTTGTTTTACAAATGGTAAACACAGACACATATGCACATAGAGAAATACATGTAATGGTATTTTATTTGACGACGTCTTTCTATCTCATTTAGATTTTTTATATTCCATTCAGAACGAAAAATTTAACCAGAGACCCAACAAACCGTTTTCAACAAATGAAATTCAATTCAAAGGTATACTACATATACTTTTTACTGTATACACTGGATATTCAACATACGTTCACGGAATATTAATAACGCTCCAGTGTAAATAAAATTTGTGTCTACGTGATGAAAAAAAAAAAAAAAAAAAAACAATGATAATAATAATAATAATAATAATAATAATAAGTTTATGTATCTATGTATAAATTATAAAACGTGATTGATTAAAAGTCTGTTAAAGTGGTGAGTGAAATTTTCCTTGGACTTTTTATGCATTATACGGTGACAAGTGGAAATAATAATAAAAAAGTGAGAGAACGTTTTTTATTTTTTATTTACCCCTTTGATGTACTTTCAGCTGATGCTACCGTCCGTGTGATATTACGCTCCTTTGATAACAGAGACCCACCAGACCAGGTATTTTACTAGAACGACATTCTTTCGTTCTGAGAATCCCAACCAGTCTGCCTAACAGTGTCCTTCTCGCTCCCACCCTCCCTTGCTAAACCTTTGCTCTAAATACCTTTGTCCTCACTCCATCAAATTAAATATTCATTTTCATTTTTATAAACAAATAATTAATACATCATCATTATTATTCGATAATATTGTAAAAATTAAACTCTCTATTTTGATAAAATAAATAAATGATGTATCTTTCTTTATTCAGTACGTTCGATTCCGAGTACAACTTTAATTCGATCGCATAAAAAATTTACTACTTCAATTTGTTTCAGATATTACCGTGGATGTACACCAAAAAGCTATAATATACTTGATGCTAGTAATACTACTATTTTCTCTTTTAACGCAACTTTTTATTACTTAACTTCATTTTACAACCATCACTCTCTTTCTCTCTCTCTATCAATATCTTTATGTATTTATTCAATTATATACTGATGACTAACATAATATTTTTTTTTTTTAGTTAATAAAAAATTTTTATACTGCAACTCACGAAATAATTATTTTTTAATTTCATGTCATAGAAGAATTAAGAAAAATTACATTGAGTATTAAAATTTAATTATTTAATATTTAATCTACTGGAAGTTGAAATAATTTTTTTATTCATTTTAAAGCACTTTCCGTCTTATTGTTCTGCTAAGAGCTTTTTGTATTATTCTCTTAAGTAAACAGCAAGATTCTAATCATATTAATAAAGTCCTTGAAAATAAAATAAAAAATTTATTAAACCATAAGAACTGGGCTTTATTAAAATTCAAATTAAAGTTTTATTTATTGAAATCTTGAAATGAAATAATTAAATAATTATTTATTTGATACATTGTCGAGTTAAAAATATTAATAATTGAGATAAAAATGTGAAACTCACTAGGGAATCAACATAAATAATAAAAAAAAAAACAATTAAAATTGAAACAAATCCACGATAAGATCAAGATGATATTTAAAATGTGTATTAGGGGCTTGTCAGCGAGTGTGCTTCGTGTGTTTAACAACACGCTATATAATGATACATAACACTGCAACAGTGTTATATATGTATATATATATATATATATATATATATATATATGTATATATATATATAAG
>CAJNRD030001121.1:20715722-20755155 GCA_905319865.3 Cotesia congregata
TATATATATATATATATATATATATATATATATATATATATATATATGTTTATGTGCTATAGCAACCTTAATATTAAACTGAGTGAGAAGGTTCTCAGTGAAAAGGAGAGGGAGTTTAATTTGAATCAATAAAGTCACTCAAGTGAAGATAATTAACGACTAAGTGACTCCAACTCAGCTCTGTCGTTTCATTTCAGATTATTATTATTTTTTTATTATAAATATATATTTATATTTATAAATTATAAATATATATACATATATATATATATATATTTCAAGACGGTATAGTTGAGCAACTTAGTAATTGTAGATTTTTAATATTGGCTCGATGCAAAAGAATTAATCCTCTGCAAACTTTTTAATGTATTTCCACCAACAAGTACAAAAAAATTATTATCTATTTTAGTTAAACTCTTACTGACGTCTTAAAAAGTAAATTTAATCTAAATAATATTTTTTTTTTCTTCCACAGATTGAGCACTGATAGAGTTAAGCCGCAAGTCATTTTACAATTCAAATATTCTACCAAGAGAATTCTCATTTTTATTATTTTTAAATTAACATTTATAAAATCTCAAAATAACATAAAATTTAATAAATGACTTTTTAAATGATATTATTTTATCATTAGCATTTAAATAATAGAAATAAATTTTCTGTTAGATATTAAAAAGAAGAAATAATAATAATAATAATAATTACCAGTGATGGTGAGTGTTGAGTTTAAAGTCTTTAATAACGATAAATAATAAAATAAAAATGATTTAAAAACTAAATCAAGTGATTAATTAATAATTTATCCTGTGCAATCCTGATCTGACGAGGAGTCACACTAGGGTGACGCCTATAAACCAGTAACTTGTTACATCTCTTGCGCTTAGAGCTTGCGTTGTCATTTTTTTCATTTTTTTTTTTTTCTTTTTCGTCTCGTCATAAAATTTCAATAGTGCTCGAGGCGTCACCCATCACACTGCATCTTTATATCTTTATATGTATATAACCACTTTTTATACTTTTTATACTTTTTATACTCTTATACCCTCACACCCTTATATTATTACTATTACTATTATACCGTCAGAGCTTTAGATCTTGAACAATATTGCGGTAATCATCATATTTTTATCTATTCATACCCAAGATGTATTTAAATTTATAATAATTATTCATCGATACACCCCTACACACTTAATAATAACAACCGAGTTTAGTTTTTAGTCACTGATAGTCACTTTTAATAAGGTAATTTAAAGTTGAGGTGTGCAGTAGCATAAGTGAACAGATCAACAGTTCAACTTGTAACATTCACTCCAATGGTGTAAGATAGAAAGTAAAAGGTAAAAAAACAACTTCTTTAATGTTTCTCCACTCTAAGATTTGCCCGAGAAGCAGCTATCAACTTCGATTGACCTTAATCGACAATCTTTTTCCTACTGCTGTCCCTTCTTCTTCTTCTTCGTCTTCTTCTTCTTCTTCTTCTTCTTCTCTTTTTCTCTTCATTATACTTAAACTTTTATTATTCTTACTTATTCTTTTTGGTTATTCATAAATTTTATCTTTATCTTTATCCTGTACCTTATTTCTTGCTTTGGGGCATTAAACTTTCATCACCAAAAAAAAAAAAAAAAAAAAAAAAAAAAAAAAATAAAATCAAAAACAAAAAAAATATCTCCGGTTAAAAAAAAATTAATCATATATTAATTACAGTGCACTATTTTAGTTTTTAATCTTTAAAATTTAAAATAATTACTAAAAGTAAGTCAGGAATAATAGTTAAATTTATATATAAAAATAAAAATAATAATGAAGGTTTGAAGGGAGTTTGAGTCTCGTGGTACTCATTGTTAATAATAAAAGAATAACAGCGTGCGACGATGAACGTGTACGGCAACCGACTGGCTGTCTGGTGTTTCTACCAGGCCTCAACGCCGACGTGTAAGGGGACGTTCGGCGCCGTTTCAACCCCTCGCAAAAGCTCACTCTATACCAATCCTCGATTTCTATCCCTACTATCACTACCTCTACCACCACCACCACCACCATCACTATATACCCCATCAGCTCATCAGACCATCAGACCATCAGACCATCTCTATATACTCTCAACAATCATCCTTATTAATGTTTTTATCATTTTATTCTTTCACTGACAACTAAATCATTTCATTCATTTTTTCAGATAATTAGTCAATAATACTTTGATTTATTGCTTTTTAAATATTGTCAGTGTGATTAATTATTTTATGAATCAGTTAAAAAGAAAATAACGAAAAACTCTGATAATTATGAATTTTTTTTTATTAACTCTGTATGAAAAGTACTTTGACGAGATGACAGATTTACATATGAAAAAAGTTCAAATGAATTACGTCTGGTAAATATTTAATCTCGGAATGAATTTTCAAATATTTTTCAATAAACGTAAAATAATAAAAAAAAACCATGTGTTTGAATAATTATTATTTAAAATTTAATGACTATAATAACTTATAAATATTATTCAGTAGAAAAAACAATAGAGTGCCAATCAAACATTTATTTAATTTAACAAAAAAAGTAAAAAATATATTTACATTGAATGTTATTGACAGCACTTGAAAATAAGTATCAAAATTGATATTTATTTATACAAGATTGATTTTGTAAATCCGTTTATTTACTTAGAATCCCTTATGTTTACTATATACAGTAAATAAATTAATAAGATTGGTGATGGTTGAGGACTGTCGTGTGCCTTATGAAAGATCCCTTGAGATGATATTTGGCAATAACTTATTACTACACTATAACATATTAATAATAATAATAATAATAATAATAATAACTAGCAAGTTTGAGTAAACTTTGTTTCATTTTACTCCAATATCATTTTTTAATTGAACTTATCTAATGTATATTGTACTTTGTAAACTTTTGAGATCATCATAGATTTATATTTATATTTACAAATGAGGAATTATCATTAAAAAAGTTTAAATCATCTAAAACTGTTGGAATACACAAGACGAAAGTTCAGAGAACTGAAATTGAATTGCCAGAAGAATATATATATATATGCTATGTATTAGATTTCATTTTAGATCAGCACGAACACATTCTCTCAATTATTTCATTCAAATAAAAGTAATAAAAAATTTGATAACAACAATAACTATTTCTTGTATAAGATATTGATTTAGTTTACTAAATTCTTTCCCGCTTCACAGCATTATTTATATTTGTTAAAAATGCTAGCCGTAAGATGGACGGTGTGGCTTAATGTATATAGAATAAGTGAAAGGAAATTTAGTATAGACCGGATAGCTCAAATGGTAGATAGCCGACATGTCTTCGGAAGGTTCTGGGTTCGAATCCCAGTCCGAGCTATCTAATAATTTTTTCTCACATATTCTATACACTCACATTAAGATGATCCTCTCCACAATCCTTTCTCAATCCTTTCCTACCAAAATATCCTGTTACGTGAATGTTGGAACGCTTCACGTAATAATTATCCGTAACTCCTATTCTTTCCCGCTTCACAGCATTATTTATATTTGTTAGTATATATAGTGATATATACTTATGAAACACGGTGATGATAGTTGATGACTGATAGCTGATGGTCTATGACATAAAGCGTCATATTTAATAATGTTAATTACAATAAATATGTCAACACGTTAATCAACGTGATGATGAGAAATTAATTTATTAGAGTTATTTGCGGTGTTATATAAGGCTATTCCAATTATTATTGAATTATCATTGGATTCGTGTTATACCGTCACCCTATTAATATTGACTTGTATCTTGTAAGTTAAACTAAACAGAACAGCATCAGTAACTACTATAGTAATGGGAGCATAAAATCACAACGTCCATCGGCCATCCATTTAGATAAACGTCACCAGATAAATTTAAATATAATTTATTTGTCGTTGATATCCGAATATATATTTCATTTCAAGTCTCTCAACATTTTAGTACTACTAAATTTAAAAATCGTATCTTGAAGTATTTTTCAAATGTAATATAACTAAAATTCAATCTCATATGCCATTTATTTGTCTATTATTTCGTTCACGTTCACGGTTCACCTAACCCAATCATTTTTATTAACCAATATTTTACTTTTTTAACGTTACAGGCGTTCACTATTACAGAAATTTGAACTAATTGTGAAAGATTTAATGAAAAATTTATTTCAACATTTATAAATTCCACTGTGTATTTTAAGACTCAAATAATTCTCGGGAACACTCGTAAATATTACGACTAATGGTCAAACATTTGTACTAATTTATACTAATCTACTATTAAATTTTTAATAACAAATATTAATTGTAAAAAAAAAAAAAAAAAAAAAAAAAAATTAATAATGAAAAAAAATAGCTTTCATGATTTCTTTTAAATAATTAATTAAAATCTACGTAATCACACACAGTGTTGTAATTTAATCGATAAAGCCAAAGTCTGGTAACCAAGTTCTCAAAGTGTTTACAAGTTTACTAAAGTTTACCAAACACTTTAATGAATCACTGTAAGTAATCTATCGTTATTTTAGTTATTAACAAAAAAAAAAAAAAATCATTAAAATATAAAAACATAACGTCAAGAGTTTCGTTGAAATATAATATTTAAATTATATACATCAATTATCAGCAATTAATAAATTTATATCTAAATTAACGAATTATCAATATGGTTAATTTGTGTAATTAAAACCGTGACAGCTGATGATTTAATTTTGATTAAAATTTTATTAAAAAATAAATAAATGGAAGATAGGTAACAACGGTCTTGGGATAAAATACCAATTATTTATCGAAACTTTGACAATCATCAGCCTCGTTAGTCATTTATTTTCCGAGCGACTGAACCATAAAATATAAACATATTTTAATATCATCACATCTGTGTATTTATTTACACTGTATATTAAATAAAATGAATTGAGAATAAAAAAGCAAAAAAAAAAAAAAACGATAAGAGTATACAAAGTTTTAATCAAGTATCAACAGCAGTATCATTATTTATCCGTATAATTAATTAAACGTATGATTTAAATATTTACCTTGACACAAAAGTCAACTTTATAATGATAAACCCGGTGACTTTCTTAACTTTACATTAGTCCGTAGAGATTTAACTTTTTGAAAGTAAACGAAAAAAAAAAATTTCATTAAGAGTTATCACCCAAACGGTGTGAGCCGAATATTCACGATGTTCGTGATTGTTTGAGATTTTGGCAGCATCACGATTCCATGAGATTCAACACTTTTTTTTTTATTTTTTTGTTATTTCTTCTTTCCTTTTACTTTCTCCGAGCAACTTTTGAAGGCTCATTTTAGTCTTGTTTCAAACTTTGAAAATTCATTGAAACTTTCGACGGTTAATTCTAGTGTCGTGTCGACAACATTTAAGCACTCTTTTTTTTTTTTTTTTTTTTCTATCTTCAATTATTCATCCACCTGTACACCTATTAAAAATTAAAAAACTATTCCTCTTGTATGTATCATTAATCGTTAATCGTTAATCGTTAATCGTTATAAGACAAATATATTTTTCATTAAATAGAATCTATAACTATGTTGATACTTACAATGTTTAAGTAGAAAAGTTCACTTATAGTCAGACAAGTAATATAGCTTAAACAGCGATTGTCACATAAAATATTTTATTTTAATAACTGCAAATGTTATCTCTATTTATACCAATACCGATATTATTAAACAATGTGTGTTTGGTCATACCTCAAATTCATCTCTTTTGAATCATTAATTAACGTAACAATGTACTCATTGATTACAATAGGTATATACAATTTACAACGCAAGAGCGCTTTTTAATATTAATAAATTCAAATATCGTTTAAATTTAAAGCTCATTTGATCATTAATCATTTATGTATTGAATATCATCGATTAATAATATTACCAGCACGGATTATTTCATTTATTTATTGTTTTTTATATACTCTTTGATAATAAGTAAATTTAATAATAAATGATTTTTTTTTTTTTTTTGTTGGGGATAAAAAGAGAATGTTAAGTGAAAAATAAAAATTTCAAGTATTTGTGATCCGTGCATGGCTTTGTGACATTAAGTTAATGATAATTCTAATAAGAGGGTGCGTTAATCTTTTTTTTTCTTTGATATACATGTGACCTATTTATTTCTCTACTATATATTAATAAAAAAAAATAATTTATTTGACCGATTAAAAAATAAATTAGTAATGTTTAATTATTTACTGGATTATTTTTATTTCTTTTTCGTTTTTTGTTGGCAAACGATTATACGGATCCATGTAAATTAAATAATTGAACCGTTGGATTATTCAGAAATGAATGCCCGAGTATTTATAAGGCTTCTTTAATCTAGACTTATATCGCACCTCAGTGGGTGAGGATGGAACTCCACTGAGAAAAGAGAAAAAGATTCAAATAAATCCTACCGTAAGGATAAAACCTGTAAATGGTGTGGATTAATACTATACTGCTGCGCTTTTCCATAAAAACAAATTATCCTTTCTAAATAATAATTATACACCTGATTTATAAGTTTTTCAAAATTTTATCTTTGATTGATTCGGCAAAAATTTAAATAAATAGGATAACTGAAACTCTATAGAAACTATAGAGAGATGCCTAGACGTATATTTTATTATTATTTTTTTCTTACTAAGAGCTAGGCTCATCTTACTTTGAAATCCACTTGCTGCGCATTTTGACGTTCCCAAACAGGTACAAGGATGCTGTGTTCATGAATATGCTAATTATTGTTCTATTTCTCTACTCAGTTATATGTATACACGTTATTATATGCAATGCTAACTAACTAAATAAATAAATAAATAAATAAATAAATAATCTTCTTTGTAAGTATATTGTATTAGGAATAAACTTATTATTAAACTTTTCACACGATTATTTTCATAATATGTAAAGATTATTTTATTTTATTTTTTCTGTTTAATATCTCACTAGGTATCATAAATTATTAATTATTTTAAATATTATAAAATTTACAGATGCAATAGTAAAATATATACACATTTCAATAGTTGATAAAAAGGATTTTACCCTTATCGAGGGTTGAAAAGCCGTTTCTACCCTCAGCTGGTTGTACATAAGGGTTGTAGTTGGTATGTTATACAATCATATGATAACTTATCTGAGGTTGTTAAGTAAAAATATAATTTTAAGAGAAAAAGTTAGCTTTATTTATTATCAGCAGATCTTTTAAAGCTTTTGCTCTGGTTCCTAGTTGTTATACTTTACAGAATAAATAGAAATATAATCAATTGGTTTAAAATAATACAAAAATACAAACGAGAAATAGAAATTATTGAATTTATGAGTTTAATAAATTAAATAACAATAATAATTCTTATCGAGTTGTCAAGTACAGCCGATTATGTCCAGTTAAACTATATATAAGGATATATAACGACAACAGCACGATCCAATTAAAATAAAATAAATTACCTCGAAAGATATATAATAATAATTCTAGTCACGTAGTGCGTTGTCGCAGACTTTAAACTCGTCGTGAGGATTATTCCAGGCGGTTGGTTAGCCAGCCCCTTTTGTGCTTACTGTGTTCTTCCTTTTTGTCTTTCTCAGCTCTAATTCACCAGTACGAGCTTTATTCTATTTCACCTATTTACTACCAATGTGTTTATTCAATCAAGATATACTAGTTGTTATTATTAACTATGTTGTCAGTCGTTAATTACCTTTAATCTGAGATTTTCGACATAAATTTAGAAAATATTATTTAGTAATCTCTCAGAATCGCTGATGTACACCAAATTAAACGTTAATTAACTTCTGTAAATAACATCCCCAATATATGATATATGTTGCTTGTTACTAACTCTCGTATTAATCTCTTTTTCTCTTCATGCACAAATAGTATAGTATTAAACATAATCCTCGTAGTATTTGTCAAAAATAAATATAATTTTAATTTATTTTGACTTACTTTTAACTCTGTTATTTATAATTTAATCTATAAAAGTTATTAATCAAATAATATGTTATTTTAAAAGTAAGAGAAAATGTAAATAATGTATATTCAATACGTTAAAGTCGATTGAAAACAAGTAAATTGTGAAAAAAAAGTTACAAGCTTTATGATCTATTTAAATTCTCATCACTTGACCTTATTCTCTATTCTGCGGTTGCTTCTCCGCTCTTTTACACCAAAAGCATTGTTATCAATTATTATTATTATTATTATTATGCAGTTAGTAAATTATTACCGCGTATTCAATAAAATTATATACTTTTATTATCTAGTAAATTAGCAATTGTTATTTAGACAATTAATTGTGATGCTTTGTGTTAAAGTTTTGAAATTGTCAAAGTTGAGAGAAAGGAAAAAGGAAAAAGAGAAGTTGTAACAATAAAATTAACACAATTACCATTTATATTGTCTAAAATAGCCGGGACTTTTAGGGGAATGAATGTTAATTTTATAAAACTCTATTACCTCTTCCGTACACTCACCATTTTTTATTTTTACTCCTCAACTTTTAGTTTTTTCGCTCATTTAAACTTTTCTACACTAATCTATATTTATAAAATGAATAAATAGTATCAATTTTAAAAGTAAGTTTTATTTATTTAATTGTTTTTATATACTTTCACCTCATCCGAATAGTGATTGCGGTTTATACTTACAGAAATACATTCAAATATTATTTTCAACTCACGGGTTAATTTAAATAAAAAATAGGTCAAGGTTTTTTGAGGAGGAAAATAACGATTTAAATAATATAATAAAACAGTATAAATGTTATTGCTTATCATTATTTTTATATAAATATATAAAATTATCAATAAAATTTAATAGCAGTGGGAAAAAGATATAGTAGAGAAGTAGCAGTTAATCTACTCTTGAAAATACACCGCAACCCTCGAGCCCGCAACTCTTGAAGAGGGTGTTGGGAAAAAAAAAAAAAAAAAAACGAGACCCCAAGGACTCATATCCAGTCGGTTAGACTATGCTCGAGTTTCACAGGCAAAAGTAAAGGTATAGGTAAAGGTAAAGGTAAAGGCAAAGGCAAACGTAAAGGAAATAAAAAACAAAAAGGAAAAGGTAAAGGCTCCATAACCACTTAATTATTGTCACTGAATTTTTTATCTGATAAAGAGTACGACTAGAAAATGAAACTTGAAGATTTAAAACCGGCAGACAAAATGCAAATTTGATTTTAAACTTTAAATTTTTTCTACTCCAGTATAAACATTTATATATACTTGTCTAATTTAACTCGAGAGAGTCTCAAGTTTATTCAAATTTTAATCCCAATTTAATTAGACGTTACTTATGTAACTGTAGGGTAAGACTTTTTTTTTTTTCTTTTTATAATTTTTCTCCGACTTTAAAACTTTTTCGGTTGTCATTATAAATCCTAAATGCTATTAATTATTACTAAAGCTTTAACTTGATTAATATAACGATTTTATTTATGATTTTTTAAATTGTAAAATATTGTAAAAGGAAATTTTTCTTTAGTTGATGTTATTAATGTTGTAAATTGAACGAAAGAATTTTTCATTTAATTTGAAAATTAAAAAGTAATTGACTAACCGAGTGAATAGTGAGCCGTATAAAATAACATTAAAGTATAATTGGTGGTTTAATTAAGCGACCGGAAAAGGAAGAATTTACAAAAGTGAGTTATGTATAAGTATAGGGTAATATTTCGTGGGTTAACTGGCTTACTTGACTAATACATAACATACTTTATTGTTTACACAGAGTACTCTTGCGTGCATTCACTTGGGACAAATATGTTTGTAGACTCGTTACCCGTTACCTACCCAGACTCAGCTCCAATTCCTCCACATTATTATCCTATATATCTTTCCCCCAGCATACAATCCTATTAAAGACAATACTATTTTATACCACTTTGTACATTTAGTACACTCAGTACACTCTCTGTAATCATCTGATCATTTAACTGCCAACTACTTGATAAACTTTCGACTAAAAATGATTAATTATATTTTTCATTTTAAATTATAATTCAATTTATAACAGATAAAAGCATAAAATAGAAAAAAAAAACCAAGGTACTTAAAAGCTCAAGTTTTATCACCGGAAAAATTTAACTTTTACTCAAACGGTATTTAAAGCCCGTTGGTAGTTAATAAAATAAAAAATAATCGTCGTTTGTGCCTTTATACAAGGTGGTACAACTTTTATTAACTACGCCAGAGTACAAATGAATATATATATATATATATATGGCTTGGCTATTATTTTTAATTTATTTTCCTAATTGTAAGTTATTCTTCTCATAGTATCCTTCTCAGCATTAACTTTTAATTATTTAAAAAAATATAAATACACAATAAAAATGATTAACCTACGGAATAAATATAAATAATGATAATAATAATAATAATAATAATAATAATAATATGACATTAAAGTATTTATTATTAGATTTTTTTTCAAAATTTTTTTTTTCTTTTCATTATATTTACATACATTATTGATGATTTATACTCAAGTATTGTTAATCATATAATATAATATCAATTAAAACATTAGTAAATATTTTAAAAGGAATTTGGTAGCTTTTGAAGAGTTTAAAAAATTCGTCGGATAATATTAAAACTTTATTTTTATAATTAACGTTGAATTTTCATTAAGGTTAAAAGTTTGTACAGTATAAAAAAAATTTTAAAAGCTTTATCAAAAAAAATAACAATAATTAAATAAACAACATTTTATATTTATATAAATAAAAAAAATAATTAAGCTAGTAAAAATCGAACGAAGGAAAGCCCTTCCATGTTATATTAAATTGCTATTATTATTGTTATTATTTTATTGGAAGGCTTCCCTTCATCGAGGATATTTAAATTATATTTGTTTAATATTCTTCACAACCCAATTTGTAAAATAAAAATCATTAAACTTTTCTATTATTAATATCATCGTTATTATTGATTTTTTTTTTTTTTTCGTTATAGTTAACATTCTCACATATTTAAAGTGATTGAATTTATAAGCAATTAGCCCACGGCTAAGTCAACAACTTATAAATAATATAAATAAATCAAGGTGTGACTGAGTTATTAAAAATAACCCGGTAATTGTAAAAAATAACAATAAAACTTGGCACGCATGCACATAAATTTACAGTTTATCGTATAATGATTGTAGTAATAATAATAATAATAATAATAATAATAATAATAATAATAGAAAAGTGACTAGTGGCGTGTGTAAGTTCACGTTGGATAGAGACTGGAGAATGTTGGTATCCTCCAGCTGACGGTGGCCAACAACGAAGCCAGAAAGTTACTTGCAAGTATCACTGGGCTCGGGTTCCGTCTGTCACCACCGTGCATGGCAGCTGGTTTTTCTTCTTCTGTTGTTTCAAATAAACTTTTATTATTCAAATAACTTGAATAATGATAATAATAATAAAATTACCTTCTATAACGTGAATATTTACGGAAGATGCTTCAGCATTGCTGGGTAAACAGGTATAATTTCCACCGTGAGTCGTTTTTATTTTATCAACCTTGAGAATAGATCCATTCTCAGTTAGCTCAACTTTAACCAAAGGATCCGCATCGTAATTAATCATTCGGCCTTGCAGATACCAAAATACGAAATTGGGTGGCTCGGTGGCTGCCATCAGCTGGCACTCTAGTTTCAAACTCGAGCCCTGTTTAACATGGAGATCCGGACCGCCCGGGATCACCGAGTAGGCTTCTGTTACTGCCAGACGTACAAAGTGTTGCTCTACTGGATACGTTGCAATCTGCATTCATTCATTAATAATAATAATAATAATTATTATTATTATATTTATTTATTTAGTTAGTTATTTAATACCTGACACTCGTAAAGACCCGCATCATCGAGTGTTACATGACGAATAACAAGTGCCCAGTCAGCGCTGGATACTCTAATCATAAATCTGGTATCCACAGAATGTGTTGCCGTTCCTACAGTCAGCAATTGTCTATCTCTCCTTCTTACCCACGTCACCTATAACAGTAACAGTAACATATTTTATTTTATCAACACAAGTTATAAAACCCAACATTTTATTCTCATCGATTTATACTATATTGTCTTTAATTATTTAATCGATATTATTCTTGATGACTTTAACTATCAGTTAGAGAAGAATCAATCATCTATTTTTAAACAAATTTTCGTTGATTAATTCATCACACTTGAAATCCTTCAAGAATAACCAGTTTAATTTTTAATAAAAAGGAATATAAAAAGACCGAGGCTAACAAATTTCTTCGAGAACACTTATTTAAAAATATTACTGCTAATGTGCATTATGTATTTTTAATTAAACTTTTTAATATATAAAAAAAATATACCAGAGTTTTTTTAATTTTCTTTTATAGTTTAATTAGTCACTGTGTCGAGTATATAACTTTATATAGAGTTTTATCACTTGTTTTTAAATTTATTAATAATAATATTTAATTTAAAATGTTTCGGGTCGCAACTTTTTAATCAATGTAATTAAAGTTTAATAAATAAAATTTCTATGTTTTGTATTAATAAATAATCAATCAACCAGTATATAATTGAAGATTTAAATTAAGTATTAAAAGGAGAATAAATTTTAGCTAAATCGAGAATATTATTATATAATCGTTCCATCACACGCTATTTTAAGTTATTTAAGTTGTAAAAGACAAACTCTATTCGAATTGATTAATTAAGCTAAACTAGAGTAATAATAATAATAATAATAATAATAAAAGTAAGTATATGGTACATAAAGTTGTCTCTATCAGGAATGTAAGCGCCTGTAATTCGACAGTATAACTGTGCAACTGTGAGCTTTATAAGCTGTAAGATCTTAACCTGGTGGGTGTTGATGAGGTTTGCCCGGGCGAAACTAAAATCAGTAGCTACTCCTCCTCTCTTTCCTCCTCTCTGGTCGCTCATCTCGAGAATACTATTATTATATATAGGGACCTGGATTAGTGAGAACCATGCATAACCTGGTGGCATAACCAGCCGGGATTATTCAGCTATTTCAATATCGTATCACCAAGATTCCTTCCTTCCTTACCCTTACCCTTACCCTTACCCTTTACCTTCCTTCTATGAGTTATTGTTAATTATCTCTTAGAAATACTTAGTCATTGACACAATTGAAACAATAACAATAATAGAGTGAAAAATTGATTTAGTTTTTAGCGAATAATCACCGAAAAGGTCATTATAGTATATTGGTATAAACGCGTGATTGTATAAAATACATAACGATAAAAGTTATTTCTGCTGTCAGGACTATTATTGTAATCGCGTGCGCCAACTGATAGTGATAATAGTATGACTGATGATGTATAGACAAAGCGATAAATGTTATAGCAAACATTGTGCCTTTGATATCCATAATTATATTCCTCGTTATTTATATCAATAACTTAAATAGTCACGCATCCTCAATTATTTTATTATCCACGATAAAAAATATTAAAATTTTTTTTTAATCCTTTGATAAACTCATTTATACTAATTTTATATATTTTTTCGAGTCATTTGTACTTGTAAAATATATAAAATGTATCTTTGTCGAGCACTTGTCGAGAACTAAAAAAGTACTTTGAAATATTTCAACCGTTTAAAAGCTTAAAATTTTTAAGAGGAGTTTAAACTTAATATAAATCAGTAAAAGGGGATTTTATCGAATTACAGAATCCGATACACATTTTAAATAAAAAATAAAAATATCGTTTTAATTCAATTAATACATAAAAAATATACTCCATGTATTTCAGTCGGATTATTTAGTTAATTTTTATCATCTAAACGATTAATAAATTTATTGTTTAATTCAAGATAAAACAATAAAATTAATAGTAATTTTAGACTGTTGTTTTAATAAGCAGCATTTACTGTTTTAAAATAATGTAATCGTGAGATTTTTATACTTATACCAAGTAATTTTGTCTTATCGCGTTATCACGTGCATGGTAATCACTAATAAAAACTATCTACAATATACATGGTCTTAACTACACTCGCTCTATTTAGTTTTTCGAATTACTCAATCCTCGATTGGTCGATCTAATAATGATCGTACCTTTATTCTACCTAAATAAAATACTGTTTTACTATGCTCACTATAGTTTAATTGTCAAAAATAAAAATAAAAACTAATTTCAGTGTTAATTAATTTTCATTGATAGGTACATTAAATAATAATAATTTTTTCACCGACACAGTTACAGTTATAGTCTGACAGCTAAGGTGATATTTTATTGTCAAAATATGACATTTATAATATCATCGTATATTTTATCGACGATCGAAATCAATTTTGAAACTAATATTACAATTCCGTAAAGTTATGACTTATTGTGTTAAAAGCACATTATGTGAAAATATAACATGGCAGATTTAAATGATCATCAATCTATTTTTATCAAAATTTATTTATATTCAGTTCAAAAATTAAATATAAATCGATATTAAAACGTCGAGATCGTTTTATACCATTAAAATATAATTATTAATACCGAGTGCTAAGCTGCGTCAGTACTTGTTCTATTTTATCTTTATTACTTTTTCTTTAAATATTTAATATTTAAAATTTATCGCTTTCAGAGCTGTCACTCTATAATTTTACTGTTGATAACATCTTCCTTCTTGTAATTTAAGATGAATTTTATTCAAACTATAGATTTACCATAATCGAGATAATGTAAAATTAATTAGGAAAGGTTAAAAAAAATAATTTTTATATTTTGATTTATAAACAGCTGAAATGTTAACACTCGCAGTCATAATAATAATAATAATAATAATAATTATTATTATTATTATAATGAGATATGATATTAATTAACAGTACCAATAGTTTGTTGAAATAAAATGATAATTAGTTATTATTTATGGTTTAATTAATAGAAATTAATGAACGAAAAAGTAAAGGAAAGGACAGTAGGATAGGATGTTGCCATAAAATTGTCTGACAGTTTATAAATTATTGTGATTAACAATCGTGTAGCGGGAGTTGCGCTATGTTAAAACTTGATGTAATCTCGATGTAAACTTGCTGACAAACTAATTACAAGTACCACTAATTAACATATTCCATCCTTTGATAACTTATACTTTTTTATAAACTAACAGATAAATTTAAATGATACTCTGATAAATTATTGTAAAATATAAATTTCACTATACGATCTGGTTAAATTTATTTTCATATATATCGACAATAAAATAGATTACTTAAAAATTAACCTTCCTAATAATATATAATATTTCATACACCGATTATTCTTTAAGTATTTATTTATCAAATTTTATAGAATTTACTGTAGTCTGACATCTATATAATAGAAATACGCATTATACATTATTAATTGTCTCAACTTTGATAAATATATGAAAGGGGGATGAAAAATATTTGTGAGATAAAAATGAAAGAAATATAAATAAAAGTTATGATGATGACTGATGAGTAATCTTTATATCAAGATTAAATTAGAAAAAAAAAAAGAAAGACAAAAGTTATGTCCTCTTTTTAAAGTATTATTATCGACAGATATTGTTCTCCCTATATTTTTTCCTTCTCTTTGCATTTTCATGAGAAATATTTTGCTTCAATAAATATATACATTTTATAATATATATTTTTTCTCCAATAAATAGTTAAAATGAAATAAAATCTAATAAACGTTGATGCTATTACTGAGTAATTATATGATAATTAATAAAATAAAAAGTAAAGCAAGAAAAAAAAATAAAAAATACTTACAATTCCCGCTCCAGGTTCACTAAATTTACACGGTAATGTTGCAGTTCCACCTTTCTGTGCGACTATTTCACGTGCTCGAGCTCCAACTACTTGTTCAGCGGGTTTATTATTCTCATTTGCCGAGACAAGAGCATTATCACCATTTGTCTTCTTCTGTTGTTGCTGTTGCTGTTGCTGCTGCTGCTGCTGCTGCTGCATTGCTTTGCTTTCTGTATCATTTAATAAATATTATTTATAAATTTATAAGCAACGAGTTGTCAATAAATATAATATTATTTAAACAATAATTATAGTTAATTGAATAAACTTTATAATAGAATACATATATAAGACCGAATAAGATACCGAGACAATATACCAAAAGTTTTGTTAAATTAATTTAAAGGGAAGATTCTTTGGTTAGATTATATGTATATCTAATATAAATAAAGTTAGACATTATTTACCGCATAGCAGATGTCGGTAAAGTATTTATTTTTAAATTTTTATCCATGGATCGACAAAGATATCAATCTGTAGCATTTCCATTAAATTGTCGCTGGAAATTTTAGCCCACTTAACCGTAATTAAAGGTCGATTATAATTAATTTAACGAGTAATGTGTATATATTGAGGTATAATTATTTCGGTGAGTTAACAATTAAATGAGCAATCTAAGTGGATATTTACTCATTAACTAGAGCATCAGTCACTGATCAGGGGCTCAGGGGTATTCATGCTAATGTTAATTGTTTAAATATATACATATATTAAAAAAAAAAAAAAAAAAAAAAATAAAACGAAATCCTCTTTAGTGGTAGACTCGCTAAATCAAGACAAAGTATACTGTGCGTCGCATGTATAATTTATTATTAAAGTTATATATCCTCATTGACATAATTCATAATCAGGTGTTGGTCTGTTTGTCACGTCGTCAACTTTAAAGCCTATTTTACTGTAAGTATATAGGAGTTGAGAAGGAGTACCGCTAACTTGATGATATGAATTGTGTCTACATATAAACTACTATCTAGTCAGTAAGTTAGGATTTACAAACACCTTCAATCCATTAACCCCCATTCAGAAATAACTTTTCAAGTCTGATTTTATTTTTTATTTATTCAACTAAACTATTTTTATTGTAAACTCTATACTAATATTATATAACTTGTTAGACATTTTAACCGCTTTTACCACGATAAACGCTGTGTGTGTATTTACTTAACTTAAATTCTTTTTAATAATAATAAAAAAAATAAAAGTATTAAAAGTAATAAATAGTTTTTTGGCTCCGAGATTTTTATTTCCGATAGCTTAAAAGTCTCAAAAGACTGGAGTTTCTCCACAGAAACAAAAAAGAAGAATACAATAATATACATGAGATTACGATGACGTAACAGCGGAACGGCGGAACGGCAGAACGACTATTGGATCTTTTCCAGTTTTCGCAAATATTTCGTTAACCAAATTTATGTATCGTCTATCCAACTCTCTTGCAAAATTGAGCAACGATCCATAACCGAATATATTATATATATATATAATAAAATTAAATTTATATAACAGATTTTTATGTCTTACCTGTAAAGTATAAATTTATCTCGAACACGAGAGTCACTAGAATTAAAGCTATCCTCATGATTTTAATAAATATATATATTATTCATTAAATAGTTTGAATCATCTCGTAATCTGTAACATAAAATAGTAATCAATTTATGATAAGAGTTATTACATTATAGTTTAATTGAAAGTTATTTTGTATAAACGCAATATTATTTATTCTAAATAAAAAGTCTAGATGAAATATAGGGTGATAGGGTGATAGGGTGATAGGGTGATAGAGTCGATGGCTCAATAAAGCACACGTGTGATTGGAAATTTTCAATCGAGAAATGGAAGCCCGAGGCAAACAAAAGAGAAAGATGCTTTTTGTCGGTAGGTCACGTTGATTTTTTTTCCATCCACTTTACGTACGTGCTCTCAATTTTTTTTTTTATTATTTTTACTATAGATTACTGACTTTGCAAAGTCTATTAATTTTTCTTTTATTATATTTTATTTTAATTAAAATTATGGATAAGTAGTTTTGTTAAAACTTAAATTAATAATAATTATATAACAAATTAAACTATCCTCCTGCCAGACGAACCAGTATCATTATAATAATAATAATAATTATTATTATTATTATTATCATCATCATAAGTATTTGAATAATTTTATTCTCTTAAAGTTTAGCAATAAAACAATTTATAAGTTTGTAAGAGTGATCGTGAAACTTGAATAAGTCCGATATAATAAAGTTCTTGAAGAACATTCACATTGAAACAAATCACTGAATAATATTATATACTTAAAGTACTTATTGCATACAGACCAATTCCTCTTGGTCAAAGTTACACTAATTGTTAATAATAACAATAAGTCTATTTAAAAATAAATTACAGTTCAAACGTTCAAATATTTTTATAAATTTATATTTAAATGATATTATAAATTAAAAATAAGTACAATTACATTAATGAATAAACAATAAAATAGATATACACGGGTAAAATGAAAAATAAAAATTTATCACCGGAAACCATTTAAACTGAACGATAAATATTCAACTGCAATCATTAATTTCCATTTATTAAAATGCAAATATAAACTCTTTGCATGATTTATTAATTAATCTTTTTAGTAATATATAATTTTTTTATAAATGAAAGATGTGTGTACACTGTACATAATTATTTGTTATTTTTATCATCGCTAAATTTATAAATTTATTAGCGCATTATTTATTATTTATTATATGCATCATGTGATACGATAATATATTGGATTAATAAATTCTGTGGTTCGTTATGAAATACAAGAAAAGCTGCTGCGATAAAAATAAATAATTAAAACCAAAAACAAAAAAAGATTTATAAATATAAATATAATGATATATATAGTTTAAAATGTCGAGTACACGCGGGATCTCTTGTCTTTACCACCGGTTATTTTTTTATTTTTTATTTTTTATTTTTTATTTTTTATTTTTCATTTTTTTTTTTTTGACCATCTATTACTTCTTTATGATCCACCTAGGTATATAATGAATATCTGGTAGAATTATGAAAATGAATAATAAATGGTAAAGCCTGAAAATGAAAATAAAAAAATATTTTGTGCATAGAAGTATAATGAATCGTAAAAAGTAAAAAAATAAAAAAATTTAAAAAACGTATGCAGAGCAAATGAAGCTATGGAAAACGAGCTTACTAAATAACCGTGATTACGAGCAAACAACAAAACCAACAGCACCAATGTGTTTCACGTTTCGCCTTTCCTCTGCATTCTCATCATCAGAGTTTATGCACTACTCTATTCGACTATTCGAGCAGTTTACAATATTCTTTAATATTTATACATATTTTTATTAATGTCACGCTCCGTGTATTATTGCAATAAAAAAATACAAGTAAATTTTTTTTTCCTACCGTAGTCAACTATAATACCTTATACATGAATTGTTAAATTTTCGAAAAAATATAAATTGAAATGGCTAGTGATAATATAATCACAATAAAATTAAGAGTATTAATCAGGTGAAACCTCTGAAATGCGAGTATTATCAGTTTTGTCGATGGATTTACTCTAATCTCTTACACGATGAGTTTTACCCAATCGGTTTTTGTGGAGCTTCACAAACGTTGACGTCATATCTTCTCACACTATTACAACCAAAATATATAAATACTAATTCCCTAATTTACCAATTCAATCGTTTCAATAAATACAATAAGAAAAAAGTAAAAAATTTTTTTTTATTTTATTAAAATATTATCCTATAATTCGGATATTTTATTTATAAAAAAAAAATTTAATTTAAATAGTAATATCGATACAATTTGAATAAATTAAATTGAATGTATCTAAAAATTGTATTTAAAATTAACAATAATGAATTTACTGTTTATAAAGTAAGTGAAAGAGTGTTGAATAGAATTGAAAAATAAATAAAATTACCAGAGAAATAAAAGTCTTCCTTGTTCCTGGAGGCATTTTATTATCGTTTCTCGTAAATTGAGTTTCGCTAAAAAGTTAAGTAAGTAAAGTCTTCTATTGTTAGACAATTAATACTACTGATGGCCTGATTAATTTAAGTTTACCGAGCAGATATACAATATTATTTCAATACAGAGTTAGTATACTCGTCTTATGTTGACGACAATAATTATAATTATTTGTCTGTGGATTTAAAAAATTATAATTTTCATCAACGTTACTCATTCATTGTTAGATTTTTTTATTAATTAGAGAATAAATTTATTTTATAATACATATATAAATAAAAGCAATTAGAAAAGTTGATACCGCATAGACTATGGTATAGACTGGTTGATTGCGGCCACGGTTGTAAGAATCGTCGGTACCGTCTACTCGTTTGTTCAGAAAACTTGAGAGAATAAAATAAGTGGATCGCTATTAATCGTAAGTTGTTAAAGCTCATAGTTTTAGCTGGTCTACTGAAAGCCTAAGGCATCACCTACATCTACATCTACGACTATACTTTCCTAAAGTTAAACCACTAAAATCCAAACTCGAATTAAAATTCGTTTCGCGTTCTCTTTAATTATCTTATACCGCTACCATACTCCTACTGCCTATATCAACTTTTTAATATTTATTTTTAGTTAAAACTTAATTATTATTATTATTATTTAGTTTTATAATTAAAACAAAATTTATAAATTAATTTTCACCATTTAATTGTAAGATAAACTTTTATCATTATATTTTTTTTACATTAATAATAGAAATAATATCTTAAGGTTATTATTTGTTAGGGAAATAAATAAATAAAACACAGATGGAGCTAAATAAAACTAAATTTTGGAAGTATTCGTTGGATGTAATCCCAAATGAATCAAGAGGTGAAATTTCTTGAGAATTTTCTCAAGTCGGTAACGAATTAAGCTCTAGGTAGAATGAAAATAATCTTAAGCCGATTAAGAAAGGGATAATTCAAGTACCACTGTTCAACTTGGACATGATTGATTCAAGAATAATCCAACCAAGTTCGTAACTTTTTTTTTTTTTTCTTTTATTTCATTTTTTTTAACCCGCTAGAGGTCAACATAAGTTTAAATTGTGGATTCAATTTTTCATTTCCCTTGTATTATTAATTTATTGTTTGGCTCTTTTTTTTTATAATAAAATTATACATTGATCATTTTGTTACAAAAGGGCAACAAATGAATATAGTAGAGTGAAATATAAATTAGACTAACAATGTTCTCTCTTCTTATACCAACGTCCACTTATAATAATAGCATAAATAGTATATTGACAACGCGACTACACCTAACACTCACTATTATACGGTAAAATTTATCATATCACTAGCACTAGACATTGAAATGCTGACGATAAATCGATAAACTATTGAGATATGATTGGACGTTACTCCAAAATGGACACGAGAATACGAGAATACGATAATACGATAATAAACGTTTATTATTATAAATTGCTCATACATACTCCGTGGAAATTTTTCTCTCAGACAAAAAAAAAAGAAGAAACTTTTAAAAATAATTATTTTATTTTATTTTATTTACTGAGCTAAATAATAAAAAGTAATTATGCAAATCTAAATTTAAATCGACCGCGTAATACGTGATAAAATCACTGAGTTTTAATAATATTGCTGAAAATTTATTTTCAGAATAATACCACCGGTGATTAAGATCAGTGATTAATAACTTAAGGGGTGGTTTTTGCTGTTGATAAAACCTATGTCGTTAGACATTAGATATATTAGACATTGAGCATTACAATTACATTAGCCATTTTACTTGATTCATGGTACAACTATAATTTAGCCAATTGTAAGAACTTTAACCAACTATCAACAAGTTTGTAGTAGAATTAAAAATTACAAACAGGAAAACTAAACTAAACTAAACTAACCACGTTGTTATTAATAAATTAAATATCCATAGCTCTAAATTAAGGTACTTTCCACTGTTGTACTACTATTATTAGGATTAAAAATACAGAATACAGTATTCTACGAGAAATATTTAAGTACTTTGACCTAGTGTCTATTATTATTATTATTATTATTATTATAAAAAGTAAAACTAAAAGCCTCAAAGATTATTCTCCCGCATGATGTGAAGGAAAATACGTACATTATACTATAAAACGGATAATAACTGCTCCCAGCGTCACCATACTATCCGATTATTACACTCTATGTAATAAATATGATTAGACCAAAGTTTTTAACGACTCGTACCACCTACTAGTTAACCATAATAATAACAATATATTTAATTAGACATGCATATTTTATAATTTATCGCTTTTATAAAAAATTATCAACTTGAGATATATATTTTATACAAACGAGGGATGAGTGATGACCTAAACTAAACTTTAACTAATTAAATCCATAATTTAACATCCTTAACAAGTTTTGCTAAGCATTATTTTGTTAATTTTATATTTTGACGTTATTATTATTAAATCACCTCGTTTGTATTGTTTTAATCAACCACACACATCTTTTTACGAGATACACTATAATTACTATTATTATTTAATAGTAATTATTTAATATTCACCGTTGTACTTAACAACATGTCATAGTCTATTAAATAAAATAACATTATATTTATAATTTTTAGTTTTAAAAGAAAATAAAAAAGCTTTTTTAAATCAAATCTCTTATTTTTTACTGTTATTATTATCACCATTACATATTTCCTCTATTTTCAATAAACAAAATATTAATTGAAAATAAAATTTTAATTGTTTTAGTTGTTAAATGAATTTACTCCAAATAGCATCATCAAAAATAATAATAACTGGAGCAACCGTTTTATAAAATAAAAATGAAAATTAAAATAAAAAAAATAAAAAATTGTTTTGTTTTACAAAAAAGTTTGAATTTTCATCGATTTGCAACGTATAGTTTTCATGCAAATGTAAATACTGGAGTAACGAAATGGCTTACGATTCTCAGTAAACGTATGTATGTATGTATATTTCGTGACTAGAAAAAAAAAAAAAAAAAAAAAAAAGTTGTTAAGTTGAGAACAAATGAAACAACTAAGCCATTCGTTAGATTATGTATTCACCTCTTTTAACAAGTTAAATATCTTTTTATTATAATAGAATATTTGTTTTCAAAAAATTTTATTTACTGTAATTTTAGTTATATAAATAGAAGGTTAAAATACAAAATCGAAGGTATAAACGAATTAAAAAAAAAAAAAAAAACAGAGGTCAATCATTGCATATATTTTATTAACAAAGAGATCTGCCAATACGATAACAAAATACATAAAATAAATTTTTTAACAAAATTAACTTTACCTGAAAAGTGTGACCCAAACGTTTTAAATTAAATCGTTTAATCAATTGGAATAGTTGTTTTTTTATTTTATTTTGTTTTATTTTATTCGTACTTTCTTTATTTATTTTCTTTTTTTTTTTGGGAATTGTCCCTTGTAATTGGTCAAAATGGTACTTAGCTTACGTACCAATTGATCACCATTTGGTCGTTTCAATGACTCTTGAAATGATGGCACACACGTGTGACATGTATTTTTATTTATACGCCGTACGTGATCACGCATGACGATTGATGAATCAACAGTAGTATTGTCTACGTGTCTATATGTATATGTATATTTATATGTACATGACAATTAATAATGCTTTATATGAGTGACATTACCTTTGAAAAAAAATAAATATTCTCTTTTATGTTTTATTTTTATTTTATTTCTACAAATTTGATAAATAAAAAAAAAAAAAAAAAAAAAAAAAAAACTTGAAGAATTTTATTATAAAAGTTTATCAACATACAGATAAAATAAAAAATATTATAGAGCATCATGCAGTGACATTATATCTGTCTTGCCCTTAGGAAATGATGCTTGAGCGCATTACGCCGAGTCAGCTTTTCAAGTTATAATCAAGCAAGAAAGAGAAAAATAAAGAACAAAAAGATAAAAGAATAAAAGAGTAAGAAAATAAAAAAATGATAGAAATAAAAAGGTTAATGTGAGATTCTGAGAGTATAAAAATTTGTGAAACTTGAAAAAAAATCTACTCTCATACGTCAGCTCAAAAAGATTGTTGTGTCCCGTATACTTTAGTAGTACACATACAAAGTTTCATACTGATGGTACTGGTAACGATAGAAATGGAGATCAAGATGGAAATGGAGATAAAAGAGATAGAAATAGAAATAGAGATGGTGATAGTGATTGTGACGGTATTGATCCTGAAAATCGACTACTATACACTATATACCCCAGTGGACCGACTACGGAAAACTCGAGGATCCTTAAACAAAGATAACAAAAAAATAAAGAATAGAAAATAAACTATGAGGTCGAGTACGTTTGTTTCATGAATCAATTCTTTATATTATTTCCTGAGCAAGACTTAGCAAGAGAGCAATGAGATTCTCTCATGTAACATCAGCTACTTGTTTTTCTACTTGAGCGCTTGGGAGGATTTATGGAGAATTAACTTTAATATATTTTTCTCAGCTTTTTTTAAGATAATTTTAAATAGTAATATTCGATAATACTTTTCTTCTTATTAACAATAATTATTTATCTTTGTAAAACTGTTTCCGCAAAAAATTGAAATTAAAAAAAAAAAAACGTAAAATCAAGTTAGTAACTCATTTTTATAAATGTTTATTATTAGTTACAAAACCTTTAAAGTTTCAAAGTTTTTTATTTTTTTCAAACTACTTTAAAACTTGGATATGGAAAAATTTCAAGTTTACTCATTTTTTATTGCAGATAACTTTAAAGTTGTAAAATCAAATTTATCACTTGCATAGCATCAATGTTTTTTTTTTTTTTTTTTTTTTTTTTTTTTTTTTGTTAAAAATTAACAATTAGCTTTTCTCACAAGATCAATCAACTTCAGGAAATTTTGTTTTTTTTTAAACTCGTTAAGAAATAATCACAACATTATTCACTACCTTTTTTTACAAGACTTTGATTAAATTTATTTTACTATAATAACTTTTTACTGAAATAACAAAAAAAAAAAGAAAAATGTTGAAGCTAAAAAAAGGTTTCACGGTTGAAGACATCTGACATCGAAAGATAATACCTAGTTACTTTTTTAAATTAAGAGCCATTCTCAGTGAATGTTTTACTCAATCTGTCGGACGACTGTTACCTCAAACCCAAAGAGTGACTTTCATTAAGAAAATAAAAAAACTAAAATCTAATTACATTCACGTTCAGTTTTCATACAACTCTATTTTTTTTTTTTTAACTTAATAATAGTATACTTATAGTTATATAGATATAAAGTATAATGTTATTATGGTTATGAGAATAGATGTTTAATAACCTTATGAATCATTGACTTGGTTGTCTGTGTGGTGGGGTGGCTATCTATAAATTGAAATTATACGTTGTATCGGTTAGGCGTAAGGGTCGTAACCCTTGACCGAGTTTCGTTAACGTTCGATAACACCAATAACGTGTATAATAAAACATTTAATCCGTGTATATGTTGATGCGTTAGACTGTTTCTATATAAGAAAATTTATTTAATTATTTATTTTTTATGTATTAGAAAATGTGAAGAAAAATTTGGTAGCTGATAAATAAAAGAAAATAATCCAGTCGAGTTACAAAGCTATCGAGTATTTTTCAATGACTTTAAAGCTTTTGAACATAGCTCGATCCACCGGGATCTAAGTGAAATTCTTCAGTATATCTAAAAGCCGTGTCATCCTGTCTGATCTCAAAGTATTGTTGTTGTTGTTGTTTTTGTTTTTTTTTATTTTTTTCTTTTGCGAAAGAAACAAAGTATAACGAGTAACCTATAGAAGAGCTTCTAGAGCTAAAGGTTACTACTATACGTAGAAAAGGCATTGAATTCCCGTGGTGATAAATTTCAATGTGAATCGACAGAATGAAAAGTAACGAGTGTGTCTTATAGTTATCCCTATCGTGTATATATATATATATATATATATATACATATTTTTTTATAAGATGTACAACTCGGGTTATTATATTATATATGTATATCCTTAGAAGAAGTATACATATACTCATATAGTATTGAAATTTAAGTACAAGGGTATACTTATGCTATTTTTCATTCATACCAACAACTCGACATTTTTTACGACATGAATAACATATTTTGCAACAATACTCTGTTATTAAGGTACTTGGACTCAGACCTAGTGAGTCTACTTGTCTGCATAAAATCATGCATCCGGACTTTTTTTATTTTTACATATATACACATACTATATATTTCTCTATATCTTTGTCTTTATGCAAAGTAGTTGGAGTATTATTGGATTTATTTTGATAAAAAAAGTATTTGATTGCAATATTATCTGTAATTAACAATTGACAGATTTGGTAATTCAAATGAAATTGATTTTTTGTGAATTTAGATTGGATGTGACCAACAAGACCACAAAGAGGTGATGATCAGATACCCACAAAATGGTGGAACTAATTCTCTTTACCCTAGATAAATGTTTAATTAGATTGTTTACGCAACTCTTTTATTCAATACTATACAGAATGATTGATTGTTAAAAAAAAAAAATTAAAAAAATAGTTTTTATTTGTTTATTTCAATACTCAACAGTGGTATTCAAAAATTAGCTGTCTCAACACTCGGTTTTTCTATTTTGTTCAGAGAAAAAGAAAAGTATAAAACAATGAAGCTGTATTGTATTTGTTTGTTTTTAGTAGGCCAACATTTTTATCTCTTAGTTAGTTTTTGTTTTTATTTATTCAAGACTATGATGAAAAAAAAAAAAGAAAGAAAGAAAGAAAAATAAAAAAAGAAATTGTTTAGAGTGTTGAGAAGAAATAGTTGTCAAGAAAGTAACGATAACAAAGACAACTTTGAAAACAAATAATGATCCTAACTAACCATAACTTCAGGACTATCATCCACTTGCTGGTTACGTTGGATGTACCCTTTAAAAGAGGGTCAACTGGAGGAAGTAAGGTATCAAGTGAGTACCAACTTGCGATGAGGTTTATAAGCCAAGATACAACCGTAAGACCAACCCTCCTAGCTACGACTTTATATAATAATAATAATAATAATATAATATAGATAATAATAACACTACTGCAAGAACTACCAGTAATAAACTCAACAAAACTGTTTATAGCCACTACCGTTAGACGATCAACTTGTACAACAACTTTATTATTATTATTATTATGTTTTATACTTTACATGCGTGTATAAAACAATACAATATCTCATAAAATATATTTCACCAAGTAGAATAACTGGAAAAAAAAAAAAAAAAAAAAAAAAAAAAAAAAAAAAAAAAAAATGATTACTTTTGAGTTTTAATTAATTATCAATAACAATGCATCAATCACATTGTCATCTTGAAAATATCAACATTTATTTCTATTATGTAGAACAGAGTTGTTGGCTTAGCTCAATATATAAATTATTTTCGACAAGATAAACGTTTGTAAGCCGGCTTACATTCATAAATATTTATACAATAATGTAGAAGAAAAAGGAACGAAGGAGTTACGTAGAAATAAATGCATGAGTTTATCCTACCTTGATGCTATTTTTATTATTATTTGCGGACAATTTCATGAAAATAACTTTCGCATGTGGGATTGATAATGTACTTGTGAAACTGTATGTGAGAAAAGGATTCGAGGGTTTATAATTCTCGTGTTGGCTTGCAACTTCTCGGAGTTCCAAGTAGTTTGTTATTCTATGGATTCAGGTAACAGTATGTGTGTGTGTGTAAAGGTCAGTTAGATTTTTCGTGCTAAGCAATATTAAATGCATTGTATTTTATTGTTTCAAAAGCGTTTGTTTATAAAAATAAATAATTAGTGGTATTTTTAAATCAATATAACTTAAAATATATATAGTTATTCTAATAACTGCAATGTAGATTATTAACCCAAGTGATATTTAACATTGTATATATTAGTTGTGTGTTTTAATTTTTTTTAATAAAGCAAAAAAGATGCAGTCTCTTAAAATCTTTCTTTTGGTTTTATACTTAAGCATGAATCTGAAATAGGGATACAATACACTACAAAGTAAATATTCGAGTAGTAGGAGCAGATGCGGTGTAGGGTTGGATGGGGTTACTTTTATATCTTCAGTAGACCGAAACGCATAACACACGTCCTTCCTTTTTACAAGAGAAAGGGTTTTTCTCATCCATCCTCTTATCCTCTTATCCTTTCACCATATACCATACACCAGTTTCCATTATATCATTTTTTATTATTTTGGTTAAACTTTGTACCACGACTACAGACAACACTCCCTTATTTCCCTTGAATCCTTTTTTCCCCTTTATCATCACTTGCGGTTGCGGCGATTTTATACTCTTTCTTTTGGTAGCTTGCGACTCTGGTTAAAATGAAAAATAAATTTAAAAATGAGAAATAACTGAGGGTGTCACTTTGGTTGAGATTATAATAAGGATAAACTCTAAGAGTGGATGAGGGTGAATGTGAGTGGATGAGAAACAAACAGAGAACCGAGCTTTAATGGTTTTTAGAGAGTAAAAACCAGATGGAAGAAAGAGTTGAATTTCGGTTAAATTAAGAGCTCGCTCATTTAGACGTCTTATCTCAACTTATCTCACGCTTTACTTTGGTGCAGTAAAAGTCTGAGGGGTTATCTTTAATCTCGAGATCGTTCATTCCGGGCGTGTCGCTACCCTTACCTGCAATAACGTATAATCAACGCTCAAGGGCTTATACCATCAAAGCCATCAAAGCCATCAAAATCATCAAACCCACCAAATCCATCAAACCATCAAAAACATTCGACCATTTGACTATTCGTCCGTACTATTTCACTTAAAAATACTTAAAATATCATTAACATTATATTACTTTATATTCATTCAATTCAACATTTTAATCCCTTTTAATTTCAGAATTTTAAATCCTCTCGGAAAACTTTACTCTCAAAATTATTTAAATACGATTCATCGCATTAAAAAAAAAAAACATTTTAAATGCTTACTTTTGCATTTATGATTTATAAACTTTAACAAATAAGTATAATACCTTTTAATTTTAATTTTTTTTATCAATAAAAAATGATGTATCAAATATTAAACACTATAGTCATTCTTTATTATTGCTTCATAACAATCAAGTTTTATAACTTAATTAAAAAAAAAAAAAAAAAAACTAAAAACTAAAAACTAAATCACCAGCATTTAATTAAGTTAAAAAATATCAAAACACGTTTCACATTCACTTTATTTGATTATTATTAATTGAAAATCACTTGATGATAATTATTTAAAATAAACATAGAAATATTTAGAACAAGACATATCAATTGTGTTAATACTTGAATAATTATAAAAAATAATCAGAAATTTGAGGGATTTTTAAGAATTTGAACGATAAAAGCGACAAGAGCGGGAGAATTGAAAGTACTGGACAGCTAAGGGGATGCGTTTGAAACCACGCGACGTGTTGTAATGCTGGCGAGCGACTAAACCCCGTTTTAAACAACATACCTGGAAGCTGCGCACGCGCTCTACTATCTTATACAACAACTAACAAACCCCGGACCACAAGGGACTCGATCTTTCGTATACCTTTTATTCTTATATTTTTTATATTTTTTAGTGATGTATGACACGGAAAAACGGAAAATAAAAAAAAACAACTTTGTCTGTCAACTGAGAAACGATTGTCAAAAATCGTTTATTCTCATCGCATAATTTTATTCAATTAAAAAATAATAAAATGTAAGTTTTTTATTAAAATTATTTTTTTCATTATAATAAAAAATTTTACTGTTATTAAATTTTTATTCTTTTAGAGGGAGAAAATAAAAATCTCCAAATATTGAAAAATAATAAAAATGAAACTGTTTAAATGAAAATTTTTCATTACTACTAAATTCATGCCATTTATAAATTTTTTTTAGAGTAATTATTACAATTACTTTAATTAGTCAATTTAAATTTTATATCAATTATTTGAATAATAATAATAATAATAATAATAATAATAAAAGAGTAAGTGTATGTATATTTAAAATATGAAATAAAAAATAAAAAAAATGAACATGACTATATTTATTATGCAGTTACAAAATATATTTGCATATCAAAGACTGTTGTGATGGCTAAAGGTCTGATAGATGCAGATCCAACGACTAAAATATAACATGCAACGTAACAAGGTAACAACATCTTAGATTACATAATGTACCTTCTTTCTATCTTTTATCAATTTTAAAATTATTATTATTTATTTTGAAATTCTAATAGTTTTATTATTCACGCATAATTTTATTTTAAATAATTAATATGATAAATGTAAACATTTGTAAGACAAAAATTTGAATATTTAATCAATAAGTTAAATATGCAAAAAGTGGTTTTGTCATTAGTTATCACATCAGTAAATATAATATTTTATGCTGGAAGTAATAATTAAATAATAAACCGTCCTTTGTTCTAATTGCGTAATCAAGTATGTGAGAGTCAATTTAATTCGAGTTTCCAAGTCTAAAGCCAATGCGAATACTCACGTCTACACTATGTCATTAAATATAATTAGACTTTAATTAATACAAAATATTATATTCATCATTCATCAATCATCATATATATGTACTTAAATTATTATATTTACTTTTATTACATTGAATATTATGTTAATTATTATGATTATTATTGTTGTTGTTGTTGTTGTTGTTATAAGTGTATCCCAAGTGTGTCGTTAAGCGACGTTGAAATTTCTATTGGTCGTATATATATATATATATATATGTAACCAAGTTTGTTGGTGAGTACCCAAGTGGATAATTGTCGCGCGTTCCACGCATGAAAGCTAGTGCATCAATACACCCTTCAATGTATGTTCATCTTCCGTACCGTGTTTCGTATCAATAGGTCAATTATCCACTATTTAATTAATTTATACTACCTTTATCATTATAATATTATATTTATTTAATATACACTACTACACTACGCAATTTATTATTATTATTATTATTATTATTATTATTATTATTATTATTATTTACATTTTATGTTTTATGAATAATTTATTTCATTTGAAATAATAATTAATCATCATGATATATAAAGTGCCAGCCGCAGGAAATTTCATGGTGACTGAACTGTAAAGTAAATAAAAGTAAAAGCTCTGCATCGTTATAAAGCAATAACATATGAACTTTGCAATATGAGTGTACAACATACAACGTTAGTATCAGATATAAAAGATACAACCAATTTATAATATTCGTTGTATCATCATGCATAGATAATAATAATAATAATAATAATAATAATAATAATAATAATAATAATAATAATTTGTGTGGGCTTGCTCCTGATGGTGAATATTGTAATAGCATCAATCATTCAACCTTAAAGTACATTTATCATCAACCAGAAGACTCATAATCATAATTAATTAATCGGTTAATATATTGACACAAAAAATTATAAAAAAACAATTATAATATTGTAATTATATTGATTAATAGGAAAAATATAAAATATATTAAAATTTTAATTAATTAAAAAACAAGTTAAACAGTACAGATGAAGGTTACTGTTAAGACAGTGAAAAAATAGGGAAATTTCCGACGACAAGAGCTGTTCAATTCATTGATTATCGTGCCAGCAAACCGGCGACGAAAGTTTGAGCAAACTTTCTAAATGAAGGAACTGGGTACTCGGACTGACGTAAAATGATTTTATGAAAAGACAAACTCACCATCGAGCAACGAGCAACGAGCAACGAGCTACCAGCTACCAGCTACCAGCTACCAGCTACCAGCTATACCAACTACAAGAAATGAGGAATGAGGAATGAGGAACGAGCTTTTCCACCTCTCTATTCCTTCACGCTGCTATCCATTGGCGCAAAGCCAGCTCGATTAATAATCCGTTGAGTTAATTTCACCCAGGAAAAGGAATATACGAATATAAATGAAAATAAATATATAAATAAGAATTCTTATATATACCCAACAAAACATTTCATTCATTTTTTATTTTCTTATTATTATTATTATTATTATTATTATTATTTCACTTTTAGTTTTATAAGAAACAAATAGAAAAGGAAAAAGGAATAAAAATCAGCAATCATCTGGAGAACATTTCCAAGTTGTTGAAAAACTTTTATAAATAATAAATACTCTCTGCTATCTTTTATTCGTACTTGTTTTTATTTTTTCTCTTTTATTATTAATGACTAATTTAAATATATACATATATATAACAATTGCTTATCGTAAAATAAATTTCAGCAGCTTCTACACTGATAAAAAAATTGACTTGACTCAAGAGCCAAACTCTTGAACCAAGAATACCATTTTGAAGAAAATGATTTTCTTAAGTCAAGAGAATAAATTTTTGAGTTAAGAAATTATTCTTGATTCAAGTAAATATTTCTTGTCTCAAGAATTTATTCTCTTGGCACAAGAAAATCAGTTTCTTCAATATGGAATTCTTGGTCCAAGAGTCTGGCTCTTGAGTCAAGTCAATTTTTTTATCAGTGTAATTTTAACTGTTATTGACAATTATTATAATAAAATCAGTATTTATTTATTTAAAAAAAATAAAAATGGACAATGAACTATGATATAAAAGAGTTAACGTAATCGTTAAATGGTTTGTAACGTTGGAGGTAAGCTTTGGTAATACCTATTTGGTTGTTAACTAAATATTCGATAGACTGTCCAGCGAGGCAAAGCCAATAACGTCGCCCTTATTAATTACTTAACTCGAGGTAAAACAGAACGACGATGTAGACGATGTGAGAGCTTCCAAGCTTCCAAGCTTTCATGCTTTCAGTGAACAACCCTACTTGGTGCTTTAGTTATTAACGGTACTTGAGCCGCAGGCTGAGCTAACTAGATAGTGCAACCAGATACTGGAAAAGCTACTGGCTTCTGCACATCTCGTTATATTTACCAGCTATTATCTATCAGCTTGTCACGCATCACATCGACTTTACTTATACAGATTGACAACATTCAATTCATTCTCACTGATAAAAACATAATAATTTACAACAAGTGATGATACCATTGTCGTTGTTTAGTATTTCTATTAAAGTATTACTACTTAAAACATATTATATATACACGCGTATAAAAGAAAAATACTCTTTTCAGATAAATACGAGTACGCGAATTGTTGAATTATATAAGGTTGGATGATTTATTACATTTCCGTACGAGTACTGTTGAGTTTAGTATTATATAATACCATACTGCAATCTTTCTTTGAGCGTTTACATATTATATATCTGTCACTTGTATACAATGCTCAACAAATATAAATTTTTTTTATGCAAATTCGTTTATATACGTATATATATATATATATTATATAGCTTGTAAAAAAATATGTAAACTAAAAATTTCTCAGTCGTTTCGGCTGTATGTCATACAACTTTTCCAATACTTTTTGATTTCGTGTCAATGTTAAAGATAAGAAACTCGAACTTTTTATGATAATATAAAAATTATTATAGAATTGTTTTTTCTTCAACAAAAAACTTTCTATGGAAAATTATTCTCGTCTTGACAACATTTCGCTGGACAAGGCGGACAAAAAATTAACCAAAAAATAAAAATAAAGAATAAGATAAAATGTTTAGTCAAGTTAAAAAAAAAATTTAATACAAGTCTCCCAAGTGTACGAGCACGCAGACAACCAGTATTGTAAAAGACTTTGAGAAGAAACTATACTTGAGCAGATGCCTATACTGATGATATTCAAATACAAATGTATAGCGTTTAGGTTGAATAAATAAAAGGGAGTATATTGAGCCAATGGATCTAATGTCCGGCCTTATATCAAATTATTAAATTTATAATTATAAATAAGTATTAACAAAATTTAAATAAATTAATAACCGCAATAAATCTAGTTTTAGAAGAGCTTGATGACGGTACTAATAGAGATTACCATTAAGTTATAAATTATACAAGTAATAAGTTAAAAGTTACAAGTTATAAGAGAGAAGATGTATGGATATTATATATAAATGTAGAATTTAATTGGCTGCGGAGAACTGGGTAACCACTGGATAGAATCAGATATGATATTCCGATTTCATCAGAAGCACATTTACATTGACGTAGAGAAATGGACTCATGAGCATGAGTGCCTAAGGCGTAAGGCGTAATGTATGCAGAGCCACACACCTGGGATTATCTGTACTATCTCTTGAGCGTATTCCAACATGTACTTACTTCCATAACTTTAATCAAACTTTATTTCTTACTCTTAAAATCTTAAAATTTTACTATATACACTCGTTATATTTTAATAATTTACTTTTTTTTTTCATAATAAAAAATCTTACACTCCGTTTTATTATCAAAGTCCAGTTAACACTATTTAGATATCTAAAATATAAAAGTAATCCTAATCACCAACAAACTACCAAACGTACAAAACGCGTATAATGTGTAGATATTGTATAGATAATATATACCCAAAAACATTTTAATGGCTTTTAGCTGACGCTTTATAAAACTCACTACTTAGTAGCATCATAACCACTTTTAAAAAGTACTGTTAAACATTTTCTTCTTCTTCTTCTTCTTCTTCTTCTTCTTCTTCTTCTTATTATCTTCTCTTTGGTCTCATTCTTTATTTTTCGTCAGGTTCCTTATTCCTTCATAGCTGATTCTACTTGCAAGTTTTAAAAACTAGGAAATGGGAAATTTTAAAAAATAAAAGCCAAGCTCTGAAAGCTTGAGTGAGAAAACGAACAAGTTGTAGTGAGTTGTGAAAATCTAGGTTACTTAGTAATTTTTTTTTTCTTATCCCTTTTAACCCTTTTTTAATTTATTTTTAATTTACTGTAAACATTATGAATGTTTATACTGCTGATGAAAAGATTCTTCAATCTATTTATTAAGTAATTACACTATTTTATTTTAAAACTTTTTCTTATTTATTTTTAATAGCTTTTAAATAGACAAAGAGAAGAAAAAATATTGATTATTGTTATAATAAAGAAATAATTAAGTTAATGAAAAATGTTTACTGTAGAAAAAAGTTTAAGAGAAAAGTTTTTTTATTGATAGTGAGTAATAGGAAAGTAAAGGGATCGAACACATGGTGACATCTAATCTCAGCAAAAACTATCTATTTTTTTTTTATTTAAACCTCTTTTTCTCTGATGGTTAACGTCCAATATTTTTTTAAGTTGCTATTCAAGCCCCGCTTATCATTGAATTACAAAAAAAAAATAATTTATTACGCTTAGTTTTCTTAAAAAGTTTTAAAATAAAAAAATTATTATTTTAGTTATTCTTAACATGAAGTTATGAAAATAATTTTCATAGATAGTAGTATATTGCACTGAGGACTAATCGAGCTGGAGCTGAAATTTATCGCAAATCGCAAAACTAATGGCACGTAGCCAAAACAATCGCCGCCCGTTAAATTTCAAGTCAACAAACATTGGACTTTAGCCAGCAGATGCTGCGCTACCTACTACTGTCTCCTACCAATCCATTATAATACCCTACCCAGGTTACCTGAATTAATATAATTATATTAATATAAAACTACTCATCTATGACAGCTCTTGATCTTATTATATTTGTATACAAAACCACGATCAGGTTAAAAAGATTAATCGTGTACAGTTTTAATTTTTATTTTGTTTAATATTTTCATAGGTCCATTGAAATTGGCGCTTTGTCTTTAAGTTAATAAATGAACCAGAAAATTTCGACATAGTGATTGAGATGCCTAAAAATTATAATTTATCAAACAAGATAGATTCAAAGAAGGTATTTGAATTATATATCACCTTGGAAATAAGATAAAAGAAGAAGAAAAAGAAGAAGGAAATATAGTTTAAAGTTAGAAGAATAGGATGTAAAAAAAGTAACTCTGAGTTATTGAGAAGCTGTAAATTTTGGTCTTCTCAGTCTCAACAGAGTCTCGACTGAGAAATCGAAAACTATTTCGCCACGCCCCATAGATTACATTCCGAATACGGACTACATGAGCCGAGCCGACTTGGAGAAAAATAAGATAAGGTAAAAAAACATGAAAAGAAAAAAAAAATGTTACTGATGCGACGGAAAAACGAAAATACTAAAGAGAAAAGAAACTTTTTAGCCAAGAAAGACGCCAACTTTATTTTAAATTATCCTATACTGTTGTAATATAATATATTTTTAATAATTTTTAAGTAACTACCTCTTGAATTTTATATTATCTATTTTAACCCAAAGGTTAAGAAAGCTCAAATTTGCTCATGTATCGAAAAGTTTCTCGATAATATCTCATTTATTTCTTTATTTCGGTCCTTTAAAAGAATTAAATTTTAGCAATAATCATAAGATCAAAAGGGCTAACAATAAGTTGAATTTTCGATTTTGATCTTCTGATGGCCGTTTTATTATGAAATTTTTCTATTTTTTTAATCTATTGTTATTTTAATAACACTCAAGTAGTTTATCTATAATAAATCTATAGATTTAATATTTTTAATTTTAGGTCACCATTGAGCAAGTGCAAAAGCGAAAAACTACTAAAAATTACAACCGTTTTGTTGATAATTTTTTATTTTATGAAAACCAGAGAAAAAAGCCATGTAAATATACATTAAAATAGGTGAAAAAAAAAAAAAAAAAAAAATGTGAGAGAAAAATAGTAAGATATGTCCGGTAGGTAGAACGATACTAGGGAGCATTTATGGTTGCGGAATTGCGGCTGTGGGTAACCCGGAAGAATTTTCCCAGAGAATGGGGTCGTCAACCGGAAACCTCCACGAGAGCACAAGAGTGCGAAAACACCCCACCAGTTTAGTGTTTAGTTATATATAAATACCAGCACCTACCGCAGTATTACTATACTCTGCTTCTTCATTTTTTTCTTGTTACATTACTTTTCTCTATCCACAAATGGACTAACATTATTGTTATCATATTCTGAATAATTTTGTTGTTTATATTATTGAAACTTTCCGGTTAAAATTCTAACAAGTTATTACTCTTAGATAATTTTTCTATTTTTTATCTAGATAGAAGGAGAGCTTTTGATTTACAGTTTTAATCATATAAATAAATTACAACATCTATAAAATATATATTATACATAAATTGCAGTATATAGTTTTCTCAAAGTACAAGTAATGCTTTTAAATTTAAAAAGGGAAAATTCATATTCGACGTCTGAAATATAATATAATATAAACGAGTTCAATAAACTAATATGGATCCATAACATTGATAGAGTCACAAATAATTCAATGACGCAATTTTTAAGTTTTACATTTTTATATAAATATATAGGTACATTTATAATGTCAACTAGAAACAGAAAAACCATCGCCTAACAACATCTGAATCTAAATCTCACTCGAAAAATAAAATATCTCCAAGTATAATAAACAGGTGATGTAGTACTTTTTTAGTCTTATTATTAAAATTATTCAATTTATTGATTTGTTCAAAATTTACAATTTCTTTTTTTCATTTCGACTTTAATCCTTTTTACTAAAGTAAACTATTTTTTCAAATTTATTCCAAAAAATCGGGATCGCCGAATATTTATTGATTTTATTATACATCTTCCTCACAACAAAATATGTTTTAAGCTTAAAAAAAGATTGATTGTTGTTTAACGGTACAAAGAAATAACTTTTTTTTTTTTTCACCAGAGTGAAAAGCCGTGCAAAGAGATGAAAAAGTCGGGGCAATAAAACACCCCGATATGGGTCAACGATGGTCAGAAAAATACAATACAAAAAAAAAATAAATAAAATTGTTAAAACACACATGCTTGTAAACTTTTTAAAGAAATCTCTGATATTAAATTTATAACCGTTTAATACGATAAAACAAAAATTTTTTTTTTTTTTATATAAAATTCAACCATTTGGTAGATTTTTTGTAATAACTTATTTAAAAACGACAAAACTGTGTAAAAAATTGTCTCCTAATTACTATATTATTTGCTGATTAAAAGATACAACTGTGATGTCGAGAGTATCTATAAAAGTGATTCTCTGATTTTCAGCTTATGGTTAAATATAAGAGAAATTAATAGACTATTTTTAAGTCTCTCTTGAATATGATATAGATATTTAAGTAGTAGAGAACAAGCGAAATCATTTAAAGTGCTCTATTGGGATTATAATTGCAATCTCAGTGCAAACATTGAAAGTTGAAAATGTACTGTAAGCAGTTATAAAATCTAAGTGCTTGTTAAATATCCTTTTATATATCTTTTATTTTCTTCAATAATCTACCATTGACTTATTTTTCATCCCTCTGTTATTAAATTTTCCATTTTTGTTTGAAAATGGTTTTCTCTTTATTGTTTTTTTTTTTTTTTTTTTTTTTTTTTTTTAAACTAAAAAATACATTTTTATTTAATTTGACAATAGAATTTTTCGATCAATAATGATTATATGTATATATTTATGTTTGAAATACTTAGCGACAGAGTTGAGAAAGAAATTAACACAAAGTGGATGAAACGTCGGATTGATTTTGAAGGCTCTCACTCCTATATTCTATGTATATCGCAACCACGTTTTATTTGATTCAACAGCCCCGGGGTAAGGCACTTCTCCATTTGAATAAAAGACGCCCACGTACGCTACCAAACGCGTTCAATCGACTTTAAATAACTTATAAGAAAGAAAAAAAAAAGAAAAAAAAAAACTGAACACGAAAGTACGAACAAAACCCTCGAAATTAAATGAAATTGAGAAATTTAAATAATAATTTAGGTTTTTCTATTATTTAAAATTCATTAAAATATTAAATAATTTATTTTAAATGTAAAAATTTTAATAAAAAATGGCCACAAAAAGATTTACCAACAGAGTATGTAAATTAAACAGTATGTTTAGTTATAAGTTATAATAAATATCTTTGTTGAGCTAATGAAATATATATATTGATGGTTTTTAAAATTTAGTTTGGATTTTTTGACGGGTTTCTTTATACATATTATATATTCCGGTTCTCTTTACTTTTCTTCATTTCTCTGGCACTCGACTTGATATTTGCTCTTCTCTTATACCTTGTCTACTTAACGTTATTCCTCTACTCGTTCTACTCTATTCATCGTGTACCATGTGTACCGTATGTACCAGTTAGGTATACGATATATACGATATATACGGTAATACGGTATACAAGTTTCAGACTCTTTGAAACTGCGCCAGAGTTGTTAGTTACGATTTATACGATTTATACGTACACGTATAGATATATCGACAAAATACAGATGGAACAGAGTAAAGAGAGTGTAAAGAGGTGTAACACCAGCTCTAAATATTCACATTCAAATTACTCTTGTAATTTGTACATCCTTAATTTGCTAATTCGACTAGGATAAATTTTTCATTTTAATTATGCTAAAGATATATAAAAGTATAATCAAGGTTAACTTAATAATACATATATTCTTATTAATTATAATCTAATTTAACGTTCCAGTATACGACTATAAAGTAATTTATTTAATAAAAGTTTTATTAAAATTATATAAAAAAGATTGAAAAATCGTGTCAACACATCAAAATAAGCCCAAATAATTATATACAGCCACATAGTTCCAGATAGAGTTAACTGATAAAATTAATAATTTCATTTAAATTGACTTTTATTATATATATATAT
>CAJNRD030001121.1:20757788-20776302 GCA_905319865.3 Cotesia congregata
TATATATATATATATATATATATATATATATTGTATCGAAATACAGGATATATACAAGTATATACTTAAAATTTATTTTTTTTTTGTTATATACTTTAAAGCAGGGTACTTTGTACTCTGTACGTAAATAATTTTTCTTAGTTTTTATTTTTCCACTTTTCTTTTTTATCGTATCCAATTTTCCTTTTTACCGTGCTGATTACTTGATTCCTGTTTTTCTTTTCTTTTTGATACAAGTAAACAATAATTAAAAATGTTATTATATGATTACACATCACAATAGTGTATTAAATTAAACTGGCAAAATACGTATAGTATAACTAAATATATATATATATATATATATGTTTACACGTTTGTACGAAAATGCTCACGAAGCCAGGCTTGAAAATACATCATCTGTGCAAACGCCCGTGTTTATCCCTTCCGGGCAATAAAATCAAACTGTCGTAGCAAAGCAATACAATACATAACAATAAATCATTGCCACTAGAGATAGGTGTTTCAATATCTTCTTATCGATTAAATGTCAATTAATATATTCTACCTCTCTGGCTCTCTCAACATCTACATATATACACTTAAATTTCAAATTTAATAATTTTTTATTTAATTATAGTAATAAATATTTTTTTTATGTTATTTTGATGGAATTTAATAACATTTAGAGAGAATAAGTTAATTATTATACATATTACATTATCTAATAAAATTATTTTCATCTAAACCGATATTCATTCCATTTATCCGATTTATAAGACGTTCATCAGTTACTGAAATAATTTTCCCATTCACAAAATTATTTCAGTTATTATTTTACGATATTTGCGAAACGGTACAATCAATAGTTTATCAAATTGTTGGAAACCATTATCAAAATAAATTGTCAATAATATCATTTTAAAAATTCGATTTACTTGGATGATTGAACTCAATGAATAAATAAATACCTATAAAGATTCAGTTAATGACAAAAAAATTATAAACAAATGTGACAATAGGTAACATAGAAATGAATCGAATATTTGACAAAAATGAGGATGACAAAAAAAAAAAAATAAACAAACAAGGAAAAAGTTTATTGGCTTACATAGAGAAGAGGAGGATTTATATTTTCTATGATGCTGTATGTTTATATTTTCATGATTTATTGGGTAATATCACTAGGTTATGTCATTCTATATAAGTATTAACTATAAAAGGTATGCATATGTACATAGATGCAATATATTATATAACGTGAATAACCGTAACCGAGCTAAAGTATTCATTTAATATACTTATAATCAATATATTAAATTAAATTATTTTAATTAATAGTTTTATTCATTTGTTTATCATTTATATATATATATATATAAAGTTGAAGGTAAAAAATTAATAGAAAATAATAATAAAAAAGGCAGTGACCGCAAAAATCCACCAGATCACAGAGGATTCTTTCCATGCATCGAGGATTGAAAGTACAACAACATTGAACCAGTACATAAAAGTGTCAACACATCTATACCAATACAACAACGATACTAAACCTTTATAATCTTTTACACTTTTATACTCATCCGTTATAAAGTGAACAAGAGAAGATTACACTGACAACAATGAAAAGCATTTTCCTATTTTCGTTTCTCTGGATATGACGAGAGTAAAGTTTCACCCACCAACCCACCATTCCAACATTCTATACTAGCATCCAACATACTTGTTACGTGATAGTGGTACTGATTTTAATTCCTAATCAGTTCAACATATACTTTCAGTTTTTATTCTCATTACCCTTATCACTCTACTTTCAGCATCTTCTATCACACACTAAAAACATTAAAACACCAACTGAATTAAAAAAAAAAAAAAAAAAAAAAAAAAATATTTATTAGACAATATTATATCAAATTTTAGTTCAATACTATAATTATTCTCAGTTACCTTATTACTATTAACTATTTTAATTTTGGTTTAGGTACACAAGTATAATATATTTATGTAATTTAGCAAGATAATATAAAAGCAAGTAGCTTCCTCCTGTGCCGGTGTGTTTAATAACCCATGGAATAACAGATTGTGTAGTCATGTTGCATCCAGGGTAGTATAACAATTTTTATTTTTTTCATTTCTTAAAAAAAAAATAAAAAAATATTTTTCCTCAACAAAAATGAATTTAAATAATTTTTTTGAAATAACACTTGCCTATATTTTCAACTGCGTAATCTAATGCATGCGGTATAATCTAGTGTAAATAATTGGTACTGCAGTTGATGGTGGATTTATTGAAATAATATAATAGGCCCTAATAAACTCGGTTTTATCATTGAAATAATATATTATCTACCGATGTACCTTAACCCCAATTAAAACGGCAATTTAGAAACATTTACGGTGGATATTCACCACCTAGCAGTAGTTTAGCCGCTTACGCCGTATTATTATACATATTACATAACAATTATGGGTAGTTGTCTTGAATTTTGACACACCGGGATATAATACATCAATGATAATTTGATAATTTACATTTAAACTCAACCAATAGAATATTTATTTATTTATACTATTTTGTTGACTACATATAAAATTATTATGTTGATTATTTTATTTTATCTATCAATAAATAAATAAAACTATTGGCTAAAACCATACCATATATAGTATCGATAGCAATAAAATATTGTCCAAGACGTTGATTTTATTTATCGTTTACTGTTGTCAAGTTTTTTAGAGTTTTATGTATATACGTGTACCTTTAAACATTTTTATCTCTGAAAAACTTAAACTCGTGTTTATTTAAATAATATATACACATATCCAGTGAATAATATATTGCACGGATAAAGTTAAGTAAAATAGGATAGGAGAGTTGATAGAAAGAGAAAAAGAAAGATAATATAGCAATACCGGTCATTTGGGAAATTACAAACCCTCTGTATTGAGAATATATGTATACATCCCAATTAATACGACTAAAAATAAAATAATTTATCTATACCGACTCTTTACTAATAATAAACTCTCGACAAATAATTTCCTAAATTATATTTTTTTATTTTTCCTCATTTATTTTATTACTCTCACTAAATGACATAATAATTAATGTCTCATCGTTATAAATGATTTATTTACTTGAAAAAAAAAAAAAAAAAAAACTAAAAATATATACAGAGCTTTCACGATTTACCAAATAAATTAAATAAAAAAAATTTTTTTTTAAAAAGATATTTATGAATTGTAATATATGTAGGTATAATATAAATCAAAGCTTTGTGTGATGAGAATGGGACAATTTTAAAGTGGTGAATACTACTGATAATAAGTTCGATATCTCGATTTACTTATCAGGTACCTTACACGTCAGCATGTAGCCATACTGTGTTAATTAACAGAGTACAGCCCGGAGCCTCTCAAGCCCCAAGCTACAAGTCAAGAGATCATGACAAAAGTGTTGAGAAAAGTATAACTGAACGTATTATAATGTGAATGGTGCAAGTTGCGATTCACAAGAGATATCATGATTATTATTATTATTATTATTAAAATCAGGACAATAAAAATTTTTGAGTTATTAAAACAGTTCAATGAATAATGATAAAAATATTTAAAAAATAAGGTTAAATACATTAATAAAATTTTTTGTTAAAAAGTGAAATATTGGATTTTCACAGATAATGCAATTTGTTTTTTCTTTCCCTTCCGACTTGAACTAATGATATTTATGAGACCCGCTTTAAAACTCTAGCAGTAGAACGTTTTCATGGAAAAAAAAAAAAAAAATCTTACGCTAGTAACAATGTGACATGCCCATACCAATGAATTTACCCATTTACCTATTTATTTTTTATAGTTTATTTTCATTTTTATAACACCACAATTTATATTAATATATATCAAGTAATGTTTTTATTAAGTTTTAGTACTTGTACGGAGAATCTGATAAAAGTATAAATTTCAATTAGACGCTGTACGCGTTGTACTCGCGCGCTCTCGATTAGTATCGAGAATTTTCATACTGAACAAACTTTTCTTTACTCATAAATTTTCTTCTATATTGAATATGTATTATATACTTTACTCGACTTTCATCATGTTTCATCTTTCATTTCATATAAATATACGGTATGTTGAGCATAATAGTGTCTACAAAGTGTATAATCACAATTATTAATATAGATATATACAACTTGTTTCAAACTAAATCAACTGTATATGTGTTACTAGCTCTAATGCAATAATTATAAAATTTAGCTGTACATATACCATCAGTATAAAATTTTCAAATGCCACTAACATAAAGGTATCTAGGTGTATCTCTCATCTTTCACTCTCCAAAATATTCAATTCCAGTTACTCACTATTAAATTCAATAATTACTACTAAATAATGACCGTTTGAACAATCCAGTTGCTATAATAAAATCACCAATCAACGTATTATAGTTATAATACTCATAATTGATAAATAAATCAATTTTACTCCATCTGTTGATCAACATTTTAATTTTTTATTTTTTATTTGTCTATTAGCTACCTATAAATGTTATTTTAAATATAAAATAATTTAATAAACATAAGATGCATTGATAAAAAATTGAACAAAAGCCAAGCCAGTTGTTGAGTTACTTTTGGTGTGGTTACGTAAAGTAAAAAAGTGTAGTAAAAACTGTACATCTGAAAATCTTTACTTTCGAGTAAATCAACTAAAGTACATTAGACTCAAAAGAAAAAGAAAATGAAAAAAAAAAAGAAAAAAAAAAAAAAAAAACGTAATAATTCAAATAGAAAACCAAAAGGAAATCAAGGTATTTTTTTTTCTCAGTGAACCCAACTGAATTACGCTGATAAAATATCATATGATTTTATTACTAAAAGTATTTTAAAGCTTACACGGTGATTTAATATCATTTTTTATGCTTATAAATATACAATATTTTATTTATTTATTTAATTGATTTGTTTTTATTTGATTCTTAAATTAAAAAAATTAAGAATAGTTGTTCTTATTTTCAAGTAGTGGGTATAAGTCATATTTTGAAGTGTATACTTGTGGTCTTGATAAATTTTGCGGTAAAACTTTTAAAATAAAGTAGAAAACTTAAAAACTGTTGGTATTATTGCTGTTGTTGTTATTGTTGTTGATATAAACTAAATTTTACAATTGCAGTGTCCTATTTAAAGACTCACTGCACACATAACAGATATATAAATTAAAATTTTTTAATTTTTCCTTTTTTTTTTTACTCATAATTATGTAGTACATTCAATTATTAAAATTAATTAATATTGAAATAATATAAACTTTTTATTACTTTTTAAATAGATTATTATTTACTTGATTTTATAAAATAAATATAATATGTCAATTAAATGATGCTGAATCTATTTGACGTATTTCAACTGATGTGATAGATTTTTAGTATTAAAGTTTCATACATAATCTCTCATACCGCAAAACCATGTATCACATATATACGCGCGTTCTATATATCACGAACGCACCACAAAAAATATTAATAATATAATAAAAATAATAACAAAATGGGACAATTAAAGTGAAAAAAAAATAAATTATTGACGGAAAATGTGGAAAATGTGTGTTTGTATACTGTGATATCGTAAAATATAAAAAAAAAATCAACAACTGTTTGTTAATAAAGCCGCACAAAGGACTTGTACAATAACCAATAACATATTTTACTTGATATATTATTCTCAAGAGAATTGAATGGTTGTATATTTTTTTTTTTTTATACTAACTTTTTATATTTGGTTTTGTTCGTTTGGTAGCGTGAACCACGCGGGAAATCAATACGAGTGGCGGATTTCTAAATATATAGAAATAGAAATTATTGAGGCATTTTGGTAAATCCAATAGCTTCCGGCAAACAGTATATACATATACAATATAAACTGAAATGAATTGCACACGAAAATCAAACTCAGCACGTATGTAACGTGACGAATCATAAATTTAATAAATTTAAAAACCCTATTGACTTATCAGACCAATACTTGTTACACTTAAAAACTGTTAAACTCATCTCAATAAATATATAACATTTGTATATTTTAATTTTATTTAACAAGATATATTTTCGAGGTACATCATTATTAAAATATCGAATTTTGCTAGCGTCGTTCAGAAGCACGTTGAGACAATATTTTAATGTAAATTAAATGAAAACCATTTGTATTCTAATTCGCCATTCGTAACAAGTATAGCTCGAAAACTAAAAACTACTTAATATTTTATTTATACGATGAAACATGTTGAGAAATTAAATAAACATTTACTTATTAAAATTTTTATTATTATTATTATTTAGATTAGCGACAGTGAGAATAATAAAGCGTAGTTTTCGATTAGAAAAATTATAAATAATAACTTGAGTTATTGGAATTTTCATATATAAGTATCAGACGTTTGTTAAATACTGGTTTTCCTTAAAATCAATAAAAAAAAAAAACACAGAGTTATAGATGGATCAATAGAAATAAATAAGATATATGTACACAGTATCTTAATGTAATAAACTCTTTGGTCATTTGGCACAAACCATTAACAGTATATAAACTAGGATAGACCCACACAATATCATTCTATATAGTTTATATCAGTTTAACCTCATACCTTCTCAGAAGAATATAATAAATTACCAAATCATGAAATCATAAAAGACGGTGCTAGATAGAATGAGTTTGTCGAGCTAGAAATTTTTAGCGGAAAAGATATTTTTTAAATTTATGACGGCTAAATGTTACCTTATTGTTTTGTCTCTTTTCCAGATTTTTTTTATTTTCAACTTTATACTATATAATAATAATAATAATAATAATAATAATAATAATAATAATAATAATAATAAGAAGAAGAAGAAAAAAACTGTGTCATTGGAGATTAAATGGTATTTTTACTGACAAAAATATAAAATTCATACGAATATAGATAATTAATACCCTATATTGGGTATAGAAGTTAACTATAAAATATAAAAATGATAATATTTATTTTATAAATATGATTTTAAAGAAATATATTCAAAGCAACTAAATGTAAGAAATAAAATATATTCATATTTTATGAATATCTGTTTATATTTTTTATCAAAAATTCCTTTCCGTAGTTAAAATTGCATTTTTTTTTTTTTTCAATACAAATAAGTGTACATAAAATAAAAATAAAAAATGATTTGAAAAACTATTTACATAGGATAAATAAATAATGTTTCTATAGAAACACTTGAAATGTCGTTTGAATGAACAAACTAGAATATACTGAGGTGTAAAAGACATCTTTATTGGTAAATAGAGGTCAGATTCCAAGTGGTTAGATGGTATTCTGTTGAGTAAATCCGTTTAGATTAAACAATCGATGTACTCCCTTTCGATTTAATTCAAACACAGAGCATTCAATCAACATTCACTAATAACTCTAACCACAATCTAAAACAACAATATATATATATATATTTATATACCTAATAGATCATATTAACACCCGTTTTACTTTTTAGTTGAAATTAAATTTAACAATCACAATCTTTAAACGTCTATAGATGTAGAGATGTATATATGTATATGATATATGATCGAAAATTAATATGAATGTTAATGGCATGTGTATGCGAGAAGACCCCAAGTTTGCTCCCAAGATCCCAAGATACGTCTGTCGGTATGTATATTAACATTAATATCAAGACGATCAATAATTCAAAGTTATGCTCATAAATCACTAACCCTCTGTACCTTTGTACCTACGTACCTCCATATGCGGTTACTTGAGGTTAAATATTGCACCCTAATAGCACACGATATCCTCACCAACATTGTTTTTCATGACCTACTATAAATTTCTTTTTCATCATTGTTATCATCATCATCATCATCATTGATTGTTATTCATAAATTATAAAATATCGATCTAAAATTAATAAATTTTTAGTTGTGAGACAGTAGAGAGAACTACTAATTGTTACAACAACTGTTGAGGGAAAGGGGGGCATAGATTTAATACGCCTGGGTTGATCCCAATAAGGGTAACGCTTGTTTTCATTGACATAATAAATTTATCGATTTTTTTTTTTTTTATTTTAGTAGATAAAGAATTATTTATCGTACATTATGTTAGATTTAATGATGGATTACAATTTGAGTGGTTTAAAATAATAGTTAAAAGGTGAGATTAAGGACACAGGGTAGATGGGCTGTGGCCCGTGATATTCAAGTTGAGATTGCAAGGATGCCAACTTTCTCAATTAAAACCTTTCTCAACTTCCTTTCGATCAACCAGGACGTTATTCACATTAACATTTACAATTACATTTACATTCACATTCACCATGATATAAGCTATTCTAATAGTAATAGTACCAACACAGTTGATGTTCCTTTTCCCGAGGTAGCTTCCGATGACCTAACTTTTCACCTAACTTTACACATATACCACTTTGGTATTGACATTAGAATTTATTGATGCTAAAACCTAAAAGCTTTTAGACTTAAATATATTAATATTAATTTTATATACTATATAAAAATTATTTAAACAATTATTAAATTTATATAATTGAGTCTGACTAAAAAATTACTTGAACTACTGTGTTTTAAAAGTCTCATTAAAATATATATTTGTCGATTAACCCTGATTGTTTAATAGTTAAGTGAATTTCGATCTTGATTATGATCTACGTTACAATACGAAATAATGTTTGAGAATTAGATACCACAATGTCTCTTTTTTATTATTTTACTATATAATAGCTGGTACTGACCTTTAACTAGTTGACTGGATGGATATTAAACCGACTGATAATCGTACATGCAGTTGAAGACAATGCTCGGTAGAGTTGTACGACAAAAGTGCTTTCTACGACAGGAAAATAATATGATGCACTCGTGTTTCTCATTGTTCTCGGAACACCAACATTTTCTACACAGCCACCATCGAACAAACGAAAAGTACTGCCAGACAAATACCATTCCTGTAAAAAAATAAAAGTAATCCGAGTTAGAAAATAAGGAAGAAAAAGAGAAAAAAAATCTACACAAAAACCACTGTGAATAAGAATAAATTGAATGAAATGCCACAGAGAAAATATAACCAAGTCTATAATCACTATAAATTAAAATTTGTTTTTTTAGAATTAATAATTTTAAATTTAATAAACTAATGGCTTGTTTAATTTTTTTATAAACTTTTTAAACAAATTTTATGGTGATTACAATTACTGTTGCCAATAAAGTTCGCAAAAGTTTTAAGATAATGAAAAAGAATAAATAATTATTATACTTGCAATATTATAAATTATTCATATTATAATAAGTCAAAAACTTTTAAACTAACGAATTTCGTTTTCAGAACCACGAGTTTATTTTGTCAACTATTTTTTTATTAAAAAAAGAAAATTAACAAATAAAATAAAATCTTATTTTATTTATAACATTTAAATCAATTAAATAAATATGTTTTATGGTATTATAAATAATAAGTAGTATGTATTAACAAGAAAAAAAAAATTTTATGACTAGCAAGATGCGAGAAAATGAAAAAGTTTACGAAATACTTGAAAACTCTTCTTGTCTTGGACTTGTTACTCGAATAAGCCAATTTAACGTGTGCTGGTTATTATCAAGCCAGTTTCCTCATATATATATATATATATATATATATATAAAAAAAAAAAAAAGTGTTTGTTGAAAATGATTTTCAACAGCAAAGGAATGCTCAATTTAATTTACTAAAGAATTTAAACTTTCTCCTATTGCTCCTATTGCTATAATTCACGGTGAATTAACTGATGTATCGGAAATTTGCTGACCGATAAACACGCAATAAGCTTAAGTGGATTTTTCACTTGAATAAATTCCCATTCGATTATAATTTTAATTGTAAATAAAAAATTATTTAAATCATTTATTATAATTACGATATATAATTTTAGTTGATAGAGTTGCTCCAATTAAAAACATCTCCGGAAATGATATAGAATATACGTAGATATATATTTATAGTGAAATAGATAGATAGAGAATTACCGATAATTCGGTGTCTGTCGGTACTGTGAGTGCATGTTGACAAAACCATACTCTGGATATGTCTATTCGTATATATAGATATATTGACAACTGTGATCTATCTCACCAGTCAAACAGTTGCCACAAAGCATCCTTACACATACCCATACGATTCTCAAGCGGTGTGCATGAGGTTGGTACGGGTTACGACGAGCACTACGGTGGCAAACATTACTCGGCGCTGGATCGCAAAGCACGTTCCGACACTGTTGGAACGGTAAATGAATAATCAGCTGCGAGCTCTATACCAGTTGTTGCCTCCAACTCCTAATACTACTTTACTATCCCTGACTCTAACTCTTAATTCTTTATATAAATAATAATTAATTTTATATTTTTCAAATTAGATTATAACAATTTTTTTTTTATTCAAATGTAAGATTATGAGTAATAAAAATATTAATGATTTTATCAATGAAAAATGGCGCGTACAGTATGAATAAAATTTACCGGTTAAACCAACAATGATATAAATGTAGATACAAATTTCAATTTAATGTAGTTCTGGTTTAGTATCAGCTTTTAACAGCTATAGGAATTATGGTTTGATAATACAGCTAATGTAATAATAGTAGAGGAACTAAACACTCATTCAGGTTTACGATGACGACGTCCGGCTACCGAGACTTGCCACACATGTTTGTCACACAACTTCCGTGAGTTATTACAATAACAGTATCAATAATAACAATAACAACTACCCGGAGGGCTAAAGTCATTACGGGAGTACGGAAATCCCAGTGTGCTCATATTAACAATAACACCATTATCATCATCATCATCATCATCATCATCAACAGTAATTATTATAGCCGATATATAAAAGACATTGATCATATATAAACTAAAACGTCTCATTTAATATTTATGTGAAAATACGTGTTTTTAGTTATTATATAGATCATCAACACCAGTTATTAAGTTCTGACGTAGAATAAATAAATGGAAATTATTTTCGTGATAATCCGATTGTAAATTCAAATGATGAATGTGCATGTGGATGCAAGAACAAGTCACATCTATGATAGTGTAGGACCACTAAAAAAAGTGATAGCGAACGTGTAACAAGCATAACTTTTCGCTCGGCTTTCAAATTCCCATTCGATTTCGAGTCGTGACGCGAAGAAAATTGCATTTTCACATTCATCTGATTCAAATTTTTTTTTTTTTCCATCTATATACATAAAATTAAAATTAAAATTTTACGTAAAACGCCATATTATTACATTTATAGTAGATGGATCAATTAGTTTGATAAGAGAAATAATTTTTTATATTTAAATTAATTAAAAATTTTTTGTACTTATTTAATTTAAAAATTCAGAGTACAAGTAGTTGTGGCGATTAATCGATAATATTTATATAAATTCAATTAAAAATAATATTAAAACATATTAAATATATGTGTATCTATGTATAAGTTACATAAACTCGTAACATACATCGCGTATAGGAGTATTTGCTGGTGAGTTTGTTTACCAACTGATAACGCCTGTAAGGGTATAGAGCATTACAGTCGAATACAGATAGATATATAATGTTGCTGTTATTATTATTAGTCTTTACTATAAACTGTAGACTGTAGCAAATGATCTCTATTCATCTAAAAGATACATCTATACATATATACACATAACATATATTTTTGAGGTTCATAATAACTAGGAGATGTGATATTATATGTACATATTATATTGTATAAGACCGCAGCTATATGACCGCAATCTAACGATCATACTCAAAGATTAAAAAAAAATGAAAAATGTGTACAAGCTTATATTACGATGAAAGACAAAAATTGACGCGTTGAGATTTAGGTCGACGATTTAATCTTAACTCTTTCTCTATTTAAATATCTAAGTACACGCGTGATTGTAAAAACCAAAATAAAAAAAGATTTAAAAAATTTGAATCTTGACGGATAAAAAAAAAAAAAAAAGTTTGGAAAATCCAAAAGTGCACGCCTCATAATCTCATTTTTCACAATAAAATTGATTAAAATAAAATATAAAAAGCAAAATAATAAAAAACAGAAAACTCTGCTATGGTTTAGTGGCGCCATAACTCTAAGGTGAGGAAAAAAAATACTATAATAAAATGTATAGATAGATATACAAAAAAATCCACAGTCATATATTAGTTTTTCATAAATAATAATTTAACGACAGTGAATTGAACGATCATATTAATTAGGAAAATCCTTCGTGTGTTACTTTAGATAATAAAAAAAAAAATTGTTCCGGTACGATCATTTTTTCGACCAATTTCCCTGCCACAGACACCCATCCATACGCGGACGTCCAAAAAAGATTATGTTTAATGTTATTATTTATTATGTTAAACAAAAAAATTGTTATTGAAATATATCTTATGTGCCTGACAAATTATTCGACTTGATACAAGTGTACTCATATTAACCTATAAGTGCGATATAAATAACAAAAAATCAATTTCAGTTTCGAGAAAACAGCTTTTTTCGAAATGTCGAGAGTAGAGCACAACCTCAACGCTTCGCTTATAAGGCGTGCAATATGAAAAAATACTCATAAGTATATGCACAAAATAATCTGATAGTTTCAATAAATAACATTAATTTTTTATACCTTAAAAAAATGAATGAAAATCAACATGGAAAGGTCCGTCTGCACGTATTCCCCCCTTAATGTAATTATTACCTGAATAAATACTCTATCAGAGATATATTTTTATTTTCCTTTATTGTTTATCGTTTAATCTTGTCACTAGTTTGAATGCTTAAGTGCGCACACTTCCCCCACTTGACTTTATATAAACTCATTTGTAACTGCAACATATTTTTCTGTAATCTCATCCTTTGTTATTTCAACGAAAAGATTTTTATGATCTTAGAAATTACATTTCTACAAAATCTAGTAAAACCATGAATAAGTCCATTTTCAAGCTTCCAATGAATCTGTCTGGAAGGTTAAAAATCAGACGACATCATTCGGTTTTATGACTCCCAGCATCCCTAAATTCGTTCTAAAAAAGGATCTAAAAGGGAGCAGGTAATAAAAATCTTAACGTTATTTTAATATTTCAAGAGTAATGTAACTGTCCAGTGAGATTTGCAGTTTACTCAGTGTGGCATCGGGCCATCTCAGATGTTATATACGAGTGGAGAAGAGAATCCTCCAGCAAGGTAGAACGAATGAATCGCAGAAGCACTGGGGAGTGGATTTATCGTATCCGTCGGAGCATAAACGACAGAGATAGAGTGAGAATGAAAAACCCGGGACGTGTGTGACACAGCGAGATAAAAAATAAAGTAAAATCCCAAAAAAACTTAAAATATAGACGATGAGAATATAAAACAAAGACATAAACAAAACATAAAATGGAATGATGAAAAACAATTTATATATAGGAGAATAAAAGCCAGATGCTGACGTATGTCGTATTTGATAAGACGAGGACCAACAAAAGTCACCATTTCTCACGATCGGAGATGCATCTACAAACCTCGAGGAGGATTGAAAGCGTTCGAGATCCAGAGAAAAATAGTGAGTAGTCGGTGAGTGGATTGCGGTAAAATCACGGTTGGATGCCTCAAAGAGCAATTCGTTTAAAAGCGACCTTACGATTCACTAAAATCTCAACGTCGGTTCACTTCTCCGGAGAATGAGATGGTGATGATCTGGAGGACACACACCGGATGCTGATGGCGTATAACACTTTTATTTCATATCAATCTCTATCTCTATTTCTTCTCTCAAAGTTCCATCTCAGAGTAAAACTCATTTTATTCTGTATTTTTATTTAAATTTTTAATCATTTCTCGCCGATGAGAAGAGAGCGCTCATAGATTTTTATTTAGAGGGAATAAATATTATAGAGGTGAATGAGAAATTCCCGTGAGTTGTGCACTGTACAGGCCGAGAAATTGTCTGGGGGACACTGACGCTCATCGACATTCCATTCCCTTTCAATTCTCAATTCGATAATCCCCAAATGCGATAATATAGTTTTTTTAACTTAATCTTACTCTATTTCAGAGAAAAAAATATATAATAAGTCGAGTTAAGACTCGTTTCCCTTGGTTTTCTTTTAGACGTATAAATATTATGTGGGTACATAGTATTTAATTGAGCGAAAAATTTATACCACGGAAAAGAAACGTTACTTTTATTGATCGTTGTCTACGTCCTTGCCAAGAATTCAAGACGTCATCGAGGCCGCGCCTTTATCCTATTAATCATATATCAAAGATATTTATCTATATACTTATATTATCACTAACAGCTTACAGGCCACTGACTTTTAATTGATACGTGTCGAAGAGTTGATTTTATCTTATTTAATTTTAATTTTTTTTTTTTTTTTTTTCCCCCGATATGATAGACCTTAAGACATATTTTAATCGCTAAAGTGACGTCACAATAACTAATCATAAAATCTGAGTCATGCATTTCAATTTTGCTTACAAAGTGTATCATAATCTATAAATATAAATATATATCTGTATATAATGGTATTCATGGATGTAATTATGTAATATTATAATGATGCGAAAGAAACCTTTTAGTCGTTCGTTCATCGTCACAAGTCAACTTTTCTTTTCAAATTTGAGTCACTGTCTATTCGTATTTTAACCATTATATGAAATGGTTACTATTATTATTATTATTATTATTTATTTACATTATTACTGTGTATTGCAATAATAATTACGTTGTTAACTAACTGGCGCCAGTATGTTTCCTGTCAACAAATGTAGATATATATTTTTTATTCTTTTTTATTTGTGTGTTAATAATATTTATGTTTTTGCTATATATTTTTCATAACATGATGACCTCAATTGTGGTTACGCCGATCGGTCATGTGGCTGTGAATTGTTATTGAAAAAGATTAACATTGATTAAATAGGCATGATAAATACGCATTTACATATACTTATATTGGTTAATTTTAGAATACAAGTCTGTGTGTAAATATTTATCAAATTCAGTTTTTATTTTTATCTTTATCCTTAACTGCTCCAATAATAGAATATTTATAAAAAGCCGATGATAATTTTTTTACTTTTATTTATATTAAATTTATTTTATTTGATACAGATATATCAAAATATTAATTTTACTAACGTTATGATGCAAGAGTAAATTGACCAATTGTAACTTTAAATAACTCTTGTGTAATCTATCCACGTTATTAATTTTTTTGGACGATTCAATGATATTAAACTTATTATTATATATAATTACGATAATAAGTATAATAAATTTTACTAATTAACTTTGTTAAATATTTTAAAATCTTACAGTATAAAAGTAGTGTACAAAAATATTAACCAGCGTAATTTTTTAAATTATAAACTCGAAATAATAACAAAAACAAATAAAAATTAATACTATCGTAGGCGTTGAGAGACTAAACTATTCACCTGTAATACATTGGAGCGTTTGAAGCGCCAAGCGCCACAACATACCCACCGATTATGTAGTTTGTTTAGTCCAAAAATAACACTGGTAACTTGTTCTGTCGCGACTAAGAGTAATATATATATATATGTATAACTAGTAAATATATATTATTGTGAATTGTGACACGTTGATTATACGGGTACTAATATACGAATCACGTTCTTACCATGTGTTACAATTTTACACATTTAAATTTTCGGCAAGTTTCCAATCACAGTAAAGTGACTTTATTGTGTTTTTGTTTTTTTAATATTTTATTTTTTATTTTTTGTTTTTATACATCACTATTCTTAAAATGTTTCTCAACGTAAAAAGAAAAATTTCACTCAATAAAAATACATTTCAAGGACTCGATCATCATAGTCATCACCATTATCGTGATAGTTATTTTATTAAGACATACATATTTTTTTTTCTCTATAAATAAATACATAGTAAATAAAACATTATAATTTTATACAATTTGTGCTGATAAAATAACTCCAAAATTACATGTTCAAATAACTGAATAAATTTTGATTTAAAATTCAATTTTTATTAAAATTTTTTTACTCTAATTAATGTAAAAAATAATAAAAATTTATAAAAATATACACTCTGTTTTTCGATTCATCTCAATCAAATTATAAATAATAATGATAATAATAATAGTATGTCCGTGACTTGATCTTATGGTAATATCTATTATATATGGTCTTGAACCTTGTACATAATTGTATAAATAATAAAAGTTAATGTTAAAAAAAATAAACAAATTTTGTGAAAATTTTTAAAAATATCAATCACTTAGTTAATTAATAAAAAAATATTAAACACTGTAATAAGTGATATTAAATAACTTTTATCGTAATGAGTCAAATTCTTGGGTTCTTGATCTCACAGCGGGCACTTACACGTGCAATGATGGAAATTTCCATTTGTAAATCCCAATGGCGTAACTACATATAATATAAATTTAATAATTATCAAATAATATTATTAATTTACTTGAAATTGTTTATTTTTATTGATAAACATAAACAGTATTGTATTTCTTAATTAAATAACTCTTTTTTATTTTTTTTTTTTTACTATTTAATTATATAAGTTTGTTTAAATAATCGTAAATTTCTAATCCTTAGATTTATATTGATTGGGGTTCATAAATAAATTAAAACGATAATAACTGTTTAAAATTTTATTTAACACATGTCATAAAAATCGCTATACACTGTCATTTTAATAATTCAAGCATCCAAAACAATTTTATTTCATTTGTTTTAGTTTTATTGTTATTACATTTTTATTTTGGTGATGTGTAGTTACAATTATTTTCCAACATAAATTTTATTAAATATATTTAATATTTATTATAAAAATTTCGTAGTTATAGATATACATAGTTTACAAATACACTGGAATGTTGAAACATCATTTTATTATTATAAAACCTTGAATACCCAAAATCATTAATATAATAAAACGATAATCTATTTAATGTTTTTTATATATTTTAATATTTTGCTGCTGATTATTTTTTTTCAATTAATATCAAGGTTTAAAAGTGATATAAAATAAAAAAAAATCTTATTTCTAATTAATAAAACTACAATCTTAAAAAATATAAAAGTTGAAACAAAAACAAAACACTGAAAAATAATGTTTATAATTGACAAAAATGTAAGAAAAATAATTTTTCTCCATATCCTTAATTCAACTATCATATATTTATATATTAGTATATAAATATATATTTTATTAAACCTGGGTTTTTTTTGGCAGTGATATTTAATCATGAATAAGATAAAATATATAAACAGCCAAATTTGAATTTAATTATATAATAATAGTTGTCATTTCACAAGTATATCATAAAAGTAATCAATAAAACTAATCGTATACTAGAATCAATAAAAAAAATAAATAAAAGTAGTTATAATGATAATCATTAATAAATAAATTACTTAATTTTAAGATAAAATAAATAAAGAAACAAAATACTTCGTTATTACGTCTGAGCAAAAACATGACAAACTTAAATAGCATCTAAGTAAAATCAGCCCAAACAATAATTTTTTTTTCAACATATTTAATTATTTTTTATCTATCCGACACTGCTTTTACTAAAATTAATAACTAATGATCAAACTGTTTAAATATAATCTTATCCATGTGTCAAAAAATCGGCTCAAAAAATCCCAAACTATTACAAACACATAATATAATATATACATAGTGAACTCTTAATTAATTATCGATTCTCATAGTTCATAAACTGTGTGATCTTTTGCTTCAGTAATAATCGAATCAATAAACAAATTGAATGATAACAAAACTGTAACATCTAATAAAAATTTTCTAATAATGAAAGTATAGTCGTGCGAAAAATATATATATATATATATATATATATTTTTCGCACGACTATACTTTCATTATTAGAAAATTTTTATTAGATGTTACAGTTTTGTTATCATTCAATTTGTTTATTGATTCGATTATTACTGAAGCAAAAGATCACACAGTTTATGAACTATGAGAATCGATAATTAATTAAGAGTTCACTATGTATATATTATATTATGTGTTTGTAATAGTTTGGGATTTTTTGAGCCGATTTTTTGACACATGGATAAGATTATATTTAAACAGTTTGATCATTAGTTATTAATTTTAGTAAAAGCAGTGTCGGATAGATAAAAAATAATTAAATATGTTGAAAAAAAAATTATTGTTTGGGCTGATTTTACTTAGATGCTATTTAAGTTTGTCATGTTTTTGCTCAGACGTAATAACGAAGTATTTTGTTTCTTTATTTATTTTATCTTAAAATTAAGTAATTTATTTATTAATGATTATCATTATAACTACTTTTATTTATTTTTTTTATTGATTCTAGTATACGATTAGTTTTATTGATTACTTTTATGATATACTTGTGAAATGACAACTATTATTATATAATTAAATTCAAATTTGGCTGTTTATATATTTTATCTTATTCATGATTAAATATCACTGCCAAAAAAA
>CAJNRD030001121.1:20808917-20820356 GCA_905319865.3 Cotesia congregata
TATATATATATATATATATATATATATATATATACATATATATATATATATACATTTTAACATAAAAGCTATTTTTGACGCAAATGCACGATATTTTTTACTGTATAATTTTTTATTATGATAAAATTGATTATAATTAATGATTACTCTAATGTTAACATTATATATTATTTATATGTTTACCTGTAATGTAACTTACTTGAATACGAGCTTCTGTAAGACCAATTTTTATAGCAAGTTCCTCTCTGAAAATGATAAATGAAATATGTAAATCAAATAATCTTTTTTGTAATTTTTTATGTACAGTATAAAAATTATAAATTTCGCAGTAATATCAGCGTGTTGTAAACGTGGCATATTGTGTAATTACATTATTTCTATTCACGAGTTGAGAGAAGGCTATAACCTCGATTCTTTAATACCTCAACTTTTTGTTTTATTTGCTAACTAACACCCAAAGCACGCGCGAATGTCCTTCATTATAAGTGAGTATAATAATTTATTTTTTAATGAAACTTTGAATTTAATAATACATTAATATAATAATCTTTCTATAGAATAACTAACGAGTAAACGTATATGAAAACCATCATTGAAATTAATAAATAAAAAATTATACTGATCTACATATATATGTTTACAAGAACGTTTAAAAAAAACTGAATTTTTTCTTTGATGGTGTCTAAAAATTGAAAGTACGCCTACGAATAAAAATTTTGTCCTTACCAGAGCTCTTAATATTTATATTGAGGCTTCCTCAATCCATTTCTTTTATTTGTCATATAAATAACATGGAGAAATTTGTTTTTATTTCTACAACTTTGAATGAGTCGGTCGCTAAAACTTTTGAATCATGATTTTGAAGGGAATTTTACGCTCAACAAAAAAATTACTTGGTAAAAATTTCTTTAGATTACCTATTCTCAAAATATTGGCGCTTATAAATAGTGCTGATTAAGAATTTCAAACATTCCTTAAAGAATATCAAATCATCTCTTTTATTACTATTGCATGCATTTAGAAATTATTCAAATTTTGTCAACAGCACACTATAAGAATCTTTTTCAATGATAAACTTGAAAAATTATTCGTAGTAAGCATCGATTTAAATATATATATGCACTTGATTATTTTCGGTAATTTACAAATAACTATAAATGTAACTCTCAATTTTGTATTTAAAAAAATATAATAATAATAATAATAATAATAATAACAAAAAAAATAATAAAATTATTATTATTAATAATAATAATAATGAAACAAAAGAAAACGTAGCCCTTTGTTTGTAGTAATTTTATTTTACGACCGGAAAGGTTTAACCAACTTCCCGAGAAATGTTCGGTTATATCCAGAGTAAAGTTTCGAGCATCCTTTTCAAAAGAAAATAAAAAAAAAAGACTATGAAGATATAATGAAGAACTTCAAGGGCGTGCGGGGCGGTTGAACTTAATAACGATAATTGTTTCCGCGATCCCGAAAGCAAGAGTTTGTGTGGCTCCGCTCTTTTATGTATCCTTTCTTTCATTAATTGCCAAATTTATTCAACGTTAAATTTTTTTCTTTTTAGATATTTTCTGCTTTGGCACACCTATGTCATATATTTTATACGGTTTCTTACATTTTTATAATATAAGTATGTGTTTCAATTATTTTTATTAAATATCTACATGTGCTTAAAATACTAAAATAACTTTTGTACGTAATATTTTACGGTGTATGGTATATGGTATAGCTATTACAAAGCACCTTCTTGTCCTTATATCTTAATTAGATCTTTAGAAAGTCTAACGTATTGTGGATCAAACGTCTTGATAGTTTGAGTGACGCCGGCAAAAATTGATGTATATATATATATATATATATATATATATAACCAAAAATGTGGTTTTAGTTATTTTAAACTTAAGCTAATTGTAATATTTTTAATTAAATAATATATACATAGTGGCTTGAGAATGTAGATTATACATATAATTATACATATATATAGTAAATTTTTTACTCAGGCAACATACATACAATTATATAATGAAATAGTATGTATTATTACAAAAAGATTTAAACATACATCTATACATAAAACTAATCAAATATAAACCGGAATGGTCATAAAATCCAATTAGTCTGATGCTAAAAACTGCCCGTTGATCATTTATAAAACATCGGGAGAAAATACTGATTAACTCGTAGAGCTTATTATAGTGTTGTGATGTTGTTATTTATTATATTTATATTTTTTTTAATTATAGTCTATTCTATTATTACAACTTGAACATGAAACTCCAATATGCATTTTTCATGATACAATATCTACGACACTTGAAAAATGACTATATTTATCTAGAAAAAAACGACTCTTATTTATCTACTTTGTATTGAGGCGGATAATTTTTAAATTAAATATTATTTTATTTTATTAGTGTATTTATAACTTATCAACAGATAGTTTTGGAATAAAATTAATTTATTGAAATGTTTGTTTGTCTACCTCGTAAAAACGTCAGGATAGTGAGTTCTAGAAAATGCCTTTTCCAGTTCTTCAAGTTGAAAACTTGTAAAAGTTGTTCTATATCTTCTTTGTTTTCTTTTAGGTGTAAAATCTTCTATATCAGCATCACTTTCTGGACTGGTAGGTGGTGCTGTACCAGCAACAGCAGTAGCTGCGGTAATAGTTGTATTAGCATCAACAGTAGCAGTAACAGCAGTACTAACAATAGTAGTAGTAGTATCAGATGAACCTGTCTGAGGTGGATGAATATCTTCATCTTCCATTCGATTTTCATCTAAAATCAAAATCATCAATTAATTTTATGTGTATTTATTATAAACATTACTTCAATTTATTGTATTACATGATTCATATTCAATAAGTTATATTTTAATAGGATTCCAAATGTAATGATTTAGTAACAATAATAATACTAATTTTTATAAATTTTTATTTTCATGGCATTGGATTTCACTATGTATATACAATTATCCGTATCATTTGTAGTATAATCTATTTAAAACTAAAAATATGTTTTAATATACACATATACATTTTTACGTTGCACAACGGAAAAATAACGTCCGCCCGTATGAGAACATGTGCAAACCGGAAATATTTTCTTTATCCTTGTCGCGTCAACTTTACTTGCTTTTATAACTCATTAAATGTCATTTTACATGACTATTAATTACATATTACAAAAAAAAAAAAAAAAAAAAAAAAATAAAAATATCCTCAAATCGAGTTTACATATATTATAAACATGGCGGTTAATAATCAATTAATCCAAATATTGTCCAATGAGATGACAATAGTTTTATTCAACGCAATTATTTTATCGTATAATAAGTTTTTACCGATACGATTAATATTTAGGATCCAGATGTACTAAATGTGCACAGGTGCCTAATCTCAGTAAAATAACATTCTCCTAGTTTTTATTTATCATTTTTATCCTAAGAGTTGTTTGCTTCATCATCGCCATGTGATTGAAATCATCGTATTCGTTGTTCTCAGAATAACAAACACTTTTCTTGCACACATTTTTTTTTTCTTCTGACGACGAAACGAGTTGACATCTAACAAAACAACCAACAACAACAACAATATATATCTATATATCATAATGGAATTTCTGGGCAATTCATCGTCGCTTAAATTCCTATGTCTAATCCATTTAACATAACCCTTCGCTGTCTTTCTTTGTTGTTTTACCGAAAGCGACGAATCAATTCCGTGTAAACACATTCGGGGTGGTCGAGTATACATGGTCTTATATGTACTATAGTGTGTCTTTTAATTTCAAGAATTAATCAACCACAATAGTCTTTAATTACCTAATATACTAGATAAGTGAATTGTTGTGAATGAGTGCGATGATCAATAAACAAAATATTAATAAAATTGAAAATTAACACTTCTGGTAAAATAGTTAATAATATGAATATTTATTTACTTTTTTTTTTTTTTTTTTTTTTTTTTTTACATAAAATTATTCATGAAAATGTAATTATTATTTCTTAACTGATAGTTTTGCTCATCTTTTTCTTATTAATTTTATTATGATAACTCAAAGCAGAGCTAGAATATACTAAATACTATTGCTATTATATCTGAATAAAATTATTTTATTTTTCTGTTTAACTATTAATGAATTTAATTTAATTTTTATATTATTTTGTATGAATTATTAATATATTAAAGGTTTCTTTAATAATAAAGGATAATGGTAACAATATTTAAAAATATTGATTTAAATCGTTCTCTAATCTTTAAAAAAATTAACTTCATTTGTATACTATGAAGCTAAGAAATCATCATGTGTAAATAATAAGTGGATGTATATTATATGTATAGACAATATTATCGTGTAATAGCTCAAAGGTAGGGGTTGTCATTAACTGGGAGCTCAACCGAGATAACTACTACCTGCCACTGTATATAAAAGACTAATTTCCTTGTTCTTCGGTGAATTCATTTTAAAAAATAATAAAGGTGTAAAATATCCCGCATGGAAAAATATATATGCGAAAAATATATGCAAATATATATTTTCACATATATTTTTTTTGCGCTAAATATATGTCCGCATATATGATCACATATATGCGTAGATATATGTTCACATATATGCGTGCATATATGTTCACATATATGTGCGCATATAAGTGTCTAGAGATACACAGAAAAAATTTAACTTGAATCAAGAAAGTAATTTTGAAAAATTTAACTTTCTTGATTTGAGTAAAAAAATTCTCAAACTTAGAAATTTTTTTTTCAGTGTATGCTTACATATATGTCTACATATATGTAAGCATGTATCTCTGCATATATGTCAGCATCTATGTGAAAAATATATGTTGACATATTTTTTTTTGCGTAAATATATGCGGCATATATATTATATATGCGACATATATTTTTGACATATATATTTCTCCATGCGGGATACTGTAACAGTATTGAAGATAATTATAGCAAAAAAGTTTAATATTTATTTTTATTATATAAATATGCTATAAGTGCAAATGGATTAAGATTTTGGACGTATTTCATTACATATTTATAATAAAAATCCTGACTGAATAGTAATTCAGAATTATGACAGTATATATTATAGTTTTTTTACTTTCCGTTTGAGATATATACGCATACACTACACACAGCAAAAAATATTGTGTAAAATCAACACAATTTTTGTATTAAATACGGTTGACACAGAGTTCGTGTTAAAATTCAACAAAGTAATACACTTTATGTTATTTTAACACAACAAATTTGTAACACAGACCGTATTTAACACAAATACACAATATTTTTTACTGTATAATTTACTTTAAATATAATAATGTGACATCATTAAAATTTCAAGAAATGAATTATCTATTAGCAGCACTGATTGTTGATCTGAATTTATATATTGTTATTAGTGTGAATTATAATATTCCCAGTAAAATAATTCTATTATTATTATTATTATTATTATTATTATTGTTGTTGTTGTTGTTGTTGTTGTTGTTATTATTCCTATCATCATCATCATCAACATATTTCAAAATTATACAATAGAATACAGATATTATCATAAATGTTATAAACACCTACCTAATTTAAAAGTCATTAGATAAATATATCGAGTTTTTCAACTCTGTGTTTTATATAATTCACATTAGTTTTTATAACTCTTCATGATATATGGAGCCGACGGTGGGTAAAACAATAAAATCCGATGATAAATAAAAATTTTGTTTATAGTTATCTTTTTGATAAATTGTGTTCAACTAGAGGATTAGATAGCTTATCATATTCTTAATAATATATATTATGTGTATAAATTTATATATATAACTCACGTTACTAAATTAAATATATGCGATTAAACGTGGGTATGTATGTTAATTATATTAAATTCAATAATATAGTTTAAACATGTAACGTATGTTAACTGTAAAGTGGAATCTTTTTCGATGTAAAAAAATATCTACTGTTAATTATCGAAATACAGAGATTCTAACAAATTTTCTATTTTATTAATTTTTATACACAAAGACAAACTGTAAAAAATGATGTATTACAAAATAACTCTTGTATGATATGAGAACAACACAAATAATTATGGAAATATAATGTTGATAAAAAAACACATAACATATATAAAACACAGTATAATAAACTTTCCAGACCGCGTATTTTTTACGACTGCGCGGGTAGAGTTACTTGCCGCGTCTGCGTTTTGAAAGCCCGATATTGCTTGTCCATGTCGGATGAAACCTACTGCGGTGGTATTCTCCCTACTACGTTGGCATGAAACGGAGTTGCCCCTTTTCTCTTTATATACTTGCTATTGCACGACGAGGTTATTGTTCACTCCTTCGTGTGAGTAAAACACAACTTTGTGTACCGCCCAAACAACTTTGATACAGCCAATCGTGTATTTTATATTTTTGATAAATCTCCTCCCATAATTGTATAAACAAACGTTGAGAATTTTACCTAAAAACTACATAAAAATATATATTTGTCATGTATCGTTACATGAGATTTGTATATGAAATTGTTTTATTGCGGACTTTGAAAGATATTCGATAAATAACAAAAATTTTGTAAAAATTTATGTATTTTTGTCGTTATATAAAAATGTATGTGAGTAGAATTAACTCGCGTATATAACACGTCGTTTAAAAGGGTTCATAGAAATTTAAATCTTATTAGCTTTTGGATTTAATCGGTTCATCCGTTTTAAAGATACTCAAACAATATAAACTGAACAAAAAATTAATTTTAATTTTTTTTTAGCTACCTCAAATTCTTCGACCAGTTAATGAAAGACATTTTAGATAAATTAACTGTGATTAAAAGTTTACGGCGAATTCCATTGAGGAAATCCAAATCTAAAGTAATTAGAAAATAATGCAGCAAAAAAAATGTTGCTTTGAAATAGTTTTCAGATTTTTATATTCGGAGAATAACTAAGAGGTAAATTTTCGAACGTTTTACTTTCAAAAATAGCGAGAACTTCAAAGATGGTCTTTGGAGATTCAATCATTTCTTGTTTATATTTTATTCTATAAATATTCGAAATGATTGAGAAGTCTAGTTGTTAAAAAAAAAAATATTTACATGTAGTTTCAACTAAATATATAATATACAAATGCTACATAAACATGACGAACGTATATTTTTTGAGGACATTAAAGACAAATAACATCTATTTTATTATGGTCTAACATATAATACTCGATTGTATATATATTCTTTTAGAAGCCGTTTTTTGTTAAAAACATATTAATAACAATGATTTTAAGAATATAAATAAATAAATGAAATTTCCAATATTAATGTTGAACTTGAAAGTATATATACGATTTAAGCGTAATTCGAACGTAATTCCTAAAATTTTGGAAAAAGCTAAAGCTCTTATAAATTCAAATTAAAATTTTTTTTATCACGATTAAGATAAAAACTGAAGTTAAAAAAAAAAAACTAATGAAATATTTCATAGTAAAAATTGGTACATGTATATCTGGATTTCGGAACCCAATTCTCTGTGGTTTCGTCTTCTGGCTTTGAGATAATTCATATATATATATATATAGAATACTTTATAATATTTTTCATGATCATTCGCTCCACCCACATCCGCAAATTCAAACACTTAAGTATACTCGGCCGCTATAGTCATTGTTGGTTTATCGATATTATCGATAATTTGACAATCAACCATAGTTTCACTGGAGACCGAGAAGTGATATTTATGCACACCGCGCGGCTATTACGACTACATAATTTTATTTTATTTAACTTTACAAAATTGCCCTCACTTTTTCGTTCGCTTGAAACTGTTATTTATATATATGATTTTTTTAACCTCTGCTTGTAACAGGAATAACATCTTGTATTTATTTTATTTTATAGAAGATAAGAAATGTGCAAATAATATAATCTGAATGTTTATATTTTATTAAAAGTTTTAAAATTTGTTGCAACTAAGTTCTTATTGAGTGATATTATTTTCATAACAATTAATTCTATAATTTATTGCAGTGATTTAAAAATTTCTTAAATGATTATATAGATATTAAAGACAGAAGTTAAGCATGAAAAATTGATGAAAATTACAATAATCTACGTATTTGTACTTTTAAATGTATGCATTGTAAGTAATTTGACGTTTCCTAGTATAGCGTTGTGGTTAAATACACGGGAAAAAATTTCTGGCAAAATTTACGATACAACTATTGTAAAGCTGGACTATACTTTTATTACTATTAATTATCAAATATTTTAGAAGAAAAAATACTATTTATTCATGAAAAAATACGATATAACTATTGTAAAAAGTATTGAAAATTTCCAGTGCTGCCTCTGTATCTTTCCAATAGAACTATAGCAAATTTTACAATAGTTGAATTGGAATGTCTCTCAATTAGTATAAGTGATGGCCGTGCACAGCGCTAGACTCTGAGTTTATGTAAATGTTAAAGGACATGGGTCTTAGTTTACCTCGGATAGCCTAGAGGGAGAGTCTCTGGTTGCCAACACAGAGTTCTGGGTTCGATTCCCAGATAGCACGAAAATATTTGTTTCTTTTTTCGATTACTGTACAGGTACCAATTCGTGCAACCTTCTATCTCTCTCCCTCCCTAATATTTCTTTTAAAAAAACCAACTGTGAATTTTTACAATAGTTGAATTGTAAAGTTCACAAACACATATTGTATAGTTTGCTCTATAGTATTCGACTTTTTAAAACTCTTGCTAGTCTTATTTGTTGGATAAAATTTACAATAGTAGATCGTAAAAATTACTAAATGAGAAGTATAGTCCACCGTTACTATTTTATTTAGTAAAAATTACAATAGTAAAATAGTAAAAACTCGTTCAATTTTCTTCCCGTGTAGAGTATGAGAAATAATATTCTTTAACCGGAAATAGACAAGGAAAAATAAATTGTATAGTACATAAATACACACATTTTTTCGTAAACATTTAATTAAATTTCAGTCTTTGCAAAATAAAATTAATTATGCACATCACCAAATTACAGTATATATAATAATAAATAATAATAATGCTTATAAGCAATCTTATAATTAGTTTAATAACAAAACCAAAAAAGATGATTCTTAATCAGCCATAGAGTGTTTGTATTTGCAATTAGTAATTAGCAATTACTTCTTTTTGAATGGAAATACTTTCAGTATATATACGCAGAGTCGGCGATCAGCTGTCACGAACCGACGGAGCGATTAATGATCCAATTGGCTAATATCATCGTCACGCAACAGTGTATAATATTAAACATAGGGCGTTGTTTACAATGATAATATTGTAGTGTTGTATAGTTTAATAATTTATTATATTGGTTAATTATAAGTTATGTGAATGAAATTAGCAAATACGTAAATTATATCTGTATATATCTGTATAGAGAAGAGAATACTCTATACAGATATAAACTAATTACAATAATTGATCTATCGAGCTGGATCGACATATAACTTTAAAAATATAATTAGTATACACTGTTATTTTGTGCTACCACTAAACTATCAGTGACGGAATTAATTAGATAATTTAATAATCGTAATCAACAATTATACTGTCATGTAATGAAATTATTGTATATTAATGAAAAAAAATCTTATATACATAATACATTACATCATACTTATAACAAGACTTTTAAATAAAAGTGTTAATTACAATTAAAAAAAGAAAAATGAATGTATTTTTAAGAATTGAAAGAGTGCTTACAGTGAGCGTTTAATAAAATACAATTAGTGACTCGTTTGGGTCAACCAATCAGTGCAAAATAGCACGTATAAAACCCCTGTTGCTGTCTAGATTATTTATTATCTTATGTTACCACATATTATTGGTAGCAGGATCATCATATACAATCTTTTTTTATTGATTTTTATTATTTCAACTTAACTCTTAAGATTGGAAATTTATTTTTTCTAGAGTCAAAAATTTAAGGATATTTTGAGATTCATTGTACCAGTAAATTTAATTTAATAATATCAATTAAAATTATGGAAGAAAGATGTATGTTAATAGATTCTCGTAATTGGATCGTATTATAGGTACTTGAAATAAAATTTTTATGGTAAATTATTTGTAGTAATCTAGAAGTATTGACACTTATATTGTCATTTGTTTAGAATGTTATAAGTATTTGAAATAAAATTTTATTCGAAACTGGTAAGTGTCAAATAACCGATAACACTATATGTAGAGAATTTTCAATAATATATACATAATACTATATTTAAAAGTGAGACAATTAAATTTACTTAATAAATATATTGTAAAATTTTTAAAGGATAAGACAGTAAATATTGAATGATAATTGAGGTAGCTTATTTTAGAATATAATAAATGCAATTAACAAGAAAAAATGTTGATAGTAATATCAAACCTTGATAATGAAGTTTAATATTTATTGAATGTTGATTATCGATTGGTTTTTGGGCTGTTGAATTGTGTCTGGTTTCAACATCTACAATGCTACGGATACTAAATACACTTTTTGCAATCCGATGAGTCATTTTATTAGTAATTGTTGTAATCGACACTGGTAAAACTACCGGCTGGTTATTCCGATTAGAGGTTGATGTTGTGCTCAGGTCCATTTTGCAATTAAAGTTTAAAGGTGAAATTGGAAAATAACATGGCACAGGAGACTGAAATAAATGTTGTTTAATGGTGTTTTGCTTGCGCACGACTAACACGATTGGCAAAAACCAAGTCCAACAAGGTTCAGAAACCATTTATCTGAAGAATACACTTTTACGTGAGCAGCATGTATACATATATATAGATATCCTATATATACCATACATATAAATGTGTATGTATGAAGAGTAGTGGAAAGTAAATAAAAAGCTAAAACGGTTAGTACCGCCTTTATTCACTGAACAAAATGGTGGAAATTGAGTAACGCCCTAAAAGTGATAGACGCACTGATATTAACATATTATGATCAGGATAGTCGTAAAAATAGTTGTAAATTTGATGAAATTGTTCTTCATCAAGTAAAAATTTATTCGAAAAGAAAGTCATCTTTGTGAAAGAGCCGAAAATGTATCCAAATTGTTAACAATTAGAGTGGAATGTTGTCAAAAAAGGCTGAGATGAATAAAGAAATTTGAAGCTTCAATTGCAAACCGTAAGAAGAGTCGTAAAATTAAATGGTTATCCTGATGGAAATGCAAATTATTTCGAGTTGTTCGCGTTTGGAGCAAAAATCGACCGTTTTTCGAGTAAGAGGCCGCCTTGTAAAACATTCAAATCGACTTAATTATTGATATTGAATAATTGTCTCCACTTTTTCCACAGGAATCACTGTATAAGCGTACTTAACGCGAATTTCGATGATAATACTGATGGAGTTGCGAATTGCGGGTTATATTCATTATAATCTAGGATTAAACTCATTAT
>CAJNRD030001122.1:0-33350 GCA_905319865.3 Cotesia congregata
AACGTATCCAGTACTGTCTCTTGAATTGGACGGGATATTTCATTAAAGTTATCCGATGGTTGTTTTATGGTTGTTTCTGTCGAAGCAGAAAACTCACCGGGATTCCGAATAATAACACGTGTGCTATAATCCCGTGTCAGCAATGTAAAATTTGTGTGGGTTGTTGTGCTCCTGTGGTGTATCATTGAACCCTTTCTAATATAGATATAAAAAATATAATTTATTATTTTATTTAAATTTATCTACTCTGTATTTAATTAAATATAGCGTCTATGTATATATAATAAATTTCGATTTAATTCACCTCTGACAAAATTTTTGATGAGATTTTTTCTGCGGCCAGAGATGAAATGCTCCGTATATCACTGGATTTACGAGACTATTACTCATACCAAAGAAAAATATTCCACTTTGCAAATCTTGGCTTAGCTAAAAAAATTTTATTTTATATTAACGTCTGATACTGCTAGATAGATTGATTGCATGATAATATAATAATGTAAATAAATCAAGTACGTCAATGTTAATTTAGAGATTTAAACAGTCAGAAAAAATTAAATAAATAAAAATAAAAAAACATAATTAATTATTGAAATTTTATTCCTATTGATTGATTTATTTTTTAAATGATTATTTATAAAGAGGATTATTAGTGGCTTACGTGTTCATCGGGATCGAGAAACATAAATATTATCATCATTATATAGTAAGGTGTCCAACATATAACGAAAGCCGTCACAATTACAATACTAATTCGCAAGGATTTTATTTTAGCCCGATGCATTAGTCTACGTCGATTTAAATCTCCGGTTATTAAATTTTTTTTAATATTATTATTATTATTATTATTATTATTATTTTTAGCCTCAGACTTGAATGATTTTTCACTTCCTAAAATTATTATTATTATTATTATTATTATTAGATTTCAATTTTTATTATTGATTATTTATTAAATTAAATAATATATGTATACGTACGTGATATTGTTTTAACTGTTGATACATGAGTAACGACAAGTACAGTAAGAGGTAATATGAACATAAAAATAAGACTTAGAGTAGTGTAGAGTTGTTCCTGCCAGACGTGAGTGTAAAATCCATGAGTTACGCACTGAGAAAACTCCTCAATAAAAGGGCCACGTGCTACATGAAATATTATTAGCTGGAATTGATATTTATTATTATTATTATTATTATTATTATTTTAAAGCAATGGGTCAAATTTATTATCAATAAAAAGACACACATGTGCACAACACCCACAGATAATATTGCTTTCTTTTTTTGTTATTTTTGTATTTATAGTGGTATATAATTTTTACTCTTGTTAGCGGTGACGATTCGTGACCTTGATTCATTCATTCATTCATGTCATTATTATTATTATTATTAATTTTATTTATTGCACTCCAGACGCCGAGTGTCATATATATAATAAGTAAATTTATATTGACCTGCTGACTAATATTTCAATCGTACGCTTACTTACTTACTTACTTACTTACTGTATAACAAGTATTAAGTATACTTATATTTATAACAAATGATATTGTATACAATATGTATATGCGTGCAATTATGTAAGTGTATTTTATTATTTGAATAAATGAATGTCGTATAATTATAATTATTCTTCTCGTGTATAATTTCAGGTAGTTGAAATATTAAAATTAATTAGTAAATTTGTATAATTATAAATAAATGGATAAATTAAAAAAAAATAACTTAAATTATAGTATTAACATAGCTTGAGGCCGATTCAATATATTATAAATAATTATTTACATAAAAATGCATTAAAATTAATAAAAAAAGTACATAATTAGACAAATAACAACAAATAATATGTCAAAAAAACTGTCAACTACGCTGACATTGGCGGTGACGGCTTTGAAAAATTTAGAAGAACGAAAAGGAGCCAGTCCGCATGATATTTGCAATTATATATCCTCCGTTTATAATGTCCCTAAAGATGTTACCAAGCGTAAAGTATGTATTATCACTAATATTATCATCATTAATTAATAATAATAATAATAATAATAATAATAAATTATATTTAAGGCTTTGGTGGCATTGAAACGCGGTACTTCATATGGATTATTAAAAGAAACTTGTGGTCGTTACAATATTTTGACAGACACCGAAAAAGAATGTCTCGAATTAACAAATCAGGAGCTCGGTCTTTTGAATTTAAATTGCAGAAAACGTCGATTGGAACGGAAACGTCGACTACGAGGTTCTTCTAAACAAACAGTTAAAGGAAAAATCTCTCGTCCAAAAAAAAGTCTGACGTCCAGTAATTCATGTAATTTATTTTTAATTATAATTATAATACCGTTATTTTTAATGATAATAATAATAATAATAATAATATTCAATAATAGGTAAATCGAGTCGTGGAAAAAGGAACAAGAATAAGAAGAAAAAAAAGAAAAAAGGAAAAAGTATCTCTAAAAGTGGAAATAAACGCACCAGTAGAAGTAGACGAAAAAATTCAACGATTAAAAGAGGTAAGAGTTGTGTTTGTCCGCCCGGTGGAAATCGCAGAGCTAGAAAATCTAAATCCAGAAGTACCTCACGTTCTCGAAAAAAGAGATCCAAAAGCAATTCAAGGCGATCAAGATCCAGAAAACCCAAAGGAAAGAGAATTACCAAAAGCGCTAATAAATTAACTTGTAAAAGTAGAAGTAAAAGCAAAAGCAAAACCCGAAGTAGAAGTAAAAGTAAAAGTAAAACCAGAAAAAGAAGTAGAAGCAAAAGTACAAGTAAAAGACGTAGTAAAAAAATTAAAGTGTCTAAAAAAACTGGTAAGAAAAAACGCTCTACATCCTGCGAATGTCCGACAAATCCAGCACGTAAAATAGTTCCAAAATCCACTGGAAATGATTCTCAAAAGACTGATAAATCAAAGAAAATTAAAAAGGAGAATAAAAAAAAGAGAGTTAAAAAAGACAAAGAAAATAAAGAACCCAAAAAAGATAATTGTTTGTATCATTTTTTAGGAGTTTCTTCGGGTAATTTAATGGACACTCGATTAAATTATTAAATTATCATTAATTATCCGATAGTACAGTTTGTTTTTCTCATTATTATACACTTTATAACATTTTTTTTTTTTTTTTTTTTTTTTTTTTTTTTCTGACAATGTATTTGATATTTTTATAAAATATTACCGTAAAATAATTCTATTTATTATTTTATTATTATTACTCCTTTGAATAAAATTTTGTAGGAAGACTGATGCTGTAATAAGTACTTGCCATTTTATTTTATGCATTGAATATTTATTAAATTTTTTTCCATTTGTATAAGAGCAATAAGAGCAATAACAAGAGGTGCATATATTATTTTATCACCTCAGAGTCTAGTCAAGAACAAAGGACAAATTGAAAAATAACAAATCAAGACAAGATAGAGTATACCTTAATGTCTTTTTCATTTAAATAAAATTTTAATTTTATCTTAATGGTGGATGTAAGTAGTATTATTGATATTTTTATTAAAAAATACACTCAAATATAAATTAATATATCAAGAATTCATAACGTTAACATTATTTTTATTTTAAAGAATGGAAATTTATGTTTCAAGATAAATAAATTTATTATAACAACAAAAGTTAATATTATTAAGTTTAAGAGTTTCCTTCTATCCACTGTAAAATACTTCCGACAACCTTATTAACATTTAAACCTTTTTTTTTCTTTCTACAAAACATGATAAATATATTATACATTATAATAATAAACTCTTTAACTAAAAGTTATAAATAGTCTCGTGAGTCTATTTTAATAAGCCTATCATGTATATAGGCTGATGTATATGATAGATAATTTGTTATACATAATAGAATATATGTATAAATTTTTAGCGGGGACAATATGCTCTACCAATCTCTATTATAAATTTATAGTTTTAATTTTTTTTCTCTAAAATTTAAATGGATTGTTTACTTGGTTAATAATAATAATAACAATAATATTTAATTTATTTAAAATAGTGACACGTGTCACATAAAAATAAAAAATTATTATGAAAATGATTAAAGTGTTGTTATTCACCGCCGCTACTGGGGGTCAAAAGACATTTGATATCACAATAAATTATATTAATTGCGTCAAGGCTTTAATATAAATATGTATATTTATTAATTCTTATTTTCATTTTTATTTATTTAATCAATACATTGTTTATTTTTATCTAGTTTTTTTTTTTTTTCTTATATTTGCAAATGTCATCGTCGGATATAAAGTTGTCGGTCAATGTCCCAGCTGAATAACAATAATAATAAAATTTATAGTCGCTCTAAATCTCTTTATACCTTTTAATCTCTTACAAATTACAAGTTTTAGCAAATAATAAAAATTTTTATTCATTGAAAAATTAGTTATTATAAATTTATATGCCACTTTAAGATTAATATCGGTTTTTTCTATTTGTCATCAATCAGAAAAAAAAAAAAAAAATTTATATACATATATACTCAAGAGCAAATCAAGTTATTTTTAAAAATAAAAAAGAAAAAAAATTTGTTTTTTCCTCTATATTTAAATCTGACAAAGCGGATTCAATTTTTTAGTGATCTTTGCACTGATGAAAAAATAAAATAAAAGTATAATGGAATCACCGGACTCTAATGAGTTAATAAATAAAATTTAATAGATGCACCTTGGACAATTGTTTAAAATGACAATAAAGTATGCATTAGAGTGATATTTCGTTTTGTTGGAAATAATAAAATTACCGATACGGTTCTGAATAAATGATTTATTGAATTTATGCTGAATTTGAATTGATATGCGTACAAGGGTTGAATAGATAGATAGATACCTTATTTATTATGGATTATGGTTCTGGATTTTGATGTTGAATTACGACTCTATTGATACATTATTGAGACTATTATTATTACTCGATCTGCATTTTTATATTTTTATTAAATACTATACGATTAAATTTATTCAATGTAACTTTAGCTCTGCAGCATTGTTATTTTACCCTCGTTATGTTTTTAGATAAATTATACTTATAGTCCATTAATTTAAACTTTAAACCATCTGGTAAGTCTCATACTTTTTAATTCTTACAAAAGGTCATTTTTTAAATCTTATAATTATTATAAGGAAAAATTTTTTCTTTATTTCCAAACCTCCAGGAAGCAATTAAAAAAAAAAAAAAAAAAAAAAAAAAAAAAAACAAAATTGATTTAAAATTAAAAAATGACATTGTTTTTGCTGATAGCGCTGTGAAAATTATAATTTTAACCTGAATAAATGCCAATCCGTCCGCCAGACCATCAGACGGGTCAATAAAAATCACCCAACACGAGAGGAATTATTATGTTCTTTTTTTTTTTTTATCATTAAATTAGTATTCAGGCAATTTTTATTTAAAAACGGATTACAGCCTATTATTATACGTATAATGAAAATAAATGACTCTCTATTAACATTACTGGTCATTAAAAAAAAAAAAGCTCTCACATATATAAGGGTAATTATAATTATAAATGTTAAATTATTATTTATATAGTATATTTATTGTTAAAATATTTCCTCGTTTTTTTTTTTTTTTTTTTGTTTTATTTTTGCACGTCACTGTTATATTCATAAAATAATAATCTTCGAAAGAATATACCAAATAAAAGTAACTGTGTGAATAATAATCATCTTCCCAAACAGGTTTTTTTTATATTATTGTCAAGAAAAAAAAAAACGTCTCATCAAATAATCTCTGTTGTTATGAATTATTTTTAAGGATTAAATTAATTAAATATAATAATGAAATTTTGAAAATTTAATGATGAGAGTTAAATTTTTGTTTGATATAAATTGTATCTAATAAAATAATTGAATAGATTTACCTGAGGAATACTGAGAATAAATGAAATAATCCAGGTAATAAGTACAAGCTTGGTGCATCGATCTATTTTGTTAAGACTCTTGATTGGGTATTTAACAGCAAGAAATCTGTCCAATCCAATAAGGACTAAGACAAATGTGCTCAAATATAAACTAAACATCTGCAAGAACTTGAATAATTTACATGTGATGTTTCCCCATATCCAGGCAACAGTGTAACTCCACAATGCTTCACCGGCAATGCAAAATATCGTTACCAATAAATCAGCAATAGATAAATGTAATATCAGTGTGTAAATAGCAGAATATCCTTGATTATGCTTTCGTCGATTTTTAATAATAGAGTATATAGTTATAGCATTGGCAATTAAACTAAATCCCGCCATAATACCAAGTACTACAGCTTTTATAACCGCTCGATTAGTCAAATTCGGTGCGTGATCCAGACATGTTAAATTTAAAATTGAATTATCATTATCATCATCACCACCACCACCACCACCACCACCATCTTGAGTAGTCATATTTTTTAATAAAAAATATATATTTCGCTCACTGTGGACACTAATGCTGACATTATCATCATTATTTTTAACTATATTATTGTTATTGTCATTACATAAAGGTAAAAACAATATTACGTTACTCTTGTTATTATTATTATTATTATTATTATTGTTATTATTTGTCGAATTTAATATCATCATCGTTGATGAGGGTGCTGGTACAACGATACCCATGATGACGATAATGGTTCAAGTAAATTATAATCTGACCTTGGCATTACGCCAATTAATTTTTTATTACAAAAGAGTTCATTGAGTTATACGGTATACTTATTCGTTAAAATAATTATTTAAATAATTAACCCTCATTTAATTTTATTATTCTTAATAAAGTTACTACCTCGCGTGCTTGTCTGGTCAATTAACTCACTAAATCTCTTGTTCTCTTGAATAAAAATTAATCATTTAATATTGCTTTTAAATAACTTTTTCCTTTTTTCATCTACTCTTTTCGTTTTTCCTTATTTTTCTTTTCTGTCTGTTTATAGACTTACTGAAAAATAAAAAATTATTATTAATTTATGACTCAGCAAAGGATTACATTTGTTAATATTATTATATTCATAATGGATAAAACTATGTATTTTTTTTTTTTCATTTTAATAAAGAGTAACGTTATTTTATATACATATCTATTATTAGATACAGATAATAAAATTCCATACCAAAAAAGGAAGTTATATTGGGATTTTCTCTTGAAAAGCTATTAATTCAAGTAAAGGATAGAAATGGTGATTAATATTAAGAAGGAGACGGCTCTGTTGTCGACAATCTCGACTTTTGTATTTTTTTTATATGTATATATAATATATATCTATAATACTGAAAACTCGAATACCATTTATTGAAAGTTGTAAAAAGAATAAAAAAAATTACAAACTCTTTTTTAATTTTAAATAAATAACGCTTAATACAGATAAAATAATTTTTTATAATAAACTTATTTAATTATGATAAAACTTATATTTGGATAATTATCACCAGATGCTTAAATATTTTTGATAATCTTTAAATAGTTTTATAAAAATATCAAAAATCTTTTCATTGATATTCTTACCAAGAGTCAACAAACTTTTAATTATTATTATTTATTTAATTATAAACGGGAATAGTAATAAATAAAAAATTGACCTATAATAAAGTGTAATAAATTTTGAATATAATATTTTATGTATAGAGTAACCGTCCTATTTATTTATTTATTTATTCAGTGCGTCAATTTATATAGGTGAATGATTATCAGTATCAAACGGTGGTTAATTTATAGACAAATGATTAAGTTGAAATATTTAAAATAAATAGATATCTAAAACTCAATAGAATAATTAATATAAATTAATTTAATATATAAAAATAATTTTATTCAATTTAATTACTTGAGAAAAATTTATTTAAATAAAACCTTCGACCCGTATCATTTTGCTATTTGACCCCAATAATATATACATATATAATAATTCTGGTAATTCGATTAACACAACAATTACTTATTATTAAAATTATCAACTTTAATAAGAAATAAAAGAAAAATATTTACCTTAAAATGAAAAAATAATAAAATAACACAAGAAGAAACTGTGGACTTTATTAAAACCACTTTGTTTTTGTTGTTGTTTTTTTTTTTTTTTTTTTTTTATTTTTTTATTTCTTTATATATATTTATTATAAAAAATCACTTATTAAATAGTAAATATTTAATAACTTGATTATTTGAATAAAATAAATATTTTATTTTAATTAATTGTGATAAAAAAAATTTAAATAAATTAAAAAATTAGACTGAAGTGATAAAAGGTGTTAGTATGGCGAGAAGTTAAACTGAACTGGTGGTACGTGTATTCGTGTAACTACTCTCGGCAGTACCAGCGACGCCGCGCAGACTGGTCAACACCAAATAACTACACTATAAGATGATCGCTTTCAGTGATGATATGACTCTTATTCCAGATACATGTCAATATATACTATACTTGAAAACTTTTATTTTTCATTATTAAATTAAATCCAAATCGTACAATTTACGAAAATTAAATCCTGCTTTGTATAATGTAATATAACTTTTAACTATTTAAGCTATATTAGTGATAAAATTTTTAAATATAATACAATACAATATACGGATCAGTTAAATTGTCTCATCACGTCTAATAGATAATATTTTTTTACCGTAGACAAATTAAATAATAATTATTGTCACGTAATAACACAACACTTTAAGTGCAATGATAAAAATAAAATAGGACATTTATTTTAAACGATTGATTATTATTAATACCATTAAGTTATCGTAAATAATATATTAATGATTAATAATGATAATAGTAAGAGATTATAAAATAAAATAAAAAAATAAAAATTATTGTTGATTATATTGAATAATGAGAACTATTTACGAAATAATATGTGGAATAATATTTGTATTGTTAAATATTACTTTGGTATCGGTTGTTTATTACTACAATAGACATCCGATTAAAAAATATGGAGGTAAAAAATTAAAACCCGAAGAATTATCAAAAGTAATAGCCAAAGAAATTGGCAACCAACCACAATATTATACCTACCAACAAAAGGATAAAGGAAAGTATAGCGTATACGTGTTAAGTCATACCGATAATTTAACTTATCAAGAAAAAGAATTCAATTATCCAGTTGATTTTGATGGTGTACCTGCAAAACTTATGTTAGAATCAAATTTTAAATTAACATATGAGGAAGAAGGTTTCAAAGTACGGGGAATAAAACAATCGTTTACATGTCCAAAGGATTACAAGTGGGATATAAAATTAAATAAATGTATTGAAAAGCCTATTTGTAATTATTATAATGATTCAGTAATACGACTTTACGATCGATACTACAGTGAAATAGATAATCCATCAATAACTCCAATTACAATATTAACAGGTGAAAATCCTCATCCACGTTTATATATAAGGTGTTCATCTTTACAACAAAAACCAATTATTGAAGCTTGCTATAAAGAAAATGAACAAGTTAATGAAAATGCATTTAAAGATGTAACTGATTATAATAATAATAATAATAATAATAATAATAATAATAATTCAATTATTAAACCCTGTGAATTATATGATATTTGTAAAAATTATCCTGACGGTACACGTCATGCTTATCGTATAAATAATATTTTCAGCCAAGCCCTTAAAATAAACGAGTACTATAAATGCATTGGTACTAAAAGTAAAAAATTTCATTGTCAACAAGGATATGAATGTAATGAATTATCTATTCATAATAATGATATTTGTAAACCAATAGATGACTGTCGACCAAATATTGATTATTATTTTACAACAAATCCTCATTCATTTTATCATTGTTTGTCTAATAAACGAAAAATTGAATGTTGTGGTGAAAATGGAATTATTAAATTAAGTGACAACTCATATCAATGTAAAAAAGATGATAAATATGTTTATTATTCTGATGATAATGTTGCTAAACAAACTACAATTAACGGATTTAAATACAAATCAGAATTAACAAAAGGTTTACAAAAAACTAAACTCTCAAGAGTTTCCTTTGATAACTGGTTTTATGAAAAATTTCCTCAACTATTTGAAAAATTTTCATATCTGTCATTACCAACAACACAGATTAAAATTAATGAAAATGATCGACAATTTACTTATTATAATAATACAAATAATTTACGTGAATTTTATGAAAATTTAAATGATATTAAATTGCCTAATAAATTTCACTATATATTAACCAAAGATAATAGAGAAAAATGGACATTGATTACTAAAAAAGAATTATCAGAATCTCCGAATAATATTATTGATTTCAGCTCTAAAATAATTCATTTATCAGCCTCTAATTTAATGACAGAAATATCCTCAACAATAAAATCCCCTCCTGATCCTGATCACAATAATGATAATGATGATGATGAAATATCATCATCTGCTAAAAACGTTAATGATTATTATGATATTAAAATTATATCTAATGATTATGGACTTAAAGGTGTGGACTTTTGGATCATTTTTAATGGTAATATTTATAAATATATAAATGAAACCTCCAATACAGAAAAATTAAATCTTAGTAGTAGAGAATATTATTCATTTATTGGAGTAAAAACAACTGCGCCTAAAAAAATATCTGATGATCATGATATTAAAATTATTGGTAAAGCCTTTAGAGAAGTAGAAGGTATTTATTATGCTTTGTGTCTAAAGTATGATGATAACAAATTTAAATTTAATAATAATCAATTTATTTGCCATATAGATTTAAAGACTTTATCGATAACTGATAAAGATATAACTTCTAAATTATCTATTGATTTAGAAAGACTTAAAAAGGATGGTGTATTACCAGATCAATCTAAAATATTAGATGAATTTACTTGGGATAAATTATATGTTGGAAAATATTATTATGACCATGAAAGTAAAAAATTAATTGTTTGGCACCATCATTTATTTGTTTTAAAATTACAAAATTTTATAATTAAAAAATTAGAAGATGAAAAAAAAGGAAATAAATTAAATTTTGATAACAATGGACAATTTATATATAATAATTATCCAACAAATATTGTTGATGTAACTTATAATAATATTTCTCAGGATAATTCAATTTATAAAACTACAAATAAATATCTAACAGCATTGGCAACAACATTTAGCTATTATAATTATAATTATGAAAAACCGGTAGTACACTGGTCATTGTATATTCCAATTAATCCGGTATGTTTTCTAATAACTCAACAAAAAATCGATTCTCCGGATAATACTCCCGATGAAACAACACTTTATCGAGGACAATCTATTTTAAATTATTTAACAATTGAATATCCAAAAGTTAAAAAATCAACAGAAATAGAAACTCTTCTTAATATTATACAATTAAATCAACTTACATTAACACTTGATTAATTTAATGGATGACGATAATCTCAATAATAAAATATATAATTTACCAAAACATTAATTACCGCATATTATATTATTATGATACCATTTAAATTTATATAATTATTATGCATGGATACATTTAATTTTTTTAAATATATATTATATAAATATAATAAGAAATATATTATATTTAATTTGTTTTTCAAAATTATATATATGTACCTTGATTCAATAACATTATTATTTGTAGATAATATAAAACTCTTTCATTATATTTAGCTGATGATAAAGTGAATGTACGCGCAGCTGATATTGTATATAATATGCGTTTTCTTCTCTCGATACCGCATATATATCATCAGTAACTATTGTAGAATTACCAAGATAAAACAGATACAAGTCTCACATAATAAAATTATCAATAATTTTTTTTTTTTTTTTTTTTTTTTTTTTTTACACAAATTTATGTATCAAGTATTTTATTAAAAGATAATTAAATATTATTCAATCATATTATAGTAAGATTGACCGATATTAATATATTAAATAAATATTTTAAACTTATATAAAAAATTGTTAGAGTGTAGTAATAATTAATAATAATAATAAAATATTATTCCACACTTGATAGTATACACATCATTCGATGGTAAATACATGCTCGGTAAATTTGGTTCCGATTGACTGAGCTTGTTCAATATTTCTAGGTCATTTAATTTGCATAATAAATGTTATTGATGATTATATAAAAAATAAAAACAGTGCTTTTTTCAATTACTATATAATAAGTAATTGCCATGAGTGCATGATGATTTTAATATACTAAAATTTGGGAGTTATTTAACAAATGAGATGTGTAGAATGTATAGATAGTATAACGATCGACAGAGTCTATTTTAACATAAATAAAATTCTTGGTTGACCACTTTAGGATGTCGTATAATTTTGTGGTCCATTAAAGCCAGAGAGAGGATGAATTTATGTAACCACTAAGCGCGACGCTCTTTATTCCACTGAATATATATATATATATATATATATATATATAGATACTTAAATTTTCTATACCTATATAATACACCTCATCCTCTATCTGTAATATAAGAGAACAATAAAGATGCTGGAGAAAAAACTTTAATTATATAATGCATATTTTTTGGAAAATAATTGATAAAATTTTAAATACATATTTTCATAAAAAAAAAAAAGAAAAAATAATTTATTTTTATAATTATAATAAAAAAAAAGATGTAAAATTATTTTTAGTAATTGATCATTTTAAGATATATAGGCACCCTCCCCCCTTTTTTTTTTTTTTTTTTTTTTTTTTTTTAAGATATCTATACATCTGGTAGCACGAGAAGCTATTAATTGAACGGGCGTATTGCGTGACGCCATTTCAACAGGCGCACTTTATACCTTACCTAGATAGACGTTAAATACCACTAGCAGACTACCAAACTACCAAACTATCAAACTATCAAATTGTATATGGATAAATTTTATTTCAAATGCTAATGTTATTTTTATTTTTATAGATTGCCAATAAATCCTTTAATTTACAATTAATTTATTTCACCAGTGTATACATAGATATCAGCATCTGTATCACAAAATTATTATATTATATTTTCATTATTTAATACTTTTAACTTTTATACTGTTGTGCTCTTCCACTCAATTTCACCAATCTTCCACAGACTCTTTAGATAATAGAATCCAGACAGTTAAGTATATATAGCAATCTTTACAAGTAATCTACTATCTTTGTTTTGTTAAAAATAAAATGACTATTTTCATCGATTGACCTTAATACTCATCGGTTGATAAACTTGTTGCCGATTTATTTTTAAATTTTATAATATAACATATAACAACAAATCTTTAATATTTAAATAACACATATACAGGAGTACATGTTCTGATGTAAAAGCCCCGCAATACCTTTACATCACATCATTGTAAATTTATTTGCTGGGGTATAACTGATATGACATTTTCCAGCAACTACCTTTGAGAACCAACTCACCATCACCATCAGTTTCATTTTTTCCTTATATATATATATCTACTATATACAATAGTATATACTCTGAAATAAGTTGGTGATTATTTTTCAGATATTTAATAAATTGTCAACTCTAATTGTTACAGGAAAAATCTTTTTATTAGTAAAAGTTTTAATCCCTCTGAAAAATAAAATAATGAAAAATAAGTTTATTATCATTTCAATTTGTTGGGTATATGATGTTTGTATGTACAAATACGCAAGTGGAAGTTAAATAAAATAATTCTAGGAAAGAGTAAAGAGTATAAAAAAAGAAATTTATAACAAGCACTTTGTGGCCGCACGTTAACATTAGACCTTATGGCTTGAAAAAAATAAAAAAATAAAAAAATAAAAATAAAACAGAGGTAGAAAAATATTAGGCAATCCTTAAAATTGTGTTATTGAGTTTATTTTTTTGTTATATGTATTATTTTCAAATAAGGTCATTTACAGTATTTATTTATTATTATAAATTTGATAATGCATGATGAACGATATATAAAAATAACTGATGTAGCAGTGTTTAATTTATTTAGTTTAATAAATAATAATGAAATAATCGGTGGTTATGTATCTAGATATAATACTCGGAAATTGAGATTAAAGAGGATTTAGATTAGATTGATGTTGATATAATTGAAAGCAATTAAATGCAATTACAGTTTACAAGAGGAATTGAAGCTGTCGATATTGGTTTCTCGGCAAATGGGACCAGAAACTACTCCTTTGCATAATGCCGTACTATTATAACTTTATACTACTTACTTATGTATATATATATATATATGTACCTATATACTGATATACTCATTATTTATCTCCGTCAGTTTTAAATAATCGTTAAATATATTATTTAATTTATATTATCAATATTTAAATATATATATATATATATATATACTTATTGTGTAATAGTATTTTTGCATTAACTGTGACGTTTATAATAATAATAATAATAACAATAATATTAATTTATCGAGAAACTTTGGTGGAATTTAATTACAATTGTTTGAATATTTAGTGTAAAGTTATATCATCGGGTGAATTCACTGTTAGTTATCTCATTCAAATTATAATGATAACACTGGATGAACAACTTTTATAAGTATTGGTATTTCAAATGGGTAAACTTAATTGAAAAGATCTGATAGGTCTGATGGGTCATTTGGGAAATCTAAATCTTAATGAATAAACATTTAAGTTATAACTAATATACATATATACTTAACAAACTTTAATAATATTTTAATATTATATAATTAAAAAAAAAAAAAAAAAGAAACTTTTATATTTAGTCTCCGTTATCTAAAACTAAAAAATCTATATAGATATATTATATAAGGTTTTAAATCCGATTGCCAATTCCGATTAGTTTAATGATTTATGATGACAGAAATTCACTGTTTTTGACGGTTTTATCCATCTTTACTTACAATTAGAAAAATATAATTTATCATTTTAACCTTTAAATCTTTTATTGTCTAGTTTAATATTGATCAAGTATAAAAATAAAATCAATATTTATTGACTGTATTGGTGTCATATAATAATAATAATATTTTTATCATCAAAGGTATACGATTGAAATTTTTTGTGTAACATGAAAAAACAATGTGTTTTGACTGAAGATCAACTGTAAAATAAAAAAAAAAAATAATAAAAGTACATCTTAAAGTCTCGAGGGTAACTGGTATAGGTGATTGTAAAATAACATCCCACTGTGAAACGATATGCTCTTGTCTTACTTAAAATTTTTGTTTTATAATAGGTAAATAGGATAAAAAGTAAAAAGATTTTTGCTATTAGTACAACTTTTTTTGTTATTTTTATTATTTTTACCTAAATTGTTCCCAGGAAACATTTCAAAAATTTAACTTTGATTAACTTTCAACTGCCTTACTATTTTCTAATAACATAATAATAATAATAATAATAATAATAATAGTTAATTTATTTGAAATTTAATTAAAAATTCAATTTAAAAATAATAATTCTTGTCTCACTAAATTAAAAATGCTCATTATTTCGACGGTAATTAAGCGACTAGTAAACCAACAGTTTGAAATAATTGTTTGTATAATGTACAAGTCTAATTTTAATACAACAATAGTATACATCTGTACAACATCCAATCATTTTATACTTTGAGTAATACAACTTTTATCAATATTATTATTTAAAAAAATAATAATAATAACAACAACAAAAACAACAGAATGGTTAAGTTTAAATCATTGAAACACATGCAACTATTTTCACAGAGTCAACTTTAGTATGATTGTGACTCTCTAATGGGTTAATACTGTCCCCATGCAGTCGCGTGGGGAATTTACTTCAATTGCGTTCCGTTAATTTCTCTGGGGATTATTGTTAGTGTGTGAATAATTTTTCTAGTTTTATTTTTTCAAATTTTTAAATTTACCCTAAAGTATTATAGGTACATTTTGTTATATTGATTATTAATATAAATAAAATTATTTATACCAAAAAAAATTTAATATTAAAAAAATTAGGGGATGGAAGATTTAAATAGAGCAGATATATATATATATATAGAAAAAATAAAACAAATTGGATTTGATAAAAGTGGGTATGTTAAAAAGAATAAAGAGTAATAAAAAGGAATAAGAAAGAATGAAAAATAATATGAGGAGGATGTTAGTTCTGAAAATAGAGATTCAGTTGTCGTTGCTCCGTTGCTGGGGTTTTTTTTTTAGTAGGATCGAAAGCTTGGTATGTACGTGGCTTGGGGTTTAAATGAGTGTATAACACACGTACCAGTAGCATAACATGGCATAACACGTGCTTGCAACGTTCAATGACTACATAAGAACGCGCGTGAATTCTTCTTTATACGGAAATGCTTTTAGAGTTTTTAAACTTTTTTTATTTTACTTAAACTAAACTTAATATAATTTTTCTTTATTCTACATCAATAAATCCATGGAAATAATATTCTTATTTTAAGTATTTGTTATTCCACTTTTATTCCACCCTCGAGTTTAACTTATTGTTAAACAAAGGAGACATAAATTATTAAAATAGTTAAAATGTCAAGCATCGAAGAAGAATAACTGTGATTATATAAATAAATAAATATATAAAAGAAAAGAAAAGAAAAGAGAATAATAAAATAAATGTTAAACCGGTGTCTCACCACCACTAACAGTATATATAATCGTGGTTGTACTACTATTCTCCCACAGTTAATACCTTTACGTTATAGCTTACAGCGCCCAACCACTACTAGTAAAGTCGTCGAAATCTTTTAAAAGAAGATTTTCTTTAAATACGCTTTAACATTTTATACAAGCGTATAGAAATAATAATAATAATAATAATAATAATAATAATAAATGAGATATAAATTCAACAAAAATCGTTCGCTGATTTTTATGCGTACAGTAAATAGTGAAAAAAAAAAAAAAAAAAAAAAAAAAAAAAAAAATTATTTATAAATTGACACTTTTTATAATACCTAGAGGCTTTTATTAAATTAAGTATTTTATATATGTACTTTATTTAAATTATTAATACCACTTTTGTATTATTTTTTAATGCTTAAATTAATGCGGTTAAAGTGTCTTGTAATAAAATAATTATTTTTTATTGAAAATGTTTGCTGTTTTAATATAATTACCAAATGGTTCGTTAATATTAGCTGGAGCCAGTAAATAATTCGATGTTCATGGATGCTCGATAGACGGTCACGCGATCGTTAAACTCGTGTTGCGCAACTTATCAAACGTGAATCACGATAACTTTGTTAATATATTATCTCTATCTATAAATATATATGTATACATATTTTACTTACTCTTTATATATATATTATTACTATACTATTAACACAATAAATATTTTATTAATAATTATTGTTAAAGTTACTTTTGAATAATAAACTTTTGTAATTAATAGCGAACAAAAACATGCATTTTCTTGGAAAGTTTCAGAGTAAAAAATATAAAAAATAAAAAAAGTTTATCACAAAAACCGGAAAATATTCTTTTGATGTATTATTCATCGGTTTATCGCGCGCGGGTGTCTATTATGTTTTAAAAGAAAAAGGATAATAAATAAAGTTGGTAGTTCTAATATATACTGATGTCAATGGAGGTTTATTTATTTTTAAGAGAGGCTCATTGTACTTGAATTTATTTTTAAATAACTTTTTCTTACAATAATTCTTGTATATACTTACGGTTACTTTTTAAGTTTAATACTAAAGTTTTGCTTATATATATTATATAGTATACTTTTATACTTTAAGGAGTATAGTCAGACTGTACTGGAGAGTAAGTTTCATATTCCTTGGGTAACAAAAGTTTGATGCTGGTAAATTAACAGTTGTCACCTGTTGAAATTACATAAATTACACACAAATGGTAAGAAAAGAATAATTTTGTTTTTCTTATATCTTAAAAGTTTTATTTATTTCACACTAACATTAACATTTAGTTTTATAAACCTGTTGGTCATATAGAAGCAAGTTCGATAAAGATAATAATCGAGGATCTATAGGATCGAGAGTGGTGTAGCATTTGGCGCATTGATAAACGGTGGCAAGTAGGTTAATGAGGGTCTTTTACTTGATACTCGGAATATGATGGGGGTAAATGGGGTCAACTTAATGTCCTCACGTTCCTTTTTATTGCCGTTTTGTCTTGACGTACCGCAGTCATCCCTTTTTATTCTAACTCTCTTTATAAATATACTTGTTCAAACTTTAAACTTGGATTTGTCGCATATTTTAACACTATACTGATTAATTTTTTTAACATTATTTTTTAAAATAATTATAATAATAAAAAGCAGCGGCCAGAGGTTAACATAATAAATAAATAAAAGTTTATATGAGTTAACTTTTATTTGACTTTTTGACACACACACACACACACACACACACACACACACTATATAGATAGACCTAAATATGTCTTTCACCTCTTTTACCAACTCGAATAACAACTTATAACGTATAGTTTATTACTTTTGAAATAAGGGTCATATAATATAACAATAACGATAATAATAATAATAATAATAATAATGATAATACGTATATAAACAACTTTTTTAGTTTACTCTAAGATGTATTAAAGTGGTATTGAGAGATAACGTTATAACTTTTGGATGGTTAAATATATATACATACTTAGATATATAACAGGCTGGTTGACATATTTTAAAAGTTTTTTTTAAGTTAAAAACAACTAAGTAGTATATAATTAACGATGATAGGTCGTAAAAAAATCCAAGTTATACTTTTAAATATGTTGAGTGTTATCGTTTAGATTTTTATTAATTTAAATAAAATCTTAATAATAGTTATTGTCAATAATATTATTATGGATAAAAGGGATATACATTACAATTTCAGACACGTGCAGCTAGTTCGGTTTGTTCATTGGAAGTTAACTTTGGCACGATTGTAGAGTACCGTTATAACTTGCACGTGCAATTAGTGCATGCAATGTATAATTGGTAGAGTGTTTCTACTCTCTATTTAGATGGAATTCTACTCCTTCCAGCAATTCTCCTTCTAGTTGCCTCTAAATACATTTACATTATAAAATATAAAAAATACACAGTTGCGATTCGGAGTTAATTTATTCACTTTGATTTAACTTTTTGATCACTGCTCGGAGTACCGCGGAACGTTAATCTACACTAAAATAAATTTTTATTTTCATTTTAAACGATAAAAATTTTTATTTAGACTTTAATAATATAATAAAATTATTTAGTTTTTGTCGTCATCATCAGCGGGTCTTAATATTATTAAATCAATAGATTATTTTTAAAAGTATTAAGTATTAATATAACGGGAGTAAAACAGTTGTACCCGCCGGATTACAAGATTATAATTACCAAAGTAAGAGTGATAACTCTTATATAATAAGTCGCGTAATAAATATATGTCGTATATGCGGTATTAGACACATCGCAGTGTCTAAAAAAAAGAGTCGCGGTAAGTTAAGTTTTGTTAGTGGTTAGTGGTTGTAGTTGTGGTTGAGGTGGTTGGGATTTAAATTGCGATAGAAGTGCAGTAAACTTTTCGGTATAGTATATAACTTTCAAAACTCCAAAAGCATATTAATTATCGCATCTTTGAAGGTACAAATTAAATTTTATGATGATGCTACTGCTGTCTCTACTGTCTTTACGAGTAAAGGATTTCATATCATTCATAATAAATAATCAAAGAGATTTTAATCTCCAGGAAATTAACTTGATATGAATCAGCATTTTTTTTTAATTTCTTTTTATCTTTTTTCTTTCACATTATTATTATCAAATTATCATCCTACCACTACACACCCATCAGCATTATCTTTATCTATATATAGAGCAAGATTATCTCACCCACCTATAATTATTGCGAGCTAGGTTATTTATTTTTAATTATCATAATAATAACAATATTATTTAAATATTTAAATGTAATTATTTATTAATTTTTTACTCACTAATATAATAATAATAATAATAATTACGTTATCATACATATATCTACAATAATTAAAACATTTTAATGAATTTTGTATATATAATATTACCGAATGATGATAATAATAATAATTATTATTATTATTAATTATATAATGATAAACCAATGGAGATATAGATGCAGATACAGATAGAGATATAGATACAAATTTGGATGATATTTCGTAATCAAATTATCGAGTGTATTGTTGTAGGTACTGGCGGTAGTATTTTATAACCACGATAACCAATCCACCAATTCCTGTTAACCCTTAACTCAACAACTATTAACAATAACTCGCCCCAGAGCAGCCTTTAGCTTTTCCCTATTATATTACCCTACTCTTACTATCTGTTATTATTACAAAAGGCCTGCTGGTAATTTATCGTGATAAATCAAATCGCTCTGTTTCTAAATATATTTGTTCCTATTCATGTCTATATATATATATATATATTATATCTGCATACACAAACGATTAAAGGGTTTTTTTTTTTCGTTTTTTATTTTTTTTATTTGTGGTTGTTTCGATATTGATATTATTTGTATTATTTTTTATACAAAAGTTATTGATAGAACGTGTTTATTGTGAAAATATAACAAATGTTTATCGTTTAAAGTGTGGAATGCAATTAAAAAAAGTTTTATTGACTTTTTTTTTTTTCATATTTTTATTGGTTTTACAAGCACAAGAGAATTCATTGATTCGAAAATAGTTTATACGCTTCTATATGTATATATATATATATATGTGTTAGGGATGAAATATGGACAAATGGCTATTGTAATTTGTTACGAATTTTGTTGTCATTTATCGACTGGTATGACCATTGTAAATTTAAAACAATGATATACAACTAAACTGGTTAAATTTAATTTTATATTTAAGTATTTTGATGTAGTTACTATGGATTTGTAAAAGCTAAAAAGTTTTATTGAAATATTACTCAACGAAAAATTAATAAAATTTTATCAATTATATTTATGCGATTTCATTTATTTATTATGATTGTTTTTTGGTTCAAGGATTGTGAAATGAATTATACGTACGCGAGTTATGTTTTTTAATTTCAATGACAAGTTTGATTGATTGAATACTGTGATTTTTATTTCGTTTTATTTCTATTCTCTCGCTTGTTACGCCACCAATTTATTTTAAACTAATTAAAATACTAAATGAATGTTGAAATTTTTATTTTATTCTATTATTTATGGTTAAATTTAAAAAAAAAAAAAAAAATTTTTTTTTCTTCGTGTCTTTTATATAAAAATAAAAATATTGATGGATACTATAACGGAAATGTCTTGACACTGAAGCTCTCTGTAGGTAATGTGTGTGTTCATTTCAGTGGGTAAAAAAAAAAAATAAATAAAAAAAATTCTTTGGTTAGAAAACGCTGTAAAAGCTTTCTTCTCGGTCAGCCCTTTATATTCAGCCACGATCTAAAATACAACTAAATTTTGCTTTATTCGGTTGAGAAAACCTTTACCATTTTGCTATTTCCCGATTTTTCTATGACTATTGCTACTACTCTTTTTACGTCATTAAGATTTTTCTCTTTTATCAATTTTTTTTATCGACATTTTACTAGTTTTATTTATATATTTAAAAAAAGGAAAAAAAAAAATATTTGAATACATCTCAACTGATATGTCCAACCTTTGCAGATAAAAGAGGTTTCTAAATAGTAAAAATCATGTCTGTTTTATATTTTTAGTTGAAACTTTTTTGCTATAAAAAACAAAAAGGTCCCTTTTCCTATACAAGCTTATCCGACAATTTATTATTTCTTATCTTTCTGTTTATAAAAGAAAACTCTCTCTCGATATTTTTTTTTTCTTTCGCTTTTATGATAAATATATTAAGGAAAATAAGGTGAGATTAAAAATTTTTTTCGTTTAAATTGGTTGCGACTGCAGATATAAATAAAAAAGAAAGGGAAAGAAAAAAAAAATTTTCTGCACATTATTTTATTCTACGCCGGGTAACTTTTTTTTTTTTTTTAAAGTAATAACCATTTCTGGGGCACTGTACTGTCTTTGCAAGTTGTCTTGGCAAAAAAAAAAAAAACCATATATATATGCTCTTTTATAAATTTATCTACGGTTGCATAATGCAGTCAAATTTTTTTTGTTTTTTAATATTAAAAACTCCTTTTCCATTGATAATAATAAAAACGAAATTTATAATAACTCACGAATAACTTAAAAATATTTAAAGCATTTAAAAATTAGTAGAGCATATTTATACTGAGTAAATTTTACTTATGGAAAAATTTTATAACAAAAAAGTATTTATAACTCCAGTGAGGAAGATAATTAAATACAATTGCTACAAACTCAAACCAATAATTATTAATAATGATATATTAAATTTATTTAATTATATATATTATTATACAATTTCAATTAAAATAATTATTTTTGCTTTTTTTTTTTTAATCAACTCGAGGGAAACTAAAACGAGGGAAAACATATTCGACGGATATATACTTTATTTTTACGGTTATTACTATGAAAAATATCTTAACATTAATGTCGAAAAGTTTTTAATCTTGTGTAACAAAGTTTCGATCAATTTTCCACATTGTAAGCTTCCGTTTTTCCAACTGTCTTACCTTTTTATTACCGTATTTCCACGTACACGTCTTGATAATATTTTTATGTTAGAATATAAAAATTTTCTTCTCCGTATAAATTTTTATTTTTTTTTATCGTTAATGCTCGTATCTGTATTCATTCCCCGAACAGAACACGCATAAAATATATTATTTATCATTCATCGACATACTCTTCCATCTTTCATTTTCGTTTATCATATGAAAAAAAAAAAAAATACATAAATACATTATTATTATTATTATTATTATTATTATTATTATTATTATTATTATATTTTCATAAATAAGGAAAACCATATATCATAATTATTAGTATCATTATTTTTTTTTTTCAAATTCATTTTTATTTTATTAATATTTATTACAAATAAGAACAATTTCATCATCTATTATCACCATTTATCTTTTAATTATTTTAATCGTTCATTTAACGTTATTAATTATTATTAACTATAAATTATTTACAATATGTATACAACTCAGAGTAAAATAAAATTATATAATAATTACTCGTCAACTAATTACAATTATTGTAATTGCTCATCAATGAGTAGTGTTAATTTACAAAATTACTTAGTATTTTTACAATAAATCGACAAAAATTATCGCTTTAGTATAAATTATTAATTATTAATATTTTATATCGAGGACGTATCATATATTTTGAAATATTTTTAATATTTGTCTCTTTTACACTCGAGCATTTTGATAATAAAAAAAAAAAAAAAAAAAAAAAAAAAAACACAAACAATATTTTACACTATTGTTATCATCACACTGACACACTTTAGTATTATTATTGCATCAGCATTTTTCACGCCAACCATATATATATATATATAAATATAAATATAAATAATATATTAATATTAATAGCAATAATAATGTTTAATTGATGTTGTTGTAATAATTATTTTTAAAGATTTTCTTCTTCTTCATCTCAGTCTAATCAGACAGTTATTAATAAAAATAAACAAAAGTAAAATAATAATATGAACAATGTTGTTTGTTATTATATTAGCTGCACCATGATGCAATTCAGCTAGACTTTCTCCTGAAACAAAGAGCTTTACTCAAAAATTTATTTCATTGTTACAAATGAAAATACTAAAAGCTGCGTACAGTTAATGGAATAAATTATTTTTGCAGTAATAATAATAATGATAATAATATTAAATTCACCGTTAAGTACGTGAACATGAACAGTTGCTGGTTGATCGGGCATTGTAGTTAATACACAGGTATAATTACCGCTGTCGGCTGGTCCCACTTTGGCTATACTCAGAGTTGAATTTGCTCCAACGTCCATCAAATCTGTTTTTACACTGACAGAACATACAGAAATATATTTTTGATAAATTATTTATTATTTTAAGCCTAACTACTTTGGATTATTTTTTTTTTTTAACAATATGTAATTGAAAAAATTTATCGATTTATTATTTATAAATAATATTTAAAAATATTGAATTGTACTTTATTACTCTTTCGTTTTGGGTTTACCGAAATATCTATTTGAGAGCTTGTGTATGTTTATTGAACTAACTGATAATTTGATCAACATAGTTTACTGAGTGAGTACGGTAACGAACCATTTCCGTCTGCATGTACGTATATTTCTATCACATCTCATCTCTCATCTCTCATATATATATATATATACATGTATTATATATCAGTGAATGCTTTCAAAATTACAATTTATAATTTTAATTTACATATATATTTACAATAAAAATATTAAGAGCAATTAGTAATTTGAAATTGTAAAATGCTAATTAAAGAAAAATAAAATTCTATTTGAGTAAATAAATGTAGTTAAATTTGTTTTTAAGGTATTTAAAATAAAACCAAAGAAAGTTTCTTAAACTTTAAGACAATCCGATGGGGAGAAGCCTTTAAGTTGGCTCATTAAGTAAATTAGTCGTGGAAAAGAGGAAAAAGGGACAAAGGGGCAAAGGGGCAAAGGGGCAATCTTTCTTGTTGATAAGATTTGTCGTCGATTATTTTTTTTTTTTTTTATATTTCTTTTAATTTTCTCTCTTAGTTTTATTTTCACCATTTTATATATATACTAAAAGACGCTTTAATTACGGAAATTTTATTCAAACTATCTATTACTTATCTTGAATGTATGTTTATTTTCATTATTCAACTTTAACCGTATAATATATATATATATATATATAATTATAAATTGAGATAATAATATTAAGTTTTAAAAATTAAAGTTGTTGTTATTATAGAAAAAGCAACTCAAGACGATCACTAAATAAGGTCAACGAGGGTTCAAGTTGTTCTGTACTGGATAGCAGTAGTAAAGTTATTATTAAGTAGTATATACCCAGTACCCAGTACTTAAATTTTTAGAGAATCATTCAAGTAAAACCTTATTCAACTAATAATAATTATATTATATATACCATCAGAGTTTACTTTTGTTTGCTGAAAGCCAACTCGTTAACTATTAACTATTAATCATTAACTATTGACCATTAACCCCCTGCGACTTAAATACTTATTAAAAACTTTGTTATTATGATTATTATGATTTTAACTTTTGTTTCAGTATAAGATTATTTAGAATGGGGAAAATGCAAAATAGTTTAACCTTTTAAAATAAATTATAATTATATTATAATTATGAAGCTCACCTAATACCACCTCTGGTAGTGTCGTAGTTTAAGATACGGTTCCCATGGAGCCATTGTACCACGCTGTACTGAACTTGCATTGCCATGTGTCGTACAACACACAATAATTCAATCGTACTGTCAGCCTCATAGTATTTGTCTCTCAATTGGTCACCCAAAGCATCTACTATTTGGACTGAAGGTGCTTAAATAAAATTAATTCAATTTATAAATATTTTCATTTTAATATAAATATATATATATATATATATATATATATATCTTATTTTGGTTTTCAGAGTTTTGATTTTATCACAACGATATCTCCTCACTGATAGTAGCAATACGTTATACATATTTAGATCTCGGAAAAATTGAATAGAATAAATTTAGAAACATTCAAAAGAGATCAAACATAAAACATTGCTGAGGTGAAATTCTCAAGGAAATTCATCTCCCTTGAGAAAGAGAATAAAGGAACGAAAAAAATGAAAAAAAGGATCAAATAAATATAAAGCTGTGACCGGGATTCAGCCTCTGACTCTGACTCTGGATCAACATGCGATCCTGATGTGTACTATCCTTCGTCAAAAGTATCTTCTTTTGGTTGCTCCTTTTTTATATTCCAATTTTTTTTTTCTTTTACATTTTTTTCATTTTTTTATTTCCTCACACTCCCAAAGGATCCGGTGATCCGGCGTCTATCCCAGTCACAGGTGCATAAAGTTTTGCTAGCTCTAGCCGACTCGTGAAAAAGTTTTGTCTCCGAGCTTTTCTCGAAGAAGCCGTAAAGAAAAAAAAAAAAAAAAAAAAAAAAAAAAAAAAAAAAAAGATATTCCTATCCCTAGTCGTTGTTATTTGACCTCAATGGAGGAGCAGTACTTTTATCTCAGTATAGACGATCACGAGCAACCTCGTCGACAGGTAAGGGTTTTCCTTTTCTTCAATCTATTGATCCTACTTTTGTTGTTATCTACCTCTATATATAATAATAATAATAATAATAATAATAATCAACTATATTTTTATTTTCATCAATTGGTAAAATCCTAATATATATTATATAAACTTGGGGATTATTTTCGTTAATCCGTAGAATTATTTTAGGAATTCCGTTAAAGTTAATATATATATATAGAACAACAACGAGTCATAAATATGTATAAACTGTCGCTCGAGATCTTGCCTTCTTATCTCTATTATTTCTTTCGATCGTTCGAGTTAACTTATATATATATATATATATATATAGTAGTGGTACTTGATTCAAGAGTCTCATCAAATGCATTCAGATCCTTCGGATTCCTTAACTACATCCCACCTATCCTTTTCTCCTGCTCTCAATATACTCCATAAATATCTTATTCATTTTTTTTTTTTTTTTTTATCATTTTTATTTTATTTTTTATCCTGTTAACGGCATAAACATATATTCAAATAAAATTCAAGGTTGCCCTCCCCTTACTCCAAGATTTGCAATTACAATACTGATATTCACTATAAATACGGAAATAAATTATAATAATATTAAATGAAAAATATAATGGATCTAATATAAAGAAAGGGAATAAGTTAAATGCTTGCGTTAGCATCTATATATACACATACACATATGTTGAAATGTCGACTCAGCGACTCACCGGTGCTGTTGTAGCTTATAGAAACGGATCAGGTATGTTTTACCTAAAGCTTGCGTAGCAGCTTGCATATGCAGCATGCTCGTTACGTTGGTACTTGGTATATCATTAAACAAATGACATAAAAACTATTTCATTATTACATTTATATTATTATAGGAAATAAAATAAAAATAAAAGAAAAAAAAATAGTATATATCAGACTTGATCTAGCATCTTGCATTTCATTGAGCATGAATAATTAAGTTTTCTTGATAACAACTTACGTAAGTTTCAATTACTTACTAAATTTCATGTTAATTTAATTATTCATGTTACTCTCTCGGGAGATGTTACTTAGTGCAGCACTAAACAACTTTAAACAACATTAATGTACATTCCATTAATTAAAACATTTATTACAAATTTATCCATTACTCTAATATATATAATTGTTAATATAAATATTTCAAGTTATTAATTTATAAAGAAAAAAAGAAAAATTAACCTAATTAATTAAAAAAATAATTTTTTTTTTTCTTACGGTATGTATTTAAATTTTCTTGCTTGTAAAATATCAAAGATTTTTAATTGCTTCATTTAAAAGGTTAACTTAATTATTATTCACTGGTGTTTTATTTTATATCTCATTTAGTATGTCAAAGTATATGTATATATTTAAAAACTCTTAATAATTCAAAATTTTTTAATATATGCCTCTTTATTATTCAACTCTCGTTACGAGGCATAATTTCTCGTTGGAAGCTTCGTATTCGCGTAATTTCTCAGAGACTCGTCTTTACTCACCGCAGCCTGCAATTATGGAAGCTTCTCACATTCTTCCCGTTTGTTCTATCCCGCCAATTTTTCTTTATTGCTTTTTCTCTATTTTATCCTCGTTTCTCTCAATTTTAATACAACTACACAATGTTAACATTTTTTTTCTTCGTTTTCTATTTTTTTATTTTTTTATTGTATAAATATGAAAATTGGTAACGGTGCCTATTTTTTTAGATATACTTTTTTATTTATTTTCATTATTGTTTAAAGAATATTACGGTAAATATTAAACAGAAAAATATATATGTTTTTTGTTATTTATTTTATCTCGTGGGTAAAATTAACCGACTGCATGGTACATTTTCTCATTTGTATGAGCTAACTATAGTTATTACTCTATTGTATATACAATATAAATATATAGAAAAAAAAACACACACACACACACATTTTTTTCAATAACGATGATAACGGTTTGTATAAATAAATTTTTAATTCTGAGATAAAAATCTATAAAATTTTTTAAATCTAAATTTACGATTGAAAATAAATGTTGATTTTATATAAAATTTTATTTATTATCTTGATAGATCGTAAAATGTCTGGTGATAAGATCGATATAGATGGAGGATATTTGTTGGTATAGTATCAAAATCGTCGAGTCTAATGCAATCCCATCGGACCACTCAATGGAATCAACTTTCAAATCCTTACATTTATCACGTTTCCCGATATATAAGTATTTTATCCTTTTCCTATTTTACGTTACTATTATTTAACTACCAAGTAATTTCGCAATTCTATACTGTGTGCTGCTTGTGGTAAATAAAGAGGAGAACTTATTGAAAGACAATTAACAATTAATTATAAAAAAAAAAAACAATTAAACAAATATTCATTAATTTAATTGGAACTTTTAAATTCTAAAGCTTTTCTTAATTAGTTTTTTTAAAAAAATTTTCAATAATTATAATTAAGTTTGTAAAGATTTTAATAAAAATATAATATATCTCGGGAATATATAGATTTTAAGAGAAGATTAATTAAAGGTTAATAAAGTTTCATCAAGATACCAAAAAGTTTATAAACTTAGTGATTAATTTAGTGGATGTTTGGAAAGATATGTTTGGAGAAAAGAAAAAAAAAAAAAAAATACAATTTACTAAAAGTTATTAGAGAAATAAAAATAATATTAAGTATTACCATTAATATGTAGATTGATATAAATGGTCATTGGTGGATGAGTGCTTATTTGACACTCGTATTGGCCTTCGTCACTACTATTGACATTTAAAATTTTTAATCGCCAGTTGTCTGGATACTGAAACTCAACAGAGTAACGGGTGTCACCAGTATACGTTTGCTGACCATATGTCAATAGTGTCATCTTTTCACCGTCATCGTGTCTCTTTATCCATGAAACCTGTAAATAATAAATAAAAACAAAACAAAAAAAAAAAAACAACATTGTTTATATTTTATTATATACCTAAAGCGCAATAGAATTGTTAAATAAAGTTGAATTGGCGATAATCTAGTTGATTGGTGCAATTTACTACTATAGACATGCACAAGAGACAAAAGACAAGAGACATACGAATGAGTAGGTATAGTTTAACTGTATAATCTCATCAATGGCATGACTATTTATTCGAGTGATGGTAACTACTATTTACTACTACTATCTACTAGTATTTACAATGCGTCTATCTGATGAACAATATATGCCATGTACATATAGCAGTGAATTGTTTTATGCTCTGTTAGTTATGGAGGTTCATTCGACACCCGAAAATACCAACGCCTAGTTGCATGTGCATTTATATTATAAGATAGATATATACATGCATACATATATATACGTAACTAGTGGTAACTACAACAACAACAACAACCACTGGTGTGTGAGGTACATATAAGAGGTGAGGTGAAGAGTAGAGAGGAAAGCTAACGATCCACGACATTATCCAATGAACAAAGAACAATAGTTGTAGTTCTAGCTGATTTACATTGTAAGTATATATATATATATATATATATATATATATGAATAAGCGTATTTAATGTTTAATGGATCAGCTTGTTTAATATTTAGTCTGGTTGATTTTTATCCTTGATGTATTGTTTATTATTTTCACTACTATAAAATAATCAAAATATTGCGTATTTGCATCTACATATGTATAAAAATGATAATAATAATAATAATAATACGAACAGTTTTGCCTTGGAGTAGAGATATTTTACAGTCTAAAATGACCGTTGCACCAGCTTGAGCAGTTACATTCTGGCTTTCACCCTCAAAGTGAGGACCCCAACGATTATCTCGGTGATGCTGATGTTTATTTAGCGTGCTGTGAATATCAAATATGTAGTTCAACATTGGTGAGTCTGTTGGCATCGATCGTTTTACAGTTGTTGCTTTTGTTGTTTTTAAAGGTTTAGTTGATGGAGTAGATTGAGTTGAAGGAGTTGATGTAATAGTTGATACTGATATTTCAACTACTACCTCCTTTGTTGATAAATCTGTAATTATTTAAAATAATAATGATAAATATTTCATTTATTCTATCATTATAAAATTATTATTATTATTACAGACTCATTCAGTAGAAGTAAAATGGAATTCTGAAACGAAATTTACACTACAATAATCTTTGAATTATTTTATATAGTTACCTATATAATAATATAATCTAAAAGTTTTGTGCTGCCGTGAGTAATGGAAATTTTACAAATGTCAAAATTTTTAAATAGTATACCTATTATAAGATAAAAGTTATCGTAATTTTATGTATTATTACTTAATAATACAATAAATATACATTTATAATACAGAGAGGATAGAGGATAGAGGGCCTCTTTATTTTCTCATTAAGATTAAAACTTCAACTCCATTGTGTTCGTCCATCATTGTCTATTCTAACGGGATTAACGAGCGATTTTCTTCAGCAGAAACTTTTCAAGGAGAAGAAAAAGAAGATGACGAAGAAGAAGAAATAAATTAAATGCGAATCAAGAGCTTTTTTATTCTCTTGTAAAAACTATCTCACCCTCATTCAAATTTTTTATTATCTTATAATATCTCTATAATTATTCATGTCAAAATGATTTGTTTTTTTTTTCTTTTTTTTTTTATCCTATAAGTTATACACAATTTATCTAATGCATAGGACAAGTTTAAGTTATATCAATTTAATTAATATCTTTACTGATATATGTCTAACTATTTTAAATATTTTTAAGTCAATAAAATCAATATAAAATAGTAAAAAAAGAGAGAAAAAAAAACCTCTTTATCTATTGTAGTTTTAACAATATTGTACTCCAATACAAAAGCTTTTGTTGTTCTTGCCTCAAAAACCTTTTTATTTCAACTTGAGTAAGAGAGTAATACAACTATATACCCAATCTGATATAATACCGTGGTTGGTAACTTTGTTAAACTTTTATATTCACACATTACTCTTATTTTATCCTTTGATTTTGGATATTTACACTAAAAATTTCATCCGACAATATTTAATCACTTAAATTTATTGTTTAAATAATAAATTATAGTTTTCGTATACATTTATAACAACAAAATAAAAAAGAAAATAATATATGTATATATATATATATATATATATTTTATAAATGGAAGCAAAATGAAACATTCAAGTCGACTACTGCTCGGTTTAAAATCTGAAACGACAGAGGGTTTTATTCACAACTTAATATACCTATATACCAATTCAGACGAGTATATTGTATATATTAAAATAATAATAATAACAATATAATACACAAATACAGAGATAAATAATACTTTTGTATATAACTTGTTAAATTATTCAGTTTGCGGTACTATTCTTAAAGTCTATGTATATATATATATATATATATATATATATATATATAAGGAAGAGACAGCTGTGTGGTATGGTGTTTAATTCCAATTAAGAAACTCGATTTTACTAAATTAATACCACACGCTTTTACACTTTATGTACAATAATAATAACAATAATGATAATACTCATAATGACTGTTGTTATTATTATGATTAGAATTATCTTATTTAATATATATATTACCCTCGATTACAATTTTAGTAGTTTTTATATTTAAATTGAACAATAAATATGTGTAAATTAAACTCAATATAATAAACTAGTAATTGTTTTCTCAGTATATTTAATATAATTTTTTTTTTTTCGGTTCAAAGGAAGGAGGAAAAATAATTCCGATAATAGCGAAAAAAGGCTTGTAAAATGAATATGTAAATTTAACTTTACTCATGTTTTTTAAATATTCACGTCTTTCATAATCATAATCATTATGATGTATATTTTTCAATATTATTTAAAATAAAATGAATATTTATTTAGTAAGAATAATTTAACGTTGAGCAATTCAAATAAAATTTATAAGTCACACAACCATCATCACCTTTTTTTCGTTCGTACATATATATAGCATACCTTACTATAGGTTATGGGATAGAGGGTCAACATTTTCATCGTTCATTACATCGTCATCGTTGAATAAGAAAACTTTATTTCTTTTTCACTTCGGGGTCTTTATTTTATTATTATTATTATTTTTTTTTTCCATCCTTTATATAATACACTTTGTGTTCTACTCAACTATTTATATTTTTTTACTTTCCTTGAGATTTTCGAATCGTTTTTCTGTATTTTCGAGAAATTTTTCGCTTCTGTAAAATTTTTCTATCTCAGTTCAAAAGGAAAGTAACTTATAATAAAAATTCTACAAGTACCGCATCTAAAGCGTGTCCCGGTTGTCGATGCGTGCTACTACGTTTTTTCCTTCTATTCAGGCGGAGTCGATTATTCTTTATCCCTTTCATCTCTATGATTGTATACATACCACTATACGTTACGAACAAGCAAATCATTATCATATTGACATTAGGATAATACCTTTAGGTGTTCATCACCTTTTTATCTTTTTCTTTTCATACTTTTTCTTCATCGTTTATATTTAAAAAAATTTTTTTTCTTATCCTGGATTAAATGTTTTAGAACTCTTTACTTTAATCGCAAACTTTATCATCCATTTTTGTAAAAATATAAAAATTTAATTTTATCAAATATTTAAACAACTATGTGCAGCCTTTTATTATTTTCAAAGTTAAAGCAGCATTTGTAATTGTATTTTATTTTTTTAATCGATAGAAAAAACTTATCCTTTGATTTGATGCCCTTTTTGTTATTTCAATCAACATTTTAAACATTTTTTAACCGGCTAACTGAAGTAAGCATTAGAATTAAAAAACAAAAAAAAAAACATTATTGGGTAAAAAATGCCCAAGGCCGTACAAAGTTTGAATACATCGTATCAAAGTTTATTTGCCAGCGGCGTTTCTTGTTTTTATTTTATTTATTTATTCTTTTTTTTTTTTTTTTTTTTTTCACATTGTTAGAGTATAACGTGAGTTTTAATTGACCTGGATTTTATCTGAGAATATATTTTTTTACTTGTCAAATGAGAAGATAGAAAGCTGTAAAATATATTGTTATATATTATTTTTTAACAATATATTTACGAAAAAAATTATCGATAGTAGGTATCTATAGTATTGAAAAAATAATATAAAATTAAATATCGGGTTACAAATGTTGTATAACTTGTTTCATTTCTTGCATCTAGTGCTGGTAGAGATCATGGCTAGATTTTTCGTCCGTTTGAATAACAGCAGAGATAGCTGATTGTGAGCGTTTGTCATACCTGCGCTGTGCTATAGTATTGGATTTAATTTTCTTTTCAGAAAAATGTTTACGTCAATATATATATATATATATATATATATATATATATATATATA